>JASVER010000039.1:3576230-4030481 GCA_030449065.1 Oceanodroma leucorhoa
CCTGCCCTGCCCTGCCCAGTCCAGCCCAGTCCTGCACTGCACTGCTCTGCCCAGTCCAGCCCTGCCCTGTCCAGCCCAATCCTGCCCAGCCCAGTCCAGCCCAGCTCAGCCCAGCCCAGCCCAGCCCTTCCCAGCCCTGCATGCCGGCTCACTCCCAAACCCTCATGCCTGTCCCACCACTGCCTGCCATCCAACAGATCCCCAGGTAGCCTCCCATCACTCCCAAGGCATCCGTCACCGATCCCAAACACCAGCCCAGCCCCCTGCCAYCTCTAATGTGCCCCAAGGGCTAACTGGGGGCTGACCACGAGCCTGCAAAGCAGCCAGCACCCATCTGGGGCTGGTTGCTACCAAAACCTGACCATAGCATTAAGCTCAGCTCAAACGACGTTTTTCTGCAGTTTATACCTCCTGGAGCCAATCCATACTGCCTGTAATTTGGGATGACTGCTCAGTCCCAAATCTAACCCTTATGTGAGCGAGTATATACCAGTTGGCTCCAACCTCAAACGCGAGCTTGTGTTGGGTAAGGATTCAGCTATGCAGGACAGTCTGTAAAACCCTCCGCATACAATAGGCAGTTTTGCTGTAGCGCTCACTGAAAACCAGCCAGAAATTCTTCACAAATGTATATGCAATTATTCTCGTGTTCCCTGGCCTTGGGTGAACCTCCGAAGTGTCCGCGGGGGAAGGAGCCTCCCAGCACACGAGCTAGCCCCGCAGATGGGGTGCGGGCTCCCCGCTGCCGTGCCCGGGCACAGGGGTGCCCCTCGTCCGCCCCGCGACCGCTGGACCYGCTGCGGCATTGGGCTCGGGCTGACTGCTGCAGGGAGCGGGGAAGGCCTGGGAAGAAGAAGGAGGGTTTTTTCCCCCCTAAATTACAACAGAAGTTTCTTTTCTCATGATCACCATCAACAGGGCTGCATAAATTGTCCCTGGGCTGGTTAAATGTCCATGGCGGTGCTCAAGTGCACGTCACGATACGGCTCTGAACCGTCACCCCTTCCGTGATTACGCCCTTCAGCCCTCCATTYGCTGGCTTTAGGAATATTAAGTTATGTTTTGATCCAGGTACTATCGCTGCTCATCTCGCCTTGTTTCCGCTCTCAGCTGCTGAGAACATTCTTACAGATTTGTCAGGTAAGGCTTTATTCCTTTAAAAAATAAATTAGAAAAACCATCTGGAGTTTTTTTTTTTTTAAACTAACTCAAACTCCTCCAGCTGTTGTGTGACCTCATCCTTTATTAATTTCTGTAGACTCGTATTTACCATTAAGATCAACTCTACAAGTGTATAATTTCCTGATTTCTTTCCAGCTACTTTATTAAAGATTGGGGTTAGAGATTCGCTCCCCTTGAGTCCCTTGATAACCCTCCTTCTCTCGCAGGAGTTGTTAAGGAGCAGATGATGCATCTCAGGCTCCTTTATAGCAACAATAATTGTTCTGCTTCAGAAGCAACTGTGGCTTATAYACTGCAGTTTTTCAGAAATTCTTTTTCTTCTTTCCCTTATTGCTAAGGAAGATATTGGCACCAAAACGTGATTTGAGAGCTCATGTTCTCTTATTTTCTCCCCTATCTGAAGCCAATGCAGATGCTACGTTTGCGATGCCACCGCTGACATCTGTGTAACCGAATCCAGCCTTATAAACAGGAAGCAGAAGTGACAGCAGCAATTTCAGTAGGTGCTTTTCTTCTGCTGAAACCATTATTTCAGACAGGATATATAAATCACACCGTCTCTGAAGTGTCCAGTTCCAAGTCTATGGCAATCCTCAGCTACATGGATGTGCCCCAACCCTTTGCCTCGCTGACAGCCTGGCTGCTTTCCCCGAGGCGTTTGGAGCTGGCAATTCTCTGGTTTGGGRGAGGAGAATGGAGGGTGATAGTCATTACAAAAGACCATAAGATGATTTTTGTGTCTGTCAGCTAGGGCCATCTGTTTCTACAGAAGCAGCTATTCATAAACACTTCCAGTGCAGGTATGGTTTCAGTACCCAAATCCCAAACTGGTTTTCCTGCCCCAGATGTGTCACTGCATGCTCTGGATGTGCCCAGGCTACCAGCCAGGTCATCCTTCAGGGAGGCTCGTTTATTCGGTGCTTACTCTAATTATGGCCACTGATTTCCCATCTTTGACCTCATAGCTGGTAKTTTCAACGGTGGATGTCAGACCTCAGCACTCAAAATCCTTGGGCGAAGGAGACTCTCCACCCACTTCATGATCCTATGYTATAGCCAACATCGCCCTCTGAAGCGAAGGTAAAATATGAGTGTAGTCTCAGTTCCTCTCCTTTTCTGCTGAAGCAGCACTGTGCTTACACACTCCCACTAGCACAACTAGATGTCAAATGACTATATGGCTGAATGGCATATGCTGGCTCAGAGGCAGGGGCCACTTCCCTCATCACAGGGGGAAGCTGATAGCTAAAAAATGCAGAAATGGACAGGAATACAGAAAAAACCCATGTGTGAATTGGGGTGAGAAATCTTACTGTTTGTAATATTTGGAATTTACAGTCCACTTATGATCAAATCTCTTATGTCAATTTATAATTCCCCATCTWTTCTGCGCTAGTGGCAATTTGGCAGGAGACCACTCGGTAGCCCAGGGCAGATCTTAAAATGGCACTGTCATGACGTGATGTGTTAGCTGTGTAATCTGTATTTATTAAATTTATCTTTATATAAATACAATTTATATTCAAATAACTGCACAAATGGTAATATACCAGAAATGTGAACGTCTCATTACTTCAGGCTTGCAGAGGAGGGAGAGGAAAAGCCGCCTCGTCCAGGAAAGCCACACAATAGTCCAGGACGAGAAGTCATTGAAACTACACCAAAAAGGGGCTGGAGGGCTGTGTTAGTGCAGGGTGGGCAGAGGGAGGGGGGAAGGATGGTATTAGTGAAGCTGGAATTTGGCAAATGATTTTGTTTTCATTGCATTTCAACACCTGGAGCTTTGAAGGGAGGTTTTTTTTTTCCTTTGATTCAATTTTCCCAATGCATCACTAAAAGTTTAAGGAAGAAGACATCATCCTCYTCCTCCAAAGTGGCAGGGGACACCAGCCTACATCTACAGCGGGAAACCGCAGAGCCTGAGACGGGCGCACGGGCTGTGGGAAAGCATCGCTTATCCCAGACAGCCTGATGTGAGGAATGTGTAAGGACGGCCTCGCCACCGGCTCAGCTCCCAGGAGGGGACCTGAGCCAGCTCGCACCCAGGACAAAGAGTCTTTCTCCGGGTCCCCTGCTCAGCCCAGCCAGGGAGAGGGAGATAATGGGCAGCATTTGTTCAMGTTTTATTGGAAACGACGAGATTGCGTTTGGGCATAAAGTAAATGGGTGATTTATAAATATTTGCATCCTATAATTGTCTTTAGGAAAGATCAGCTGGGTTAAATCTCACAGGGGCCATTCTCCTGTGAGGAACAGCAGAATAGTTAACAAGTTTCATTTCCACCACTCAAGTAGCTAATGTGTAATCTCTTAGTCTGATCACACTTCTGCTTCAAAATGGCACTTCACGAGGGAGCACCTCTAATCGGACATGTTCTTTCAACATTTTGTATGGGAAATGACTTTCCAGACTACCTGGAGGTTGCTGAGATGAGTCTTACTGTTATGAGATGGTACTCCTGAGTGATAGGAAGCAAAATATATGGCTCTTTGTGGGGAAGAGAAAGCAAACAGCTGGAAATTAATGTGGACCTGGCTGCTAACCTGCAAACTCTTTTTGGGAACAGCGAAGGCAGCTGAATGGGCCTGGGTCAGACCTTTTAAGGTCTTAATGGTTTTCAAGACCATAATACATGATAAAGCTACGTCATAACTTGTGTTTAAGGGTTAATTCTGAGTTTAATGAAACAATTCCAAACAGTTACTGAAGCCAGTCTAAGGTAGGAACCAGTGAAAGTACCACAACATTACATTGCATTTCTCTTGGCTATGAAGATATGAGCTTATGAGCCTTTCTTGAAGATATAAAGATAGTGACTTATGGACATGATCAAATATTTAAATTTTTTTTCTGTAGCTGCTTTCTTTCTGCTAGGAGGTACTTTTTCAACATTTCAACCACATTGTAGAGGGCTGCAAATGAAGAAGAGGAGCAAAAGACTAGGAAAAAGGTGAGGACAATGTAACCCTGTAGGTGATATTAACCTTATGAACCATTTTTGCATTTAGACTCGAAGGTCAGGGGAGCTTCAACTCAAACCCAGACTCCTGGCCTTGGGAGAGCTTGGGTGCAAATGCTGTGGCTTGGGCTCAACATCAGTTCAAAACTCCTTTCTTATATGGAATTAATAACCCGCAGAGTTTGTCCAGTTCTGAGTGGTAGACATTGCAGTGCACACTCTGTATTGACCCACAGCTGCATCACCAGGTAAGAAACTTTGAAGGACTGCAATGGATGGAAGAAAAAGCTGTCATGCTAAAAGACCTTTCATAACCACCATTTCACCATAAGCACTTCTGGAAAGAGGCCATAAGTAATACAATATTTGCTAAAGTGATAAAAAAATAAGAGCAAAACCTCCACTCCTCAGTCAGAGAATGAACAAAATTTGTTTCTTTTCAATGAGCAATAGGAAAAAAAGATGCTTATCCTAAGAAATGCTAACTGCCTTCACTCCTCCTGCATGCTGAGGATCACCATTTTTAGCGCCTTCATGTATTATGGGCATATTTTATTGATCCAGAACTTCACAGCTGAGGGAGAAAGTCTGGTCCCAGTGAAGCCAGTTGTCTTTTGGCCTCATCCTCAACACAGGCGGGACTTCATGCTAAATACCCTGCTCTAACTCTGCAAATCTTTGGCTTGGGCAGAGAAGTCTGTTGTTGATATGACTGTGGAAACATGGTGTGGGGTAGGGGATGAAATACCAAGGGAAGATTGGAGGATTTTAATAATGCCTATTTTTATATCTACTAGATGCCAACCATCTGAGCTAATAGAATATAATTGGAAGACTAGATTTAGTAATTTTCTTCATTATTAGGTCTTGATGTACTTCTGTCAACTCCAAAATACTCATTACATGTAATTAAGGAGAAGATTAGAGCGCCGTTAAGATGCAGAATAATGATGCAGCTCAACAAGGGCCAGTAAAAAAACCAACCCACTTAGGAAAATATCTCAAAAGTGCTGAGCAGAAGAGGGCATTTGAAAAAATGATAAAGATGAGAGCTGGTGCTAAATAATGAAGATGAGACTTTGAAGTGGGAAAGAGTTGATATGCAGAATCAAAGCATTTGATGACTATACCTCCCCCTAAAATGAATCCCTTGTGCTTATTTAGATGGCTAAAGTGACATTAGTAAGATAATTCCCTAGGAACCACCCTCTGTGTCTTTTTCATAAACTGCCACCCCAAATAGAATAATTAATTTTACAGTTGTATAGAAGAATAATAAGAAAAAATCCATCCTTTGGGAGGTAGGTGGTAATTTCCACCTGATAAAAATTGCGATTAGACACATCATATGAAACTTTCTGATAATTCAGTCACCAGAAATGACCATATTATACCTATCAGAGGGCTGGTGATATGAAACTTAACAAGCTGATATTTCACTCTGATTTCCTTGAGCAAGGTCCAATTTATCAAATGAAAATTCTAGATTAGCTTTAATATGAAATAAGATTTTTATATTTCAGAATATTGTGTGTCAGAATGCACGAAACAGATAATGGGACAGCTAACAGAAATTAAGTTGTATGCAGCACTGAAAGACAGGTTAAGAAGAAAAAGAAGAAAATTTCTGAAATTTCTGAAAATTTCTGTCGAACTAGGGATAAAAAGCAAAAGCAGCAAGCCCGTGTCTGTTATTCCATCCCCACACGGCTGAGCAAGCGAACGGGAAGAGTTTGGGGCAAAGGGAGTCTTCTCTCCTAGCGGAAACCCAGCCAAGGGACCGTAAATGTCCTTTTCCTTCCTTCCTCAGATTTGCGGAACAGCAGGCGGCATCTGGTTCCCTGCCTGCAKCTGGAAAGGCAAAAAAACCACACGGGCCTTGCGGTTGCTGCACAGGGGGAAGCAGAGTGTGATGGTATTGACGCCGATCGCCGCATCGGGGCTGGGAATGGACCAAAATGCAGGCGATTAACCCCAAAACGGCACCGGYGGGGGCAGCCGCTCCTTGGAGCCGGGGCGGCAGTGCCGGTGGGGRCCCGCCAGCAGCGCTGCCCGCTCCCCCAGCCCCGACGCGCGGAGGGCCCACGCTGCCGCCACGCTGCCCGCGCGGAGCTCGGGGCCGTGGTCGGGGACCTGGCGGTGTGCGGGCGGTTACTGCTGCAGCCCAATCAATCTCCTCTGCTTGTTTATAAGTATCTGTGACTCACAGACGTTTTTCCTGCTCCTTAATTGCCAGTTTCCTGAGAAACCATTGCAGCCAGCCAATCCGCTGCAGAATTATGACTTAGTGACTAGATACAATTGGGAAAAATAAATACAGCATTATTGGTAAATTGAACAGCACTTTTCTAAGTACATCATGTATTTATAAACAACACATACATCTGCAGAAGCTGAGAACCCCCTTCCCTTGCTAAAGGAGGTCTCCGAAGGTCCTATTCTTTGGAGAATTCTAAGGAGAAGCGGTGCCCACCCCCCCCGCCTACCTGCCTGTCTGCGTGATGAAGGATGCGCGCAGCGGGTACGCCGGCGGCCCGTGCCCGGGGACCGCGCGCTCCCCGCGAGCCACGGCAGGGTGCGTGGTGCCAGCAGCTCGCTCGGACTGGCACTGGCACCCATGTAACCCCAGAGGAGCCTGGTGATTTGGAAGGTGATTTGGYTGAAGATCACCCCTCCTGCCCAGGGTTACTGTCCAGCTGGAGATGTTGCCTGTGCCGGCTCACCACCCGGTTGCACAGATAGTAGGGAGGGGACTTGGGGGGAAAAAGGGGACAGGGACAGGGTTAGAGCAGTGACTGGTGCAGCAGGAGGGATGCTGGGGGYTGTGGCTTCAGGCCAGTCACTGAATCTCTGTATTTTGATCTCCAGATCCATAAAATGGGACCAGTAAAGCAGGGATCTGCAAGAACTGGGCCCCAGGGCACTACCACCCTTTTGGCCTGGGTTTTACGTTTAACAACRGATTGCGGATGAGGGCAATGAGGCACCGAGCGCACTGCGGCTCGCTGGGAGGAAAAACCCACAGCCACATCCCAGGGCAGAGCCCGCRGTTCGGGCAGATGCTACAGCCAAGAACGGGCAGAAGAGGGTGAACCTCCTGCCTCGCCTCGGCTTTGCTCACTCCGCTCCCCTTCCCTGCTCCCCGCTGCACAGGGGGGACACTGGGGGGGCACGGCCGGGGTGCTGCRGGGTACCCACCCAGGCACCGCAGGCAGGGAAGGGGAGGGCAGCTGCCTGTTTTGGCAGCGGCGAGCTGGCCCACTAGCTGAGCTGTCTCCTCTGGCTCTCCCTTACATTTCTTAATCCTGATTTGAATCCTGTATCTCCTGAAGCGTGCTGGCTTCCTAAAAGCCCTTATGGATTGGTACAGTAATTTTAATAAAGAAATCGAAATCCTTGGAGAAACCACAATACAGTATTATTATTATTATTATTATTATTATTCAGCATTGTTATAAAAGTGATGCACAAGATCTAAATGAGAGAAGACAATCTCTGCCTTCAGTATTAGTCACTGCTCAATTACAGCTTCATTCAAAGCCATTAATTGGTAGAAAGAAATAAGCCTGTGAAGTCACTCTAGCACAGCATGCTATTTCCTTTATTCTTTTAATACGTGATTATGTTTGGGAAGCTTGAAAGTCTTTTTTAGCAATCATTTGGTAAAGCCACTCTAATAGTTCTTAAAAGGCTAGGAAACACAATGTCAGTTAATTTTGGATGAGATCATAGGGAACTAGGGGAAAGGATATAAAAAATATAATGGCATGAAAGAAAACGATGAGTTGGAGGAGTACAGCACCTAAACAACTGCATGATACGTTCAATGATTCAGCCAGGCAGGCAAGGTAATTGGAGAGTTGTGTACTGATAAGTTTTCTCCAAAGAGTACTAGCAGCCAATGTACCCACGTCCTCGTTCCGCGCAGCTGGATGTCAGAACTGCCTGTCTGCAGACCTCCGATTGCGAGTACCTTTGGTACTTCAATTATTGAACATTATGATAGTGGGCAGYGTGAATCCTCTGCTCCTTCTTCCARCGCTTGAATCAGACCRATATGAAAGCCTCCCATCCTCCTCCTGCTGCCGGCACAGCTGGGAAACTGAGGCAGGAGGCCAAGGGACTGGCTTGAGGCCAGGCGTGCGGGATTACTGTCTCTCCGCAGGGAGCATCCTTCTGTTGACGTGGTGAGCAGAGATGGGTGTTTGCGGGGACTGGCCACCCCGAGTAATGCCAGACAGTCCCTGCGAGTCTTGTGCTCGCAAAGATAACGCCGACACTAACAGGCTGAAGATGAGGAGCTGGGGCACCAGCTCTTCTGCCCTGGAGCTGGAAGTCCCTCTCTGTTGGGAGCATAATTTTTATCAGTTGTCTAAAATTCGCATTTCTGCTTCAAATGCTCTGAAAGCCTGTGTGTTTCAGCTGGGTACGGAGCAGACTTAAAGTCGTGGACTTGGAAGAATTTCAACTAGGGGTCTTGGAAATAAGAAGTTCAGTTCCTTTCTTCCCCCGAACCAAATACATCATTTTTCTGCAGGATGACACTTGATCTTTGTCTTCGCCCTCAGACCTAGAGCTCAAACTGTGGTTCTGATCAAGATCAAAATAATTTCAGCTGGCCAACACTCACCATTTGACATTCCACCTGTTTGAAGCAAAATTGGAAATGGTATTTATGATGAAGATTAGCTCATGGCCATTAAGTGGTCTGGGCTGAAGATAGATATTTGCTGTCAAAGTGGCGGTGGTGATTTATCTCAGCTAAATGTTTCCCCGGCTATATGAAGTTACTGCCACAGAGCTCTTCTGGCAGAAGAAACCTGTGAACGTTCCTGAGCTGCATTTTTGCAAAGCTGAAGAACTGACCCCAAAATGCTTTTGTAAAGACAAGAGTGGAAATCCTGCACTTTCCCTTTCTCAGACTGAGTTGTTAGAATTACTTGGTACTGGAGCAGTATCAAACACCTGGGGGGGGGGGGGGCAGAAAGGAAATAAATTGTTTCTACAATCTTCATTGGTCAAAGAAAAAGAATAACAAATCTGACAGTTGCAGAAAATTCAAAACAGGTACTAAGCTATATATTAAAAAAATTGCCCTGCAAGTGATTGCAGCGAGGGAGCAGCAGACCATCCGTGCTGGATCAGCCCACACGGTCAATCTCTTCCAGGGTCTTCTCCCTGCTGCGAGCAGCAGCAGATAGTGGATGYTCAGACAGCAGCACTAAGCTTTTTCCCCAGCCATGCTCCTGTCTTCTGGCACTCAGGAGCAGAAGGACTTGGGGAGCAGAAGCTGTTATCTCTTTCATAATCTTTCAGAGTCACCATGTTTAGCTTGTGCTTGATGGAAAAAGGAATAATAAACCTCTTTGTTGCCCAGTCTTTCCCTCTCCACTCTAAGTCTGTCCTTCTGGGCAGGGAGTCAGAAACAGGCACTAGCAAACAGCATCAAGGGCAGAGATGAYGCTGAGATGAGGCCTGGAGAAGGACATGTCCTGCTACAGACCCTCCGCCAGTGCTGAGGAGAGGGAGACGAGAACCACCACCAAGATGAACGGTCCTATTCACACCCGGCTGTGTTACTGATTCAAGCGATGTTCGTCTTTCAGGTGAAATCACTGCATTGGAATGGATGGATTTCTTCACACTTCTTTTAAAAACCATTTCTGTTAGAGTGTCCGGTTTCCCTGAGAAGGATATCACGGGAATAAGTTATTGAACACATAATTTAGATCATTTGTGCAAGAGATTTCCAAAAGAGAGACTGTTCCTTATTTCCCACAGATGCATTTTTGAAAATCTCCTACTACATTTTTCTTTCTGAATAAACCAGACCAAACTGCCTCAAGAGGGTTTTGCCATCTTTACATTTACTCCAGCATAGAAATCTTTTATCTTCTATGAAGAAAAAATAGCAAAACAGCTCAGTGAAATGCAGAGCATACAGGCACAAACCTGAAGATGGATATACAAGTTCAAACCTTTCAAACCCAGAAAATAAATCAAGATGACAACAGCCCCAAAGCATTAGAAAATCTCAAACTTATAAAAAACAGAATATCATAAGTTAAGACATTTCTAGCTCACATCTCTGGAAACCATTAAATGTGTTTCATATTGCATACAGGCGAGCAACAGTAGCCCATTTCCCAGAGGCTGCTGGCTGCCCTCAGTCCTGATCCCGAAGGACAGAGGTGGGACACGGGCAGACGAGCAGGGAGAAGCCGTGGGGTGGTGGTCAGGGAACTTGCTATGCCCGTGTCCAAYCTTGCAGAAAAGCCAGGGAATCTACGCCTGAAGCTTAACTGCTCCAAGGGGCAACACTGACATCTTAAAAAGCGGAGGGGACAGCATGGTGTTCCYGGGATAACGTCTGGACCCGCCATTCTTTCCATAACTTGCAGATAACGGTGTGCTCTGCACACAATATGTGCGTGTTGAGTCCCGGTCGCGATGCCTGCCGGGTTGTACCGTACGGCTAGGGAGGAAATCATGGCAGTTACGTGTAAAGCCGGATCTGGCAGCCCGGCTGACGGCGGTGTGCTGCACATCGCCACGGCRCTCCATCTGACGTGTCACCCCGCATCAGCTACAGGGTCCCCTTCCAGCCACCCCGCAGCGCCGGGAGGAGCCCACATCTACTCCAGGGTTACGTCCCCCCCCGCAGAGCACCTTTGCTTCGCTGTGGCAGGACGGCTCTCAGGTTTTGATGTAAAATTATGTACGGAGCTTACTCTGTACCTAAACACACACACCTCCATTCCTGGAAAATTTTGTTGAAGAGGATATTAAAACTGTCTCTTCCAATTCTGTTCAGAGAATCTCTAACCAGTAGGTCAATAAGGCCACATAATAATAACGAGATGTTTCAACTTGGCCTAGATAAATTAGCTATGGGAGAGCAGCCAGTCTGCTTTCATTCATGAAAGTTAGATGCCAACTGGTAATGAAGAATGATGATAAAACCCCAATCTCTTCAGTTTTATCTAAACGTTAAACTTAGGAACCAAACCGAAATACCTGTTCTTGGGCACAGTCTTATTGACTTAGTTTASGTTTGGTTACAGAGGTTGGAATAAAATGCATGCAGATATTTACTTAACATAAAATTGTATTTGGTAATGTCAAGGAAGAAACCCCTGCAGTCACATTTTCCTAACACCTTTCCCAAGTCCTCAGCASTGTGCCACAAACCTCAGCAAGACCAAGTACGCGGGCCACCTGTGCCCACACGCCTCRACTCGCGTGAACGATTGATTTGTCCTTTCAAGTCCTAATGCTCAAAATTACAGATGTTCTGCAATGAGGTGGAGACAAAAACTCAGTACGAAGCAGTTCGATGTTTACAGTGAAATTGCAGTTTCTGAAACTTTAGTTGCAGAACTGAGTATATGTGGTATAAATATTTTTTTAATTTCCTTCCGCTTACTATAGGTTATGCACAGACTGGAGGAATGTGCACCTTCAGCGAGAGTCATCCTTCGTAGGTCATAATTTCTTATGCAATGTATTTCCTATCACTCATGTAACCTTTATTAGCATCTAGACAGAAGTAGTTAAAGGCTCACTAAGCAACAAAGCCTTGCTGGAGAACTGAGAGGAAATTGAGACGAATGAGTTCTGGAAACAATATTCTGAAAGATCTTGAAAAGAAACTCCATTAAAGCAATCATAGTATTTTTCATGGATGCCTAAGCCTGTAGCCACATAATAATTACAAGGACATATACTGGCAATCAGTTGTTCAGTAAAAGTACACCAGAATTTGTGCTAATCTCATTATTTGATTGCCTTCTCTATTTAGACTTAGATGAAATATAAACAAGCAAGTGGAAAAGAATTATTGTGAAATTCTAACCTTAGGATAAACTCACAATCAGTCACTAAAGTAATTTGAGCAGTTCAGGTGCACCAGCCACTTTGAACTGTGTTTTACATTTTCTATACAAGGAGAGAGTAAAGGTCAATATTCAGAATAAATGTTTAATGAACATAGTAATTTCCATAACTATGCCTCTGTTCCATTATTACACTAACTGCTCCCCATTGCTCAATAGCATTTCCTTAGGCCTTTAAAAGGGTACTCTATTTAAATTAACTTTAAAAACCTATTTCTTTTCACATTTCTCACATCATTTTATATCAACCTGGCTTGAACAGATGGAATATGAAGTAATTTAACATTGGCATCAAAGGATGGACAATAGCTGTCATTGCTGATGCCATGGGAGGGTATTATGGGCTTTGCTTATGGCAAAGGGTTGCAAATATTGTATGTGATAGTGATCTGCTCAAACCTGAGACTAATMATTCAACGAAGTTCAGCTAATTGCATTGATTAGCTCTGCATTGACAARCCAGTTATTAGTGAGTTGTATGTACCTCTCTCCTGAAGCATCCTTTGGATTTTGGAGACGCTAATATGTACTCAGAGCCATATGAAGCTTTTTTCTTTTGACTTYTACCCAGGCTCGATCCCAGTGCTAGATGTATAGGCAACAATTGTAGAAAGCAATTTTAATGTAGAAAATTTCTAATTGCCATAAAGATTCTGGTAGCGCCTCAGTTTGATTATTTTAGCAAACATAGTTATTTAGTAGATGTACATTAATATTATTTATTACTCTTTAGCTGAACCCTGAAGGACCTGATTCTGTTCTTCTGTTACTTTTGCATAGGGTAGCCTCCAAGATTTGATCCTCGTGTACAAACATTGACATGAARTGCATGCAGAATCTGGCTCTACATTTAAATTATAGCTTGCAACAAAAACTGTCTTTTGGCATTTTGAGGACTGGAGAGAGCAGCAGTTTTAAATAATTATYCATCACACAGGAAAACATTCAGCTGTAAATCTGAAGTAGAAACCTTAAGCCATGAAGCTGCACAAACATTTTGGCTGAAATCCACCATTAGGATTGTTAGAGTAAATATTAAAAAGAGTTTTGTATTCAGCTAAAATATCTGTTTACAGATTTCTTTTGCTGAAGCCGCATATTGTAAAATGAAATGAGATCGCCAAAAACATTTTTGTTCTAATAACTTTATAAACCCCGCTATATATTTTATGGAATTTGAATGTATGAGTAGTTGGCCCAGAACTACTTCTGCAGGAGATTACTGGGAGAAAACATTACCATATGTCAGTAGAATGGCAACATCCCATAGATACTCAAGAGGATCTCAGGCTCAACCCAGCTCTTGTGTTTATAATGTGGCAATATTTCCATGCTTCATATATGGGTACCTCCGCTTATATAAACACTATTATGGCAATGATTGTCAAAGACACTTACAGGATTCCAATGAAAATAAAAGTAAATTTCTTCCTACATATTTTCAAAAAAGCATGCTTCTGCTAGCACGGCTCTGCTGGTGAGAGATCACAGGCCACCATCCCGATGCCCAACACGGCTATACTGGAAAAAGTCCGTAATGCAGACCTGGCCCAAATGTTTTCTGACTCTTTGCCTGGGTGGTCTATCCATAAGACACCATTAATTCTGCAGAGCTAGCCTTCCTGCAGCTCGCACGTTTTCCATGGAGAACTGTGATGACCATGAYTTTAAACCATTTGGCCATCACCACGCACACTCGAGAGCTTTACAAAAACTCTTCGGCATTCGGTGTTCATCGATAGGGTTCTCAGAAGAAAGTTATTTTCCTCCTCTGTGTGGTGTTCTTCACTGTGTAATTCAACGCCGTCCCTGATCTACCACGTACAGTTAACAGGCAAAGTCTGTGAGGMGGTTGGGATCGCTGTTCTCCTGCCGTTCAGGAGTTACTGGTCACCGGGCTTGGGGAGCGGTACAGACCCACCTCTCAGGCAGGGACCTGCTGACACGGAGGTGAATGTCATCCATAAACTGCCTGATCCAAAATGCTGGGAGAGAAGTGACAGCTCAGTATTCACAGAGTACAATTTTCCYCTTGCACAGAGTACGTATTTCCCTTGCTCAGCAATTTTTATGATACTTTTTGAACAATACCAAGTCATGCAGCTGCGTATCATTCCAAATGCATTTACTACTATAGTTTCTTGCATTGTATAAGTGCAAAAATGATAACAAGTGGCTTAATCAAACCCTTGTCTCCTAAAGGAATAAATGAGGTATTTTTTCCAGCTGCTCCAGAGCACACCTCAGCACAAGAGTGGCCATTTATGTTTAAGCACACAACATACAGACAGAGCTGTCTTGTGGTTTGCTTTTACTATCAAAAAAGACATTTGTAATGACTAAAGATTAATAGTTATACAAGCATCACCTCAGGAAAGCACTTTAAGGAAGGCTTTGTCACGGAAGCACTGTAATTGCAYGGCTCATGCTATGCTACACAAGAACAGAGCTAAGCATTTATTTGAGAATAAAACATATATTTGAGAATAGTGAACGTAGTCTGGACAAACAGAACAACTTTTCCTATAAAACAATAATTGTACAGTGTCAAAAATGACAAAGTAGTAACTTGTTAATACAGTTTTCAGCAAAGATAYGAAAAATGTATTTGCTAATAAAATCGGTATGGGAAAGCATTGCAAGTTGAAGGAGGATCTGATGAGAGATGGGGAAATTGGAGATCAGTCGTTCTTCCCCTGGACACCGGAGTAACTTCGGAGAAAGATGGACGTTACAAAATACCCTTTGCCAGGTAACAGGCTGAGRACTTCGGGACGATTAGCTTGAGAATGCCGTTCCTAATCTCGCTAGCGAAAGCAAAGCCGGGCTGCAGTGGAAAATAGCTGCAAGAACTCCTCGTATTCAGAGCTTTGCCCAAAAGTGCCAGTTCAGACTCTTGAGGAAGCAGCACCTAAAGGTGGCCAGCAATGTCACTGGGGGTTCGCAAATAGTTCTTACTCCCAAAAAATGCAGATGTAAATTCTGAGGAGCTGCTTTATTTTGTAAGAAAAATAAAGTTTCCCACTCAGGTAATAAAGCACTTAACTTAAATTTTAATGGTTTCCATTGGACTTGTTTGAGATTTATATGCTCAATTAATATCACTAATTGGTATGTGATCCTTTTTAATCAAGTAAAATTAGAGACTGGAAGATGTTTATGCTATTTATTTGACCTTTCTGTGTAAATTCCAGCAGTTCCCTAAGGACAGAACAGTGATGGCGGCTGCAGCAACTGCTCCGTTTTGTTTCCTTGGACAAACACCTTTTGTGCATGGGCAGTGAATGGGAATGAACAGACAAATTATTGTCATCCTAAAGTCCTGTATAGAGGTCAGACCAGAATAACTGGGCAATTCTTGCTAAAAGCCTGTCTTTTAGCATTTTTATATGAAGTGATTTCACTTCTGCACTGTGGTGAGGTCTAGTCCAGTACATTAATTTGCGTTTCTAGAAATAATTGTGTCCGAGACAGGAGCCCAACAGAAGTCAGATTTCTTGCTTTCTGTGTAGATTATCCCTATTTAAGAGACAGCCTTTTCTCCTAYTTACTTCACATTTATTACTAGGCCAAAACTCTTCACTTAAAGATCAGGCTGACCATGTAAACCCTTCCATGGCTTTCCAACAAAGCAACAACTACAAGTGTATATTATCTAATTTATTCTTCRAGCAGGGATCTGTTCCAACCTCAACATCACCACTTTGATACAACTATAGTGAAGCAACAGTAAAAGTCATGTCACTAAAATTAGCCAGAATTTTCTTTCCTTTTCCACCRCGGGGGAAGGTCAGGTCCCCAATTCTGGGTCTTTTATAAGTGTTTGTAAAGCAGTGTATGATGCTTGTTTAGTTTTGATGTAAATTGTTCATGTAAGTTGTAGCTTTCTAGGGGGGAGGAAATTACAAAACTCAGACTGTTAAATTCTTGTACCTCTGAAATTTCAGAATCATTTCTTGTCAAGAAAGAATTTTTCTGCYTTCCATTACTTTTCAGTGACAGAAATCCAGAGAATAGTATCCAACCACTGTACACAAGGGTTGATATATGAACATAAATCTTACATACTATCTTAGGGCTTGGCAATCCGCCTGACCTAACATTAGAAATATTTGGAACATGAGCGGTGAAAAACTTCAGAAGTACAGTTTATGAAACTGTTATGATCAAAACATTCAGCTTCTCACCTCACAGCGCACTGAAAAATGCTAATTAATAGGGCTTGTGTCGTATCCGGGATTTATGAATGATAACAAGGATCATCTGTAATTCAGAGATTAGCAAGATAAAATATCGAGTTGCTAAGGAAGGTTAGATGGAGTTGCTCTTTGCAGCACCTTTTAAAATAATTAGTCACCTCCCATCACAGTGGTGCAACATGCTTATTGCGGTAGTAGAGTARCAGCCTGCTATGATGGTTTTTTAAATGCACATGTGATTTCTCTACCAACTGAATAATCACACTGATTTCCCGTAATATTGTAATTTGCTCTGCTAACGTGAGCAAAACAAAAGCCGTGTTCCTACATTACGAAGCGCAAATCCGTAAGGGGAAAGTCATTTTGTTGGGTGCAAGCTTCAGGCGTCACCAACATTTGGCAATCCATCGCCAGTTGGAAAATCGGATCCAAAGCAGTCAGTGGGAGAGAGAGGCACTGCCTTAGGGAGCTGGCTGCCCTGGCTCGCTCCGGCGGGAAGGGAAGAAACTTTGGGAAAGCCGCATGGAGGGCAGGCTGAAATAGGAGAGGGGCAAACTGCTGCACGGACGGTAGCGAGGGGAGCGATGCAACCGAAAGGGCAAAGGCAGGTGAACAGTTCAGTGTGAATATTTGGGTTGGTTTTAAAAAACCTGATGCGTGTTTCCTGTGACTCTGAGGTAATGAATTGTTCCTCTGGCCTGAAGCGTTTAATCTTCCAGCTCCTGTGTTGTGGGTAACCATAGAGAATACACAGCTCGCAATTTCCCACTGGTAGCTGTTTCTAATAACAGATGTGCTAACGTTACGGCGCAAGCATTAGATGCCTGTCACACCAAAGGGCTGCTAAATACCAGACAGAGAAATGGCAGTTTTCTTTATTTTTGGTGCTTCTATTCAATCAGATGGGTTTAGAGTAAATTAGAAATTGGGAAGAACGTGCCCCTGTGTGTGTGTATGTATGTGAGACAGAGAGAGAGAAAGAAAAGGAGTTAGAGAAAAAAGAAACCTACTCCCCTTTCTCTGTGAGAATTTAAAATTGTGGTTATTCTATTTATTTTTCTCCAGGTCCACCCAGTGGGTTCACTRCCCAGACTACAAACTGCGCCCAGTGAGTTTGCTCCCATACATCCCCCCAGATTTCACGTTTGTCCCAACACACCCAGTTTGTGAAGAAACAGAAGTGTGCTGACCTTTCTAGCAGCCCTTTAGTTCAGACGGAAAGAAATCTATTTTATCAATGCTTTTCACTCTCATCTGCCAATGGTAACTAGATTTAGAAATTCAGAGAAACAACTCCTCGTTTCACTCCCCAAACGATGGCGGTGTTCTCTCGTGTGACTCCTCATCAGAGTACGGTTTCAAATAGACAGTGTCGCTTTCTAAGGGATGGTAAAACATTCCTTGGTGTGTTTTTCCATCCTATAGCTGATGATACCAGCAAGAAAAAAATATTTGCTATCAAAACCCTCAAACAATAACTGTCCCGTTGTTGGATGACCTTTCCATGCATCCGCGTTCGAGGACACACCTCGCTCTGGTGCGAAGTGCAGTAGAAGAGGGAGCAAAGCCAAAGCAAACAAGACCACGGGGAGCTTGCGGGCTGCGTGCGTGATCTGAGGCATGTGCTTTGGAAGGCAAAAGACAGAAATGRGTTTGAGAAGGTCCTTTAACTGGCTGTCAGGTAGCAGAAGTTAAAGACAAGGCTGTGCTTTTTGGTATTTAGCAAGGGACCTGGACCAGAGAAAGACTTGCCAAAGGTGTTTCGATAGCAGCGGGTAGCAGTGGGCCACCCCCGCCCTGTTGACTCTTTGCACCCTCATGGAAGCACCAGCTTAGAGAGACCTTGAGGTGTCCTGCAACCACGAGCATTGCTTTGCAGGACCAAAGACCCTGAGTCATGGGTGAGTCTGCATTCGTAACAACTAATGCAAGAGCTTCTGCAAACATCTTGTGGCTTTTCAATCGGTTTTTGAAACAGCTGGCATTAACCAAAAAAACTCAACTAACCAACCAAAACCTGCTGACTAAATACTGTAGCCTTTTTTGCACGTGTGAACCTGCACCGTATATGAACAAACGGTTTAATTTGTACCAGACCAAACAGCGTTAACCTGTGCCTCAGCTGTCACTCTCCTCGTTAGAGCTACTTCATCAGTACCCAGCATGTAACAGAGCCGGTATTTTTACACTGCTCCGGTGGCATGACCCTATGTTCTTTACCTTGTTTCAACTTGTTATTTATCTTGGACCCAAATCCAGATCTTGACTGCTGCTGCTTTCACCTAAGCCTTGCTAATCTCATCTGGAGTTCCCTGCACTTAGCCTCAACTCRCAGGCACAGCCCGGCACTTAAGCGAGTGCTGCCTCCCCTCTGGTGAGGGTATCCTTCCTGCAGCACCTCGGAAAGGGGTGC
This sequence comes from Oceanodroma leucorhoa, assembly GCA_030449065.1. Lineage (NCBI taxonomy): Eukaryota > Metazoa > Chordata > Aves > Procellariiformes > Oceanodroma > Oceanodroma leucorhoa. The sequence goes on from JASVER010000039.1 coordinate 3,594,880, forward strand.
TCCCCGCAGCGAGCAGCGGCCTCTGCACACGCTGGAGCCACCAACAGCACACGATCAAAGCCCAGCCTGCATTTCAAGGACAGCCACTGCTGTACTTTTTTTTTTTTTTTTTTATTATTTTTTAAGCAAATTTGCTAACATGTCAGGACTTCAGGACAATTGCTGTTGAGCTGCACGTTGCTGAACATGGAACACTCCAACAAGGTTTACATTTTCTGATTTGGGAAAGAGGCCCCGCCAACTATCAGCAATATCGATCACTTCTACAATTTGCAAGCAGCCTAGCTCTCCCTAGGACTCATGTATGGAGCAGGTCTGTGGACAGGCTTCAGAATCCCCCAGTCTGTGTTCTTCAGCCCCTCTGAAGTCACTGCTTACTTTCAGTGACTTTTCCATCACAAGGAACTCACAATATATGCCTCTGCTTTATGTGTTTTCAATTAAACACAGTCAAATCTTCCATCGGTTATTTCCGTTGGCAGCCCCTGTGACTGTCCCAGATTTCTCCCTGCACACTTCAGTACTGACACAGACAACTCATTTTTCACTTGAGCAAAGAGTCTAAATACACTTTACATGGTGCAAGGACCACAGTTTGTCCTCAACTAATCATAAAATGAAAGAATGACCAGAGAAAACGATGAAAGTCAGTAGCTTTTTAATTTGGCTTCCAAGCAGATACAAGAACCATCCAAAAACTGGTTCCTTTTTAAACATTCCCTTTTACCCAAGATGAAATAGAAACTGCTTTACCTAGACGGTGCTGCACGTTATTTTCCTCACGGTAGTACAGAAGCGGATTTTTGGTTAGGTGTCTTTCGATCACCTAAATGAAGACGTTAAACAAGTTAAGGATTTCTGTTCCTTGGAGCTGTCACCAAGAGAAATGTAATGGCTCTGGAAATAAGGAACAAGTGAATTGCTCCATTTCTTGCAGGAGATTAAATATACGCTATCCAAAAATAGCTAATGTACATACTTTTCTCTGGAAAATGAAGACAACTTCCAAAATCAAAGGTGTCAGCCAGGGATAGAATTGATGCTGCAGAGGCAGCACAGCCAGTCAATGGAGCTGTGAGCAATTTTTATAGCAAAACCCTGGCAAAACATACCCAATTTTGGACACGATCACAAACCCAAACCTCGCTCAGGCTCATGAAGCTTTCGGCCAAGCTAAGCCACATAAGAGTGAATTTCAGTGGGACACTGCCTAGCTGTGGAGTTCAGCCCCTATTAGGCGGGGAAGAAATAGCTCAGCACTTTTCCAAGGCTTCCCTTCAGTCCCCTGCGAGCACCCCATCCAGGGGAGCAGTGGCCGCGTCTCTGTGCRGAGCAGGGAAGGCGAGCAGTTGTTTCGCTAAGCCTTAATGTGGGGCTTATGGACAGAAAGGTGCACGCTTGCTAAGCACGGCAGAAATTGCCAGATAGCTCTGCCATATAGAAAATTGTTCATAAGATATATTTACAGTTGGAGGGGATAGTAACTACTTTCAGACAGGTTGATGATTAAAAGTTCCCGTTTTGCAGGTGTGTCTTCAGTCTGCAACGAGCCATGGCTGTCTCACGGAGCTGGCAGTGGCTCACAGACACTGCAGGTRAGGACTTACTTTGGGCAAGACCCTGAGCAAGGTGATCTCACTGGAGCAGGAGGATGGACTAGAGACTTCTRGAGGTCCCTCCCAASCGAAATTAGTCCATGATTCTGTAGGGTTTCATTCCTTCCCTCCGCACTAATAAGATGTGTATGGGAACAGAAAACTGCACGTTAATACTTCCGTTGTTCCTATTGCCCATTTCTCACCTAAAGCTACGTTTTTTAGTGATCACACAATCATTTCCACAGCTGCTAGCTGAGATGTCACACACACAGAGCATAATGAATTCCAGGGGGGAAATACACAGCAATGAAATACCAGGAYCGAGAAATACATTAAAAGTATGAATCAGTAGAAGTGGTTTCAATCAACCTTACATCTGGTTTCATCATTTCTTTCACCATATCTGACTGCCTTTAGCTATTCTGCAGTGCCAAAGTCCTAGCACATCCATCTCACGAGAGGCAAGGCACTGACACGTTGTCAGCTTCTAGGTCGTTCCTTGCTCTTTTCCTTGGGAGCCTTTTACCTTGAGAAAYGGGGAAAGGGGGACTTAAGTTTCGGGGTGAAGTCTAAGAAAAMGTAATGGGAGATAAAGTTTTTTTAAACATGTTTAAGTTTTTTGCAGTTGGAAGGATATGGAGTAGCTGAAGCTAAATTCTGAAAAACATTTAATGCATGGCTGCAGAGCTTTATAGAGCAATCCCCACTATGCTTTCCCACAGCCAGAAGCAGAACGCTACCTTAGTGACCCAACTGCAGACCTCCTCTACTTGTATTTCCAGTTTGAAGGCAAGCAGACCTTCAGAAGAAACAGCCATATCTTTCCAGGGTCTTTAAAAGATGTTTATAGTGAGCGAGCCATAGWGAGGAGGGGGACTGGGCGACGTGCCTGATGCCTTCAAACCTCAGCTCTTCGTGCACCTCCACGGCCTGTGCAAGGATGCAGATGTTCACAGAGCGGGTGGTGAAGGGCGAGTTACTTGTGCACAAATAATGAGTTAGAAACAATGGGAGATGCTGATTCTTTAGCTTTCTCAAAGGTTGAACCCTCAAAGGCTCTGAAGCTGGGTGGGGGAGTACCTAAGTGTCTAGCTCCAGTTGATTTGGCCAGAAATTCTGTGTAAAAGATCTGAGTTAGAAACGGAGAGCGCTGCTTCTTCATCATCAACTCAGGTTCTTCCCTACACAGATTCCCCATGCTTAACCTATGTCACAAAGTGAATGGAGAAAATCAGGGTCTGAACATAGCTGGATAACCACAGGACTTCATGGAGATTAAACATTTTTGAAAGTCTGATCTTGTAAGTAYCAAGCATATTTGGTACCGGTCCTCCTGCTGCCTGTGGCAAACTAGGGATGGCAATTACTTACTGGACATAGCCAATCACTAAAAAATTGAGAAAATGGTTTTGCACRTAAAATGTTACTAACCGTTCAGGTGTTTTGCAGACTTTCAGGACTGTGAGATAGCTCTGAGGTGGGAAATGAGCTTTGCTGCTCTCACATGATCTTGGCTGCAAGTTCACGAGTGTCAGAGCGAGCTACGTTGGATTCAGTGAACTTATATAGGGGTGGATTTAAACGTTTTTAAAGTTACATGGTTATAACCTTTACGCACTCTTCCCTCATTTCTTGGCCTGGCCTAGGTCAATGGATTTCATTTTCTGAAATGTATCCTCGCCTGGAAAAGCCGCTGCGAAATAAAACCCAGGGTGGTTTTATTTGGCAAAAGCTCATCAGGCAAGTTTTTCACATCYTAAAGCCAAAATCAGTTGTGTGGTTTGCATAAATATTCTATTTTAATTCCAACCTGCAAAGTCACGGGGATTTGGAAAGTAACTCAAGCTTTGGCCCATTTCTATCAGGAAATATTAACTGGTGTATATCTTAGTATTGCAGATTTCACTGGTTACTGTCTCAGGTTTGCAAAGCCTTCACTGAGCAGGACTACCCTGTGCCACCGAAAGGCCACCTCCTGGCCAGCCAAACGCTCACCAAGAACAAACCYCTTCTCCACAGCCACATGATCTCCTTTAAACAAATCAAGCCCAAAGCTTCCCACTTCCACACATACACTGACCCCAACTTTGGCTTTTCACCAGGTATGGCTTCTATTCCTCAAACCTGGAATCCATCCATCACCACCAGCTTTGCCGTCACAGAAAAGACGCCGCTAATGAGCAATTCTGTGCCAGATGGGCAACCCTCCAGAAGAGCTGCCCGGTGTGTTGGACAACTCAGTGTCCTGTTTCTGCAACAGGCGGTGTTTGGGTAGTGTCGGGCCATTGACAAAACTTGTGATGGAGGCTATAAGCATTCGTCCCTGCTATCAGGGTAAACCTATTTTGCTTCTAAACAGTAATATTTAAACTTGAATGAGCAGAAATAAAATGTCTGAAAGGAATGATAAATATGTTCAAGAGAAGGCACATAATATTTGTTCTGATTGGGGGTTATTTGGTTATTCTGAATAGTCAGAATGCCTGTGCATATGAATTTTAGGTGTGAAAGGCAGTTATTTTCAGATTGCTGTCTCTCTTCCGTCCATCACTGCAGTAAGAGAAGCAGGAAGCAATCTGTACATTTTACATCTTCTTTTGGATGCATCTTAATGCATTTTAATACACAAGGCTAAAATACTGATTCTGAACATATAAAGTTGCATATATATATAAATATGTTCATTGAGTTTGGAGAAGCAAATGTAAGGAATGACTAATATTATTGTTTTTTTAACTTAGAAAATGAGCAAATTATAAATTTCATCAAGGTTTTAAAGGTCAAAGATAGAATCAGCATTCCGCATCAGTTTTGCCGTTAGTCAGTTCACTCATGTATTTAATAAAACAGCCCTCAAGACAACATTTCAAGGTAGTGCATGCACTTTGCCTGCACAATGAGTCATTTTCTGAATGCTCAGCTCTTCCTTTAAGTTCAGTTGAATAATATTTGCTTGAAACTCTTTCTGTTCTAATTCTTATTTGTGGAAATAAAAGGATTGGCTCAGCCTTGCAGCAAGGTGGCTGCAACTCTGCTCCTTTCACTATAATTGCCTAGGTTTTGGCATCAGTGGAGAAACAGCAACTCAAGGTAGCTGTTAGCAATACAACAAACCTATTAAGCAACAGGAGGAGAAGGAAAAATATTTAAATATTTAGGGAGGTGGAGCTACATCCTCAAGAGGTTTAGACCTTGACATGTGACATAAATTACAAAGTGTGCTCAACTATTTGCACGTTCAGTTGAAATGTAGTAAAAAATTCCCTTAGAAAGAGAGGAAGGAACATTTGGTAATACTGAACCAAATAAATTCAACTTTTTTTTTTAGAATTTCTTGGAAATCATGCAAAACAAGAGAAGAAGAAATCATCCAGTCCATTCTCTTGCTCCAAGTCAAGACCAATTATAGCTAAATCGTTCCTGATAATAGCTGCCAAGCTTATTCTTAAAGACTTCCCATGACGGAGTGTCCTTAAGCTCTCCTGGCAACCTATAGCAGTGCCTCACTATTTTAATCATTAGCTAGGTTTTCCTGATGTCTAGCCTAAATTGCCCTCACTGAAATGGGATGTTTCATCAGATCTGCTTTCTTGAACAGAGAGCTTGATTATATTAAAAGGGATCTGCATACACAAATTAAATATTTCATTTGTAAGAAACCATTCCATTAGGAAAAAATTTCACAGATGCTCAGTGCAAAAACCAAAGGAACTGCACGACTGATGCCAGTGCTCATCTAAGAAATGAGAGAGTCCAGCGAGTCAAATTGCTGTTTTGCTTACAATTAACACATGAAAGAAATAAATTTCACATTCTGGAATATCCTGTAGCTTATTAGGTTACTGTTTGGATAGACAGCCTGGCCTCAAAAAAGGGGTCTGGGATAGGAGAGCAAAATTGAAATTAGTTCTCCAAACTGAGGGAGTGTGAATTCAGCAAGGCCAGCCCTTTATTTGGGAGAAATACCTGACAGCTAAGCTTTCCCTACTTGCTCCAGAAGAACTATTCAGGGCTAAGAACAAGGAGGAAATCTCTGCCCCAGCAGAGCATTCCCCAGCAAAGAGCCTTAACTCCAGCAGGGTGGATGGAGATGGCGCCAACCACAAACCTGTCCCTCCTGCAGCTAATTTGGCAAGGGGATGTGTGTGGTATCAAGAACACCAATAGGTAAGGCATGTGTATAACGAGGATAGCTTTTGGATTAAAAGCATCAAAACTAAACAAGGAAATCAAACAGTGCTTGATACCTGCTCATCAGAACGTGTATGGCTTCACGCACGTGGAGGTGTCCTGGTGGAAGAGCAACGGTGTGAGGGCAGGGCAGAGCCTGGACACTGGTGCGGAGACTGACTCGGCGCGTGGGGCTGCGTGGCACAGGCGGCACAGCCACAAAAGTTCTGGCACGGCACTGCAGTAATCACCCCCCAGATCTCCACTGAACTCAGCAGTGCTGCCTGGGGATGGCTTTGCTGCTATCATTTCGGTCTGATCTACCCATCTCCGTCCTAAAATGAGTCTACGTTAGCATGACAGGGTGCAAGCAAGTGCACACAGATGGTGCAGAGCGCAACAAGCTGTACAAARCACCGTGAAACAGAGATCAACTTCCTCACAGTCAGGGGAACTGGGCCAGCCTATAGCTAAAGCAAACAAGATGAGAATTGGGACCACATTACTTATTTACCAACTATAGCAATTAGGCAGCGCAGAGATAGTTGAAGGTTTCAGGGTTTTTGTTTGTTTGTTTGTTTGTTTGTTTGTTTGTTTTAATATAGTGATTTAGTCCAATTCTTCAAACAGTTGAAGTAAACCTGATAAACACTATTTTAATCAAGGTTTTGAACAAATGATAAATTTAATGATTTAAATACCATTTAGTGATTCTCAGCCTGCCCCCTTCTTGTTTAGTGCCTTGTAAGAGACAATTGCTCTCAGATTCCCTGAAATGAATAGAAGTTGCTTTTGTACTTTAAAACTAGTCTAGGAGAAGAAAATTGCAAGAACACTTTCAGGTTAATGAGTATGAATTACAAAATTCAAGATGAACATGACACTAATCGCTAAATCAATGCAACTCAGAGCACAGTCTCACCCTGCAAGTCTCTTCCTCTAGTTATTGTGACAGAGTGCAAGATTAGCAACAAAAGAAACATTTGTCAAATAAATTATATTTTAAAAAAAGAACGTGGACTTCATCAAATCGCGCAACAATTGTTATGTTACCAGTTCCAATGATAAACACTTGGGGCAAATTATGAGGGATTCAGAGATAGCTTGGGAAATATCTTGCCTTATTTCTAGTGGATGCCGCYCATGTGTCTATGCTGCTGTTTATGGCAGATCACTTGCTGTGGAGCCAGTGCAGAAGGAATCATGCAGAAACTGGCCGAAAGGATAAGGAGCATCCAAAGCAGCACGTGACATGTTCCCCAGGGTGAGAAGGATTTCTTGRCCTTGGGCATGCTGACATAACTGCTTTGCCAATGGTGAGATGTGGTAGAGATGCTACTAACGAGCTGCTGAAGACCTGTTCTGGACATGGGCGAGTGAACCCTTCAGTGCCACAGGCACGCTCATGGTGACACACTGGCCACCCGAGAGAGCTGGAAGAGCTGTGCCCTCATTGAGGTTTATGGGGATGCCAAGCACAGATGCAGTAGCATTTGCTCAGGTCCCCATTTAAAGCTGCCCTTTGATTGCCGCAAATATGTATTTTTTTCTCATTGCTGAAAAAGYCACTTTAGCATCACTACCTATGGGTACCCTGGGGGTTCCAGGGTGGAGGAGGGTGCAGGTGTCGGTGTCTCTCGGCAYAGTGGCTGGACCGCCAAGCACCACTGCACATCACCTCCTGCTTCAAAGCAGCCCACGGGGTCTCAGACCCCACATCTCCTCAGGGCTTTCAGGTATGGTGGGATTAAAGTCCAGCACAGCTTTTATCCCTCCAGAGCTCCTCACAGGAGCAAGCAGAGAGCTCCCAGGGAAAACCACTTTCCCTATAGAGCTCCAGGTCTTCCAAACCCCAGGTACTGGGCTGTGTATTCTTGAGTGCCATCTACTGGCACCATCTCCCATACCGGTTTATATTCATACACGCACACCCCCACCTTCCCCCGAGCGCARGGTGATGAGACGGCATCACAGCAGCACAGCTTTCAAAAAGGTCTAAATGCAAGAAAGAGCCAGTGGCCAAAAGCCCCCGATTGCGACGCTGCCCCAGCKCCCCGTCCCCACGCACCCCCGGCTCCCCGCCGCGGGATGGGACGCGCTGGCCCGAGGTGTTGGTCTGTGATGGGCTGTTCCTCAGGCGCAGCCTTTCTCTGCATGGATGGGACTAGGAGGAAATGGGRGAAGGAAAAAGCTTCTCTGTAGACAGCTTAAAAAGGCAGCACTGCAATCTCTAGCTCTCTACCCCTTATTTTTACAGATGCTTTAATAGCAGCAATATATTTAAGGGAATTTAACACGCAAAAAACATCTTCACTACTCAGGAGTATTATCATTTCATCGAGAAAAACAAGTAGCAATGTTGAACTCCGAGCAGCCAGTTGCAGTTGCCTACAAATTCACATCTCGGAGTGCCAGGGATCCTCCAGCCCCCTACYTGAAAAAGCTACAATTGCCTTTCAAAGCCAGGAGCCGAGATTTGGTGAATTCCAAARGAAGGCAGAGCAAGTGTGCAGACCAGCTAAAACCCCAGGAAAAGGCACATTAAGGCATTAAGTACTAATTCTGTTTGGGATGCAACAAGCTTTACCCAGCCACCTTCCAGCTGCATGGGTTTCACTACGCAACGTCCACAAAGCTCTTCTCCCTTCTCTGACGGGCCCCCAAACACTGCCAAGCATTGCTTAATTTTTGCCTCTTCCCAGGTGGGATGGGGAACCGGCAGGACCCCTGCCCTCACCGCCAGCCAGCTCCTCCGGGGAAGGAGAAGGTGGAACGGCTCCTTGCTCTGAGATGTTCAGCAGGAATCTCAGTGCAGTGCAGAAATGCCTTTGTTTGCCCCAATTCAGTCACAGTTTCAACCACAGAAACGCTCCTAGAGAGGGGATGGTACGGTTTCGTGGTAGAGCCCAGTGGAGCTACTGCCAGGAGGCATCACCTCCTCCTCGGTCCCCTTTACTAYGCCTCAGCCCCACAGCGCTGTGCCTGGAGGAACGTTTCTCTGCCCATGTGCTTGCTACAGCATTCAGCCAGTCAGAAAGCCTCCCCCAAATTAAGAGGGGCCAATTTTAAATATAAAGTGAAACATAATTTCTTCTTAGGGGAAAAGCTGAATACAAAAATGAGCCCTGTGTTATCCTTCAAAGAGAGGGTCAGAATTTTTAAGTCCAGAAAAGGGAATAACAGACAATCTTTTTGCTTAGGGCCACCTTCTGCCAYGTTCAAACGCAAAGTCGGCAAAAGCATCAAAGCTTATCGGCCCTTTGCAGGGGTTAGAAACAAAAAGCCAAACCCAACCAACCTAGAGTGGCCCAGCATCCCCAAAGCCATTATGGAGTTAGGTTATTGCTCCTTAAAAGCTGAACATGGCACTTAAAGGCAAATAGAAAATTGTTCGAGGGGATAGGACCATAGCKTAACTTCTTCTAGCTGCTAAGCAGATAGTTGACATTTCCAAGTACTCTGTGATTTGAAAATATCATTCAATAAGAGATATTTTCCATGAGTATTTTTTGCACCTTTTCCTCTACCCAGCAAATGTTTTTCTCAGGCACTTTTACTACTAGAGAGGTGTCTAGTACTGGAGGAAACTCAGTTTTGTACTTTCAAATGCAAATATTAACACAAGCAGTCTGGCTTATATTTCTTCTTTTGGCAACACAACATGAGTTTTTTCACCTACAAGCATAGCTGTGGCAGTCTGAACAGCAAATATTAAATAACTGTGGAAAAATACTCAGAATGAATTCAGTGAAATAAAAATAGGGAAAAATTATTATCCCACTATAACAGGAGGAGGAAAATAGAGTAAATTGGTAAAATTAGAACAACAGAGCTCAAGTTTCATAGGTTAGATGCTAGAAGACRCTTTCCAAATTGTTAAATTCCTATGGGTCCAGTACTGTAGGTTGGAGCAGTTGATTTCTTTCTCCCATTGAGTATATTCACTTTGCGACTTTTTTAGTCTTTTTTAGTCTTTTCAGTCCCTTTTAATCTTATTCAAATGTGTTTTTGAAGCCAAGCATGTCAACTTATATACAAAMCCCCTTTTGTTATTATTTTCGGTTTCTAATTACATACAAGCAAAAAACCCCAAATCTTCCAAGGATGAGCTGAAAGATTATGTTCTTTTGGAGATGCATTCTCATTATCTTCTTTCCTCAGAAACCAAATCGGTTTCAGGTGGTGCATTGGGAAGCTTAGTCCCTAAAGCAGTAAGAAACTTGGTTAAAGACGGCTTCATCGTGGTGGTGGTGCTGGTGCTCCTCTGCCATCGCAAGATCTTGGTGGTGCCTGCACAGAGCTACCAATGGTCACACGAAGGCAGCTTCAAGACACTCTGTGCATCAACCTGGGGTGAGAACAATAACCACGCACAAAGAATTTGCCCAAGAACTAGTATTATATACACAATTCCCTTTATTGCTAACCGTATAGGGTGTAAGGTCCCGCRTGGCCCTGTGCTGAGCAGGGAGACCTCGTGTGCTCGGCAAAACCTGTCTGGCTCTTGGCTAGAAAGGAAAGCTGGGTCTTTTCCTGGAAAAGAAATTGGTCCAATGGCACGTTGCAAGTTTTGTAAAGGAACGATTAAAAATCCATTTTACCTCATTTGCTTTTGCCAGCTTCAGCTTCCAGCTATCGGTGGGTCTTGTGCTTTCATTCCTAAAAAGCCTCTTCAGCTGTGTGCCAGACTCCACATTATTTTTCTTATTCATTCCTGACATTGCTTCTAGATTTTTAAATTTCGTTTTAAGCTTGAGGACACTAGAAGCCAGAGAGGCGCCGGTGCAACACCAAAGCCCACCCCAAGGGACAGGCGCAGGGCAGCCGGGCTGGCCGAGTCCCCATCCCAGTCCCCATGACCATCCCCAGTCCCAAGCTGGGAACGATGATGTTTCTGACCCCGCAGGGGATGCCCAGGTGACGGACGGGAGATGCCTGCAAGGAGCTGTGTGGGCAGGTGGATTCATCAGCATCAGGAGCTTCAGCAGCTCCTCGTTCCCGGGGCTGAGCCTCGCTCAGGGCTCTTCTGAGCATCTGTCTTAATACTTGGAAGCCAGGCAAGCACTGGACTGCTGCTTCTTCCTTTCTGTAAACAGAGAACTTAAACTTTGACTGCACCTGAGGTCGGTGGGGCTTTTCCTGCCAGAGCTGCTGCTCATCGTGGCACCGGGGGAGATACAGCCCTTTCATGCTGCCTGATGCTCTTCTGTTTCTGTGGTTGCAGTGGCTTAATGGTTTCAACAAGGTACAACAATTTCATTTGTATGGTAATATATACTTTCTAGCTGGCAGAAGACATTTACTATTTATTTTTTGTGTCCTCCTCTGATTTCATGTTGTAGTTTCTTGTGGCGTCTCCGCAGAAACAATATCACACGTATGTTTGCTGTGACTTCAGCTTTAAAACCATCGCACCAGTGACGTCTGTGAGTAGAGGGGAGATGCCAGGGTTGGCAGGGTGGCCGCATCGCGCTAGCAGACGCACGGAAAGGCTGCGTGGTGCGAGATCCCTGCCCCGTTGCAGGCGGACGTTAAGCACATCTGGGTGCTTCCGAAGCAATGAAGAAGAGATGAGCTCAGGGGACGGGGTGCAGACTGACTTTGATGCAAGAGGCTGTAAAGCAGTCCTGGCTCAGCAGCCCTCGCATCGTGCTATACTTAGACACCGCAAACTGCCTCACCACCTCAACAGCAGCACTCCAAAGAACATATATTTAGTAGTGCACTTGTTGATAGATGAAACCATTTCCATCATCTCCCTGGCTGAGAGTTCAAACTTTCTGAGAAAAATATTAACACATAAGATCTTGTAGCCAAGTGCTACTTTGGGTGATCTTACCAGAACGGGGAAACCATGATTGGTTCTTGAAGCTTGGTGGCTGAGGAACAAGCGACTTGTTCCATGGTGAGCTCTCCATGCTGGAGGAGAGGAGCCCCGGGCACGTGGCTGAGCAGCAGCCGGACACACAGACAGGGGACAGACCGACCCCACATTATCTCAGTCTCTATAGGTACAAAGAAAYCTGAGTTAAAAGCAAAGCAGAGCTGTGTCCCAGCCCTGGGCTCCCACCCCACGGCTCTGCGAACGGCTGCCCCAGGACTGGGGCTGAAGGGCTGAGAGGAACTCAGGGCGGCTCGTGCCTGGCTTTTAATTCAATGTCGCCCTCCTGCTCACSTATGTTGGTCAAAATGTCCTATTTGATGTTGTCTTTGATGAAATTTTATGATGAAAAAWTATTTTCAGAAGGCAGAAAAGAATATTTTAAAACAATAATTCAAATTTTGTTCTGAAATGATACTTTTTAATGTATTCATTCTTATATGACTATGAAAAAGCTGCTAAAAGTTGAGATCCCCTATTGGTTACTTATGAATTTTGAATTTCCATGATCACAGCTGAAGTTTCATATACTCAACATTTGGATTGAAATTAAGTGGTGTTGAGAGAGAGTTTAGTTTCTAAAATTCAGTTTTAATTTTGACTTTTGCAGCCATAATAATTTTAACTGCAGGTTCRCCTTCAACTCTCTTCTCAGAACTCAGCCAGAAAAGGCCAGAACAGAAACACTCCTCTTACCTTCTGAACAGGAGCACAACCTCATAACATAGCAGCAAAGTCTAGCGTGCTGTCACAAGGTTGAACACTGATGTAAGCTCACTTAATGATCACCCACCCATCAGATGCTTGTAATGAAGCTTAAAAGCTTGTCCCTCCGTTAAAATAAATATTGTGCTTTRCTTTTAATATAATTCAACTTCAGAAGAGAGAAAACCTGGGAACAAATACATTCATAAAACCCTAAGCCAACAACTRAAAATTCAGTTGTTTTTTTCCCCTGCATATCTATTTATGATCAAATAAAGAGCCAGGAGTTTTAAGATGTAATTTGAAGAGTTGGGTTCATGGTCATATAAGAAGAAACATGCCTTTCTATTGATTTGCCACTGTTACTCATCATCTTTTTACCGTTATCAACAAGACAGGAATAGAGTGAACAGACAGCTAAACAATAAGGAAAAGTTCTGCAGCTGCTTAAAGCCAATAAAATAACTGTATTATTGACGGGGTTATCAAAATGTCAGATGTGCCAGCTCAGCTGGCATTCTTCTCTGCCTTTTTATTAAAATCCCATTACAAAGTAGAACAGGCAAGCAGAGAGTTTAGCATTCAGTTCCTTTTCTGACCTAACTGTTTAGGGTATCTTTTTAAAGATTGGTTTTCAATTTGCATCTGTACATAAATAAAATGCGTACAGATTAATGGCCTCATTGATTTTTTGTTTTGTTTTGTTTGGTGTGCGAGAATCGCGTCTCTGCTGTAGACGCACATACACGCTCTGTCTCTCCCCCCACGGTCCTAAGAGGAACAGCAGGCTTCTGAAAGAATATTTCATTTCCAGGCTAAGTTTAGAATTTATATTGCTGCTCTGTACAAACACACTCCTAAGATGATCACAGGCGAGATGCAAGATGGATGTACGCTTTGCTCCTGTCCACTCCAGAGGTTCCTGGCATAGACACGAAGCACTGTGTCATCCTGCATCCCTGGCAGGCTTTTTTAGCAACGCTTTGTGTGGCAACATGAGAGCACAGTTCTTCCGATGGCTGCTTTCATGTCTCAGCCAAAAAGATCAGGAAAGCCAAATTCACGAGGTTTATCTAAAGAAAGCTGACTTTTAACTCTTCTACCCTTGTTCGCTAACCTTATCTAAATAAGTGGGAAAAAAAACCCAACACAAGAAACAACTCTACAAAAAAGCTGAGTTTAAAATGAAGATGCCAATGACAACAAAAACACATTACACCTCTGTTGCCTGGTGTGAAAGTCCTAAAATTTGTAGTTCCCAGCACGGGTCTGTCTGCTGCGATCTGTGGCAATAAATGTGGCATTGCCTTGGTAACAATTTTTATACTTTGATTAAGGAGCAACTGATGCAATATTTCAGGAGACAGGGGAAAAAAAGGTTTGATACTGAGAAAAACATTCTGGCTGTTCTGTATTGTCCTTGAGGACTTTACTGTGTGCCGTCACTAACTGCTTAGCAACAGATTGATAGTGGCTTACAAATCAATCTTTTCAGAGCAGAAAGCACAGTATACAATGCTGCATGTTCCAATTCAAGAGATGCTATTGGGAAGCTATATAAGCATCAATTATGTTTTTTTAGATGTAGTTAATTATAGCAGGGAGAACTCTGATTACAAATCAGCTTTCCTTGCTCTCCCTTCTGCCTTTTAAAAATCACAAGAGAATTACTATAGATTAGCAAATTAGAAATCACAAAAATGTAATTATCCAAAATTAAAATGAGTTGGCAAGCACTGTTTCTGATGGATTTGTGCCAGAAAAGTGAAGGAAAATAAAACTGGCATCCTTTAAAAAGTTTTAAATTTAATTGTAATTATTTTGCCGTTTGGTTTTTGATTTGGTTTGTGGTTTTTTTTTAAAATATAAAGCACTATTTTTTAAACAGGGTTCTATTCCCAAAAATGTATGCAGACATCAAAATAGAAAAAAGTGGACAATTCAAGTAGTATGGAACGGAGAGAAATGAAGGCGAATAAAGCCATCAAAATAACACGTGCCCACGAGGAGTTAGACAGCAGGAAGGAGCTGTGCAGGCACCACAACCTTTGGTTTCCCAAGGGATGAGGATTTGAAGCAGACGTGAACTCCCCCTGAGGAAAGTCACGCACGTTCGCCTAGCTGGACTCCTTTCATCTGATCCTCGCTTTAGCTCATCCTGCGATGGCAACGAACAGGCAGCAGGTCCCACGCCGCTGCGAACGCCGCGGGGCCGAGAGCGGCAGAGGCRGCACCCCCCGCCCCTCCTCCGGACCCCCACGCCCCGCCAGCGCGGCCGGGCACCCGCCCGAGCGGTAACAGCACCGGTATAACCTCGGCTCGGCTCTCCTTCCCAAAGCTCTCGGCTCCCTTCCACCGCCTGGGACCCCAGCACCCCCAGTCAGTCCTAGAGGCATCCCAACCACCAAGAACCCCGGGTGGCAAATCCCTCCCGGSGTGCCCCTTCCCCGCGGCGCCGGGCAGCACGAGGATTTTTCCCCCCAAGGGTGCAAAACACAGGTTCCCCAGCCCACGGCTGAATTCGACTCGGCCAAAACCGAAGTGAGGGGTACGGAYGAAGCCCTCCCCGTGCTCGTCCGCCCCTTCACCCCCGGCGGGCTGCTGGCCAGGCCCTCCTCGCCGCGGCTGCTGGTGCCTTGGCTCGCGTGGGTAAGGCAAGGGGAATATTTCCATCAACTCAGCAAACACCTTCCAGCCCCTGCCTGTGCTAGCACTGAGCTGGTAGCTGCAATTGAGACGGACGCCGGGACTGCGGGCAGGAGGAAAGCTGCTCACGCATTTAGACAAGGCACTTCTGAGCAATGCCTTGATCTGTATCAACACTTACCTTAAAATGTAAATATTCCAAATCATGCAAGAGTAGCATATAAATGAAGTCCATGTACTAAAGTATACCTGATGAGCTCCTTTGTACCTTTTCAGTGGTTAGGCAGATGGATATTTTGGGTGCTTTACACCAGCCCATTCAATGGAACACCTGTTTTCCAGCTGATGAACTGCTACAGGGAGGAGAAAGGCTCATTCTTCCTTTCTCAGGGAAACCGCAGTATTACAAAAACAAAAACAGTGGCTCGGAGACATACTTCTGCCTTTGGTTGTGCGATTCTGACTGCAGCATGCAAGTGTGATTAAAAYGTTAAAAAAAAATGGATGAGCCGGAAAGGCAGGAGAGAGCCGGGGCACGGGCAGCGCCGTCTCCCGCGGTCCCGACGCAGGATGCTCTGCGGTGGTCATCGGTGTTGCCCGACGGTATCCGCAGCTCTACGTACAGCTACACCAGAGAGGGAATGCAATGCACTGAGCACATTTCCAGAGCTCTCTAAATAATGAGAATTTACCTCCTGTAGAACAGGATAGCGGCGATACCTAGMCAAAAAGCTGCAATTTCAAAAAAGTCTAAGTGCCCAATCCCCACTGAGAGCAGAGCCCCTAAAGCTTTTAAGAGCCTTGGAAAATCCTATCTAAAAGCCAGACGCAAGGTGCACAAAGCTTCTTCAAGGAGCTTTGCACAGGAGCAATGCAGTTCCTCATAAGGTTTCCAGAATGAGATTTTGCTACAAGTGCACCCTCTATTTCCTTTCAAGGAAGGCATTACACCTTTAATACGTGCTCTCTTCATACATGATGCATTTATCATTTAGCACATGATATACACCCCCCCCATATTGCTTCAGTGGCTTTGTTAGAAGTCTTGCACACAGTTCCTAATCTGTATGAGGACTGGTTCCTCTGCTCTTCTACTAGCGAGGACAGCTTTTCACTCTGTGTGAATTCTATTTTTTTTTTAATAAAGAAATCTTAAAATATAATTTTAATGGTAGCTTGGGTATCTAAATGCTATTATCATTGCTGCAACTGCAGGGCAGACATGCTAGGAGTCAGAGAGAGCTTCATGGTGGTGCTGCTGAATATTCTTCCCAAGTGAGATCAGCCTGAGCCAAATCTTGCTTTGCAAATCTATACTCCACCTCCATAAACCTACCAGCAGTTTAAAATAAAAAGCAGCTGCATTTGTGTGCAGTAAAAGGAATACAGTCAGTCTCCTAACTGATTTCTGAGTGCTTGCCTAAATTTCTTGCAGCTGCAGAATTATTCTGGAAATCAGGCCACCTAATGGGATTTCTCATCTGTCTTGCTTTTGACTGAGTGAAAATGATGGAAGTGGCATTTTGACGCTTTGAAGTCTTAGCCAGTACCTAAAGAATTCAACAACATGTGAACTTACAAATACACCCCTATGACTTCTTAATTGCTGAAGGTTTTATTGGCTGGTTCAAATTCTGGCTGATTAGTAGTTTGTCTGAAATAACAAAATAATTAGAAATTACAGTGCATTAACACAAAGGAATCCCATTTGTGCATGTGTATTCAAAGGGAATTTAATTTCTCTTTTGGAGTTTCTCCTGGTTTAAAACCTYAACATTGAGATTAAAAGCTTCCCTTTCCTGACTGCATCTTACCAAACACGATTTCATATCTCTGTAGCTTTCTAGAATCCCTCAACTATACCCCTTTAAATTCTGTGCTAATTGAATTTAAAATTAGTCCCCAGTGGGAACTAAGTAGAAGCCAAGTAATTTAATGGTCAGACAATGAACAGCTCTGCATTAACCAGAGCTTCTGAACAACAAATGTTTTTAGTAAAGCAGGCAGACTGTCATACCGGGCATGCTTTTCCTTTCCTTAAGATGAAGTGAGAACCACAGTTCAGTGCTATTGGTGAAAAATGCCAGTTTCACTGCCATGGAATGATTAAAAGTTGATTTTTTTCCCCAGACAGAAGCAGCTTTGTGGGGTTCCTCAGTTGGATTTTCTCTTAGTAACTTCTTGCTCAGTTTTCATGTCTCATAACCATATCTGTGCCACTTTGAAGTATTTTCATTGCAGACCGGSCAAAATATTGTGCCTTCTGTAGCGGGCAAATGTTTGGTCATATCACAGTATTAATTCAAATCAGCTTTTGAAACGGAGTTTCCATCTACACTGAACATTTTGGAGCCATGGAAATGTCAGCATTTTTAAAAACAGAAGACATCCCACGTGGATGCAAATGTAACAGCATAGCTGCACCTCATGTGGGTATGCAAAACCACTTCTAAAACATAAAATAAACTCTCCTGGAGAGGCTATTACTAATAGCTGCTTCTACAACAGAGGCTCACTTACATCTCGCAGGGTCCATGACTTTTTATACTCTCCATTAATTTAGCTACACCAGTGGAAATCCAGCATGGGCTTCAAATTCAGAAGAGATCTCCACAGAGGACAGAACCATTTGCTTAATCTTTTCCCGAAAGGTTTCCCTATTTTAGGCATGAGTTCACCACGCAGTCTTTTAGACTAATACCCTCTTATATTTGTATTTAGATACATTACAACAAAATATTATTTCCTAGAATAAGTTACAACTCTCTATTTACCGTGCATTAGACCTTGGTACTGCAATTCACGGTCTGTTACCCCAGAATACTCCAGGTGGGTCCAGCCTGGCTACGAAATAACCCAGCCCAGCAACGCCCTGTGAGCCACCTGGGATTGCACCGTGTCAGACCAGCGGTAAGGCTTCACTTGTCAAATTCTCCCAAGCATTTTAATTTTTCTTTCATTACTAGTTTCATTTATTTGGAAGTAATGAAGTTAAGATGTGCTCAAGAGCACAGAAGGTGAAAGTCTTACAGCTTAAAGAGACTTATCTGAAATGAGTTAACRCAGCCTCCTCCCTCCCTACTGCACAGGAACATCAAATCCCCTTCCCCTCCCCCCAAAGTATCAAAAACSCCTTCAAAAATTCCTTTCCAACGTAAAGATCCAGCAATAAGGTGGGCAAACCTTTAATACAGTCTTCTCTGGTAGAACAGACTGTACYGCCATTATAACTCTTCAGTTGTGAAACACATAGACAGCAAAAAAAAAATAATACTGAGTGAGAGTCCTTTCATTAAATAGTTTGTTGGTTTTTTTAAGTCTTATTCACTGCATTATAGTTTAACCAGGAATGAAGGTGCATTTAGTACCTTTGGTCTGTTTTCCCACCTCTGATGCCCGTTTCTACTTGTCTTTGAGGGTTTGGCCCTTACGATGGGTGTTTAGCACAGCGTTTTTCCCTACCTGGGGGGAAGGCACTGTCACAGTGGAGCCTGGCCTGCTGGAAAGCTTTCTGAATTTGGGAGGACTGTACAAATAGAGGTGACATCTAATAACATTATCAAAGAGAGCAGCTGAAAACATACCCCCCTTCTAGATGCACAAGAAGTTGTTAGGCCAAGATCTTAACTGTCTTAAGGCCAGAACAAGAACGTGACTTGCACTATTATTTTCCTTACATTCTTTATGCCTTGGGAGATGCCATAATTACACATAGCAAAATTATAATTAACAATGACTAATTAGGAGGGGGGAYCAAAACAAAACAGAACCACCACCTGTTATTTTACCCTCAGAGTCCACACGCCTCTTTGGGGTGACCTTTTAAATAGGGCTGAAACTGCAGAGAGCAGGATCGCCTTCAGTACAGCTGCTCTTCACTTAAGAAAGGCATTTTTGGATGAACACAACATTGCCCRAAACAGCGGCACACCCTGCCCCAGCGTCTTGGTGTTTGACACAAACCGCGGGTGGTCGAGGAACAGCCCGTCGGTGAAGGCTGGGTGACACCAGGGAAAGCAGGGGTGATTTTTGTATAGCMTTATTGCAATCTAAAGTATGAAATCCTATTTCTTATCTACAGTTAGGTAAACCTTGTCTTGCCCACGATGCTCGACCAGGCTGAAGCGCAGAGCAGTGACTCTCCTCTTACTTCTCCGCTGACGGACGACGTGCCCGCGGAGGGAGAGCAATATAAGCACAGTGCCCCACACAGCCTTCAGCCACGATGTTTACATCCATATTCCACCCTCCTATAGAAGGAACAAGATACATCGCAGGTGCTAAGCCAGATCTGGTGTTTAACTGCAATCATTCTTTAATTAGCCTAACACCTTCAGTTCATAATTAAGCAGTATGGTAGGGAGTGGACTTTAAGCTCCTAATTGTGCATGTTCACATGAGGGGAAATTGTTGAAGCACAACTGAAACAGGCTTTCCTTTTAAAAAAAATAAACAACTATTTTTTGATCACAAGAAGCTCTGTCACAATCAGAACATGTATTTTCCAAATGCTTTCCTTTTCTAAAAAATCTTCAGCGCCAGCTTTTGAAGATTTCTTATTTGACCAGTCACAAGGAGCCATTCTCCTTTCATCCTGGGAAAGGCAGTTCTCATTTCTCTAGATGTAATAAGGGCATCCCTTAAATACTGCCAGAGAGCTAATTATTTCCCTGTCAGTCACCCCTTGCAGACCCCCTGCAGCAGCAGGAGGCTTGGTCCTGCTGCCCAGGAAGCACCTACCACCATACCTCCATCTCTGCACGCCATGGTGCCAATCTTCAAGAAAGAGGACCAAACCTTTCGGCCTGAGTTGTAGCACCCAAAAACAACTCCCCCCCAGACCCTTCTGCTTAAGCCCACCCCAGGGAGCCGCCCCCGTTCTGCCCCCCGGCCCTGGCTCCCAGCTACACCCCATGATTGCCTGGGGCTGGCTMGCTCAGGCTGGACCATTCCCTCCCCCCAACACAAACGTAGTTTTACTSAAATAGTTTTCTATATTGCAAATCAGTTAAGAACAGGCTACCCTCACAGATTCTTGGAAACTCAGCTTCCCCCCCCCCAGAAAACCATGCTCCTATGCAGGGTTGTGGTTCTTCCGACCCAAGTGCCTTCTTGATCCTGAACTAAAACCGTCTTCACACTGGTCAAGTCAGCACTTTCAAAAACAAACATCCAGCATGGTTTCTGTATTTATTCTCTTCTCTCTTTCCCAGATTTACAACCTGCCATACGTAATACACTTAAAATTTAAAATTAAGTATTTCCATGAAATATTCTCTACAAAGCATAAAAGCATTTCTTAGCTGCCTTGTAGGTCTGCTGTTAATTGTTATTAGAAATCTCCTTAGTGTCTTGCCTACAAATAAACACCATCAAACACAAGCCCAAAATATTATTTCTCCATCGAATGTGTATAAAAAAGGAGGATCTTAAATTTAGTAAGGGGAAGTCTGTGCTGTCTTCATATTACAAGAGTAATATAATTACCAGAATTTGTTGGCAATAATCTGGTGATAGCTTTGGACAGCTTCAAGCAAGGCTGAGAGGTCTGACTGACCTCTCCCAGTCCCTTCCAACCTGTATTYCCACGTTTCAGTGACCGTAATTCCTGCTGACTTGCCAGCAGCCATTCCTAAGCGCGAGGAGCAGCTCTAGCACGGAGGCACTGCGCAGCCACCCGCTCCAGAGAGGACCTCTGCAACTGGACTGCCGGGGGAGCTACAAATAGATATGTCAAAGCTGGGAAACGGGCATTTGCCATAAGTAAAACTGGTGGGATTTTAGGAAATTGTAAGAAATGCATTATTATTCTATAAACACTTCATAGGACAGCTTTTGTCTTATGGTAGAGCCATCCTCTGCTCTCTATTCCACTGACTCGTTTCTTCTGGCTCCCGATGGTAGGAGCTTTCTTTCTCATGATTTTTATTCTACTGGCAGCAAGTGCCATTTATAACTCAGACAGACTGTTTCCATTTTTACTTAGACCAAACTCCATTGGTTTCTGCAGAGAAATCCCTGAACTACTTAGGCAAGAGGAAAACCGAGCATCTCCAACTCGATATATGTCAACTTACATAACCTGAGGGTTTGACCCCTGTTTTCCTTCTTTCGTCCCCTGGATTTAAGGATGTGAGTTAATTTTTTACCGAGAGATTTATTCATTTCTTCCAGTGTTCCATCTTTCTTGATGGTGTAAAATGCACATCTGAAGAATAAGAAAAGGCAAATGGAATGAGCTTAGTGTGAATGTAGGAGGTGATAAATGGGCATATAATCAATTTTGCAGAAGGAAGAAAACTGATCTAATGTAATGCTACATGCAGAACTATGTAATGCAGCTTCCTCATTTAAACCATGCCAATACCACTCTCTCCATCATTCTGCCTAATGTACCTCTCACCCCAGAATCTCGGTGTGCAGAGGAGCATCCACAGCCAGTAGAAGCAAAAGTGATGTCTGGGTCGAGAGCAGTGCAGTGCAATACACTCGGGTCTGGCCTAAATTTGTAACTTCCTCCAGATTGCCAAAATCGCAGAGCGTCAGCAGTGCGGTTAACACTAGATACATCTGCATTTCATTCTCACTGAATCCTGCATGGGGACTATCTACTCCTAAACTTTCCTTTGAAGCTGAAGCCTCGTGATTTTGTAAGAGAAGCAGGAAAAAATAGTTTCACTCACCTGAAAATTAATAAGGATTTAGCATTGCGTGATAAAGCTTGGTTTAATCGGTGTGTTCCCAACATCTGATAAATAGCTCCTGATGTACACCCTCTGAAAAAACAGGTAAATTAAAAAGAAAATAATTATAGCATCCTCATGAATATGTCAGCACTTTACCTGAAATTGTAAGAGTAAAGAAAATAGAGAGCAATAAGTATAATCTCAATGCACTTTAACAGTTCAATGTATAGAAAAAAACCTCTGTCCTGCCACCAAAGCAGATAAAAAATGACTGCAGAGAAGCAGAGCTAATGGATGGGGTGTGGGGGCTGAGCTGCTTGCTGCTTCTAGAAAATGCCAGCACATGTCCCTGGAGACCTGGAGGATATTCTGATTTTTTGGGGAACCCTGTTGCAGTCCCAGCCCCTCCCTTGTGCCCCAGGCTGTGTCCCAGGAGGACATGCTCTGGGCTGGCCCGTGCCCCAACGAGAAGGGGTTGGGGGTCTGCTCTAGATTAATATTTTGACCCAGGCTCTACCCATGGCAACGCGCCGATGCAAGATGAGGCTGCCGGCGGCAGGCAGCTGCGGCAGAGCGGGTGTGCTCGCAGAGGCAGTGAGGGGGGTCCTCTTAACAGAGAAAGAAGGAATTTGGGGGAATGAACTTGAGGGCTTGCCACAGACCTTCATAATTGTTTAATGTCTTTAAAAAGCTAGGTGAATGACCTGGGAAATCTTACGTTTGGAGGACATCGTAGCAAGCACCAGTTATCTATGAACTGGATTTGCTGAATGCATTTTTTATTCCAGGACTTTGGATCTCTTTGTTCAAGGATCTGTGGGTTAATTGATTCTTGTAAAAATGTTATATCTGTATTTCAGTTTATATGTTACGAAATAATAATTTTACATCACATGATTTGTTTGTGTAGCTGCTGGTCTGGACAAAATGGCATACAGTCATTCGCTGCATGGAGCAAAAAGAGAGAAAGACAAGAAAGAACATAAACTTTGCAGGTCCTATTTTTAAGCCCTGGTCAGCGAGAGATCCCAGTGAGACTGCTGCGGGCGACATCTTTGCATTTCAACGCATAATCAGGATAGAGAGAAGAAGCTACCAGGCTTGTGTGAGGTTTCAGGGAAGAAGGACCCTGCGGTGCCACGTCACCCGTGTGACGGCACGTGGCCAGCCCTGTCCCGGGCGCCCACCCCGCCGGTGCCGGCAAGCTTCAGGGCTGCTGCCCAGACCGACCGGGCGGCCGGAGCTCCGGGGGCAAACAGAGCTGCTGGAGAGGTGTCCAGCCCACCTGGCCTTACCCCCGAGAGACCTGGACGTTGCTTTGGCCTGGACATTGTGGATGCTTTGGCTGACAGGCTGGCATAGAATAGTCAGGATCATCAAGGATTTCCAGTTCTGGGTTTTGTTCTCAAGCCCAGCCAGGCTTTGGTTCAGATCTAAGCTTTCAAACTGGAAGGGAGACTTTGTGTTTGAATTCTGGTGTTGCCTGATGTGTTTTTTTAATCAAGACAGCACCTCCTCACCTGCTGAAGGCAGAATCAGCCCAGTGAGATGAGTGTGCGCAAACTTTTAAACAAAAGCTAGGCTTTCTCTCCAAATCTCTTGCTCTTTTACGAAGAAGAGTAATGGAAGTGCAGTTCTCCATGGTTCTCACAGATCAATGGCAGTAGCTCTCATTATCAGAATGACTACGTGTCCTGGATGGAAATAAGATTGTGGTGCATGAAAAATAAGTGAAAATATTTTATTTAGGAGGCATTTTTAGGTGAACTAATTTTCTTTTGCATGGTATTAATTTTTGAATCTTTCTGCTGCTGCTTTTCTTCTGCTTCTCTTTGCAACACAGTTATTTAAAGCTTCAGTTTATGGTTAATATCCCTGTGCAAAATTTTAAATAAATATTAATGCATCATTAAGTGTCAATTAATAAATGCTTTCCATGTATCATTGCTATTAACTTGCATTTGAAGTTAACTCTTACCATCACTGCACGTAGCAAGTTTTTGCATTCCAACAACATTGATTCTCATACGGAACCATCTGTTTCTGCTGCTCAATTTGCAGTCGGACTGGGCATAATAAATTCTATAGAATCAAAAAAAATCAAGAGCCCGAGCACTGGAAGGCTCCTGGAGCCTGTACTCACTCACTCAATATTTCAGTCCAGAATATTGCTTGAAGAAATGCCCTGTATCTATATCCTTATGTCAGAGCAGACAGAAAAAGTTTTCCTTTAAACTGCATCATAGTGAAGCATTCAGAAATATCCATGCTTTGGCAAATCATTAGCTACAGAGAAAATACAGCATTTTCAGTCAAAGTCTATGAATTTTCCCCTAACTGAAAGAGAAACTAACTTACTATTGGCAAGCTGTGACACCTCCAGCTCACCAGGAGAGATACTTTTAGCCCTCGGTGGGTCTGAGGACACAGCTCTGTTGACCCTGGTACCACAGGCACTCTCTCTATGTCGATGGCTGTGCACAGATTTAATGGCACGCTCTCGTTGCTGCTGTAACAGAAAACTTCTTTGATTACTGATTAGCCACAAAAACTGTTTCAAGAATTTTATTCTTAGAAACTATGCTCCCAAGGTTTACGTTAAAATATCTGCTCTGTTTGCATGCTGCCTTGCAGCTGACAATCTATCAAGGGCAACTAAGAAAATTCTGTATAAACTACAACAAACCTTATGCCAACAATAACTGTTATCTTTACTAATATGGGCAAAATAACATTGCCATTCATTCTGAGAAATGCATACATTCTCCTTCTCTTCGAGGGATGTGCCTTGAAGAAGTTTTTTCCCTTATACGGTTTTTTTATTTGACCTATACGTACAAGGAGATACATTTCGGTAAACGCATTATTTGTACTTTAGGGGTACAATGCAGCCTTATGAAAACACCCAGATTTTTTTTTTCTTTTTTTTTTCTGATTTTGAGTTAATTTTTGTTACAAGATTAGGGGGTCTTCAGGCTGAATTTTGCATTAATATAATATTTATCTGAACAGTCACATTTCATAATGTTGACTCTAAAGGTTTTTACTATTTTATTCACTTAGCTTTCCTTCTACTCTCCACCTAATGGAGAAAACACAGGATGTCCTTTAAGATAAATTATGGATGGTTACCTTTCCTGTTTCAAACATAATTTTCTGAGCAGCCGGTGACTAATGCTTTAGTTACACTGTTGACAACTATTAGATTGACACTACTACAGGAATTTATTCTGGGCATACGATAATGACTTGCAGGGTGTGCTTCCTCTCGTAACATCTGGTACTTAAGCAACTGTTTTCACTTCTGATCTAATTAATTACATCCAGTTAAAAGGGAACTCAAACACTATTTGTAATTTTTAGTTATTTGACCTTCTAGGAATATTAAATGTGGAGCAGGTTGTCTTTACCTGCTATGGAGCTCTTCTCACATGCTGTAGCTGGTATTTCAAAGTCTTGGACTTTGAAAGAATTAACCCATGGGGAATAATTCCAGCCTGAGGATTGATAGACATTAGTTATTTTAAAACGAGATGAGACTGTATCTGTATTGGTTTTCTTGCCCTTGGTATTCAATATTTTCTAATTTTATTTCTTAACAAACTGGGGTAAGTTTACATGCACACAGCTTTTGCAAACCATATTTCCTAAAGGGATGTTTTCAGCCTTGACCAGGGAAACCCATTCCTGCAATGACCCGAAGGAAATTAAATACGATATGAAGACAGTGGAGCCTTGTCGAGGCTTTCCCTGGTGTGTGTTATTGAGGCCAAAGCACACTTCAGCCTCAGCAGCAGCTCAGGTAACTCTAACATTTATTTCCAGTACATATAATTTAGCATCTGTGAATTGGAAAAATGCAGAGAAGCACGTGATGAAGCCCAGATGAAAACAGCACTTTCCTCTGAATCAGACTGGTGGAACAAAAAAGCTTCTGAAGTGTAAGAAAGAATGAAGTTATAGGTGTCGGAAAGAAGCAGTAGTAAGTGAGTTTTCATACCTGTTTGTTCTACAAACAAAACAACCCAGTGCATGTATATGCTTGGTGGAGGGGTCATTTAACARGGCTCAGCATTTTAAACAAACTCTCTCAACAAAACTGAGTTGCAGTTGAAACGGCGCACGGAGTGTTACCGGTGTTCGCACCCTTTGTGCGCACAGCTCAGTTTTGTTTGAGTAATACGTCCTCTGGAAAGAAAGTGAGCAACAGAGGTTGCKCTGGTATAGTTCTGTCCTTTGGACATGTAAAATGATGTCCTTGTCACTAGAGAGGGCTGAGGAAGGGAACTAAGCAAAATTTGGCTGACTGTGGCTGACGGTGTCCCTTCCGATCAGAGAGAGGGAAGCAACCAACCCCCAAAGCACCAGATAGAATATACATTATGAAAAAGAAGTGGTAAAAAAGTCAAATCCAGCAGTGTTTTGTATATCTGGTGTCTCTGTTTATCTGAACTAAGAGATTATTTTATGATAAGGCTACTTCAGATAGAGGAATGAGACCCAGCAGTGTATTTTAAAAGTTTAGGATAACTGGAAATGGTTTAAGGGGATTGCAATTTACCCGGCAGTGGTTAAGAGTGTACTCAGAGTATGCTTTCCATGTTAAAAAGCATGCATGAGGCACATATTTTGATAATCTGAGAAAGAAATGGACACATTAAGGTTAACTAAAATTGGAATTACTTCATTTGCTTTTAAATACTTTAGAGKTAAGCTATGAATATTGGAGCGTGTCTCATCTAACCAAGGGCCACGGGCAGCCTGGCTGAGGGCAGAAGAGCAAGACGAGCCCAGAGAAGAGCCGAGAAGCTCTCGTCAACTGCTCTTTAAGTGCTCTAATGAGTAGTGTTTAAATATTTTACAGATGCAGTCACTTAACCATGAGGTATAAATGTTTGCTCGAGATTTCACAAAAAAGTCAACAGATTAGGAGAAAAACTCAGGTCTTCCCAACTGCATTGTCGTCAGCCTCCTGGATCAAAGAAATCCCAACCTCATCTTCACGCAAGTGCTTATGGACAAATGCCAGTGTCTGATGCTGATAGCTAATAAGCTAATCTCAATTAACCCCCTGAATGTTTCAGAACTGTGTTGCATTTATTTCAGGGGTCAGGAGGCAGGGACCCAGCACACGGTTTGTCTTTGACAGCCTGACATAAGGACACCCATGCTTTACTATCTTCTGAATTCTTACCGCTACTGTGTAACAGATTATATTTAAATTTGAGTTAAATACTTTATTTGACCTCAACCTTTTAATATTTTTTTATTTCAGTTGCTGATTGATATCTAAATCCATATAAACTCTCGAAGTAAAACATTTTCAAATAGTTTTTTGCATATTTAAAAAAAATCTCAAAAGCTAAAACCCTCAGTAAAACAAATACAAGTCTCATTGGGGTTTTCTGAAATCTTTATCCCATTTTTTTTCAATGAAACTAGTTGCTAACTTAAGTCCTGAATAGGTTTTAGTCACTTGAACAGAAAATTCACACCTGAACTTGAATAGATATTCACATATTTCCTTCATATATTATAGAATAAACCAGTTACAAAAATGAATTCAGGCTTGTCCATTTGTACTTGAGGGTGATAAGTAAAGATTTTAAGAGCAAGGAAGGACCTCTCTCTCTTCAGCTTTTTGAGTCTTTTCCTTGTAAAGAGAAAGCAGACAGTTCTCAGCAATTCAGTCAGCCTGGACACTTCATTAAAAAAAATCAAACAAACAATATAAATTTTAGGATAAATTATTATTTCTCAACCTGGCACAAATTCTATACAGGTAATTGTGAATATGAAATAATTGTATTAATAGCCACTTTTCATAAGTTTGAGGTAYGCACAGCATACATGGTGGCAATGCAGAATATAAAACAGAACATCTAGGAGACGTGGATAAACTTGCTGGTCTACAACACATGAATAAGCTTCTTTTGRTTATGAAAGCTATTCTTTCCCTGTTCCTAGAGCTTTAGCCAAGGATCTGTGTAATCCATAAGACTTTCAACTGGAAATCGATGTATTTTAAGTAACCTGATATTTTAATGCCAAACCACGTAAGAGAGAGAAGTTGTCAGCTAGTATTTTCAAAGGATTTGGCATCCAAGCTGGTTATCATGGCATTTTTGCTGATCAGTAAACACAGTGTAATTTGTGTCATAGAGATGATTTGCAATTAAAAACTTATTAACAAAGTGCAATGATAACAAGAGGGATAAAATGCCAAGATGTGGAATTGCTTAATTATGTGAAATAGTTCTATCCAACCCAGGGCTCCACAGAACATTTTTTCCTCTCTCTCTGATGAACAATCAGTTCTCGCTGAATTCTAATTAGCCTCAATAATGTTGATCCCACTCAAGTATTAGCGGCAGAAAAATGCAAACTGCATGTTTCCATTAAACAACTGCCTTCAGGTACAACTGTGCTGTGCAAGTYGTACAGCAAGTTGCAGAACGTTTATGTCCCAGGCAATCTTTGAAAATGACTGAGGGTTATCTTCAGAGGACAGGAGGGCACTTGCGATACGCAGAGTCATCTATTGTCACACCTAGTGCGTTGCCCAATCTATGCCTTTCAAGCAGATTAAGTCTGTGAGCTTATCCAGACCTGTTTGAAAGCCTACTTGATCACGAAATACGACTGAAGAATCTAACAAGAAGAGGCTTGTAGGAGATTTTCTTGTTTAATCAACATTGGAAATGCAAGAATTGGAAACTCAAGAATAGACCCCCTTCAGCACCTTCCTTTTGCCAAGATTACAAAGTACTGAAGTATATGAAAATGAGAAGATGACAACTCTTCTAATCTGCCAAGCCTGAACTGCTCCCGATCCCCAGTAATGAACAAGCAAATCAAAATACGACTCTTGAGAAAGTTCTGGTAATTTTCGCATTACAGATGCCAGATCCCTCATCCTTCTCTCTGTGYCACGTTTCTTCTTTGCTCGGGCAGATGAGCGCTAGCCTTGTTATTTTTGCTAACTCCCTTTGCTCCAGCGTTCGCAGTAGCTGCATCACGCTCAGCCACCCTCAGCTGCCTTTCACACCCTCCACCCCCTCCTTGGCACTGGGGACACCATGGTCCAGCCGCAGCGTGCCTGAGGACCCGGCCTGAAACTCCCCGGTCTCCCCGGGTTTCTGCGGGCTCTCGGGGATGCTCTCGCAAGCATCACACGCCGGTGACCGCGGCACGGGCAGAGCCGGTGGCTCCGGTGCTGTGAAAGAGTGTGTCTCACACGCACACGCGTGCACACACTCATAGCTCGCACAACGCACACGTCTAAGCCAGCCTGGGCAAAATCAGCTGCTGCAAAGGAATTTCCTCCCTCTAAAGCCCTTGTTATATTTGAAAATCCCCAAATTCTCTTCATGCCTTTCTTAGAAAGCAAAAGCCTCTCCCACCTGCATTCTCCCCATATCTTCCTAGTGTCTCCCCACCAGGAAAGAAAATATAACGTATTAAATAGCAGTGGAGATCTACAATGTACGTTGCAAGCATAAGAGAAGCAAGAGATAATTCATATGCTCCCATGTAGTTCCAGCACTGTTTCATTCCTGAGAGTAGGAAGGAATTTAATTGATATTTGAACTGACAAAGTTCAATATATCTATCTGCAAAATACATAAGTTATTGGTTGTTAACGATATCCACAGTAATGAGGATTGAGATTTTAGCAATTTCCTAATGTTGAATATTCTCAGTATTACAGCAAAGTTTTAATTTTGCAAATACAAATTTGTTATTGCAACCATCTGAGATGGTACATAAGACAGCAGATGAAGTCCCTGCACACGAGAATATGTGTGGAAACGGTCTTTCCCACGTTATTGGGTTGGTCGTCAGAGATATTAAATTTTAAACTGAAACAAAATCAGATCCCATCCCTTTAACAAAATTCTTTCAGTCTCCAGTAACAGCATGAGTCGCTCCCTCATACTTCAAGCACTTGAACTGGAACAAAGCACTCTCTCTTGATCTACTTTCTCCCACTCCTCCTTGCCAGCCTCTGCTTTTTTTAGTGTACTGAGGCATTAACCCCATGCAGATTTGCTGCTTTACATGTCCCAGCAGTGAAGAGAAAGGAAACACATGCTAAAAGAGGAATAAAATCCAATTTAAGCAAAAGTCTGTAAGAGGACTGGGTTCCTTTGTATTAAAAAAAAAAGGGAGGAAAAAAAMCCCTCTCCCTATAATAACTTACTATGGGTCAGACCACATTAATGGAGTGGTAAGTGCTGGAAGTCCCCACAATATGTTAAGCCTTTACACGGAGATGGAAAATAGCTGTTTGTGTTTAATGTCAAACTGTCGGACAAGGCCGCTGCAGAATACAGGCTTTGTTCTCCCCCATGCCGAACCGGCTCACTCCAACTCCGAAATATTTTACCATAGAATATTTTTAGTTATGTAACCATACTAATGAGATCTAAATTAAAATAATTCTTTTCAAGGCCATTTCTGGTGTTCAGACAGAAGCACAAGATGAAGTCATGCCATTTCAAAGCCACGTTATGGTTCAGAACAGTTATTGGAGAAGTGCTCCTGGGGCATTCTTTCTTGTCTCTGGGGCTGTAGGAAACACGAAATCATGCAGTGGTGCCATTAGCATCATGCCACGAGCTCTGCATGAGAGCTGTAAGGATCTTGCTTCAGGTTCTTTACCTGAGCAAAACAGCAAAGCCAGAGCAATGGCCAGATCTTCCCCAGCTTGGACTGCAGCTCTGCTCGGAGCTGGGATTTCTTACTGCAGGGACTGGTCATGATCTCTGTTTCCTTCCACGTTGAGGATGATTTATTTAGATGGGTCAGTGCTCATTTCTCTGCATATCATTCATGGAGGCTTTCAGACTTCAGACATAAACTCCTTCCTATTGCTTTAGCATTTCAATCCCATGTGCAATTTTCTTCCTTTCTGGGTTTTGTCCAAAACTCATAAATTAATGTGCGTTAGCACCTAATCTGCGTACATCTTCTACAGCCTCTTCACACTCTTGATTACCTCACCTTATCCAACGTACGGCTCATCTCCCTTTCCAAAATGTCTTACCTTTTTTACCTTCTATGAGGCAATCACTTTCTCCTTTTTTCTGTCTCAAGAAGTCTTTGCCATTCTCAACTTTACTTTTGACAGCAACTCATATGGGAAATAGAAGAGCTCGATATTTTTCAGAGGACCCCAAGTTTCTTTCATACCTGGAACCATGGCATTAGCTCAGTCCCCTCCCCATATACACACACATATATATATATACACACACACATACCGGTGTGTGTGAGTGTAGGCGAAACCATATTAATTTCCTAAGTCTTTGGATGTATACATTTGTCTAATAAAAGGCCCTGACATGATAGCAATAAATGAAATACCTAATTCACATATGCACACACCTTTATGGCTTTGCTGCTCCTGTCCCCAGGACACCGCAAGGTGCTGGTGGGTACATTACCCAGACGCGCTGGCCTTGGCTGGAGACTTTCCCCGAGAAGCGAAGGACACCCAGGCTCTGCCCAGCAGCGGAGTTTCTGTGTCCAGCTCCTTTCCCAGAACACTTGACTGAGCATCCTCCAGGGAACAGTTCTACCGAGGCAACTGGAAAACGTGCTGAAATTCACAAGCCATGCAGCTAGTTTGGAGAAAACATCAATTCAATAAAGAGCATGGCAAAATACACGTCCTTTTAGTTCATATTTTAAAATACAAAGTTTATACATGTACAAATATGTGTTCTTCAGCACAATAACTGCATATGCATGATACCTTTTGTGGGATATTAAAATGAAAAAGGAAGCAGGAAGCTCAAGAAAATCAAACTAAAGTGAAAAAGAAGGTCAGATGGCAAGGAAGAACATAAGTAAACCTTTTCTCCCGGCAGGTTTGTATGCAACTCCCGATGGATTGAAAAGTCAGTTTGACTCCTGTGAACTCACACATCAGCAGTGAAACAAATAGCCATGTAACCCACTTGCCCAGCAGAGATTTGTTGAGCCAATTATTCCAAAAGTCAGCAGCTTTTCATTTTTCGTATTTAAAAAAAAAAAGCATGCAAACAGCGACTTCTGTTCAAACAAATTATTCAGTTCTATTGACTTGCAAAGTCAATACATATTATACAGCAGCAATTTATGACACAGAAAACCAGAGCAATTCTCTGTTGTTGATATTGGCTCTGGATGAAAACTACTACGTATGAACAGTCATGAACATTTGTTTGAATACATGCTAGAAAGTTTCTTCACTGCTGTAGGTGACACCCTACCCTTGCTCTCAGGAAGTACTTGTATTAGCACAGTTCTGCTTAGAAAAGTATATAGAGCAGAAATTTTTTCAGTAGCTTTATACAAACGCTGTAACTGTCTGCCTTGGCATCTTAGAAGCCCTCCCCAGATCCGCTCACCTAGTCAGCACGCAGATGTGATGGCTTACCACCGCCYGGCACAGCAAGAACAAAGCAGTCCCCCAGGCCAGTACCGATACCTGGATTTCGTACCCACCTCTGCTGCTGGACAAGCAGCTCTCCAGAAGCACCAAGTTCTTTCAATAATCTCTGATTTTATTTTAACAAAACATAACATTTCTCAGGCTTGACAATGCTTTTTKTTACTTTGAGGTCTCCTCCCCAAAGCCCCAGCAGAGCTTGCCAGGAGAAAGTTACAGAGGAAAACTGATAAGAGAGCAGAGACACAGCAACATCACGCCTTGCAGCTGCCTTTCCCCTGCCTTTGCCTTATGCTATATGACAAGCATAATAACTCACTTCACCACTGATTTTCTTTCTCTGCTACTCTTCCTTCTGCTTGTTTTTAAAGGATCATGATGGACCCTTCATTAATGCTAGCAAATAAGAGACTGACCAATGCATGCTGTATTTTTCTCTTGGGCTGTCTGTTTTCATTGAGCACTTGTATGATACAAAAATAAACCAATAACGAGACTGAAAATCAATGACAGCAAAGCTATTAAAGACACGAGGTCATGAAGAGGGCAGAAGTTAAGTTTAAAAAGCATGTGGTGCTGCTGTAAAAGCATGCCAGACTCGCCAGACCAGCGAGTCACATCCATCCAGGCTGAAGTCCTCAGAACTTATTGACCATCACTTGAAAAGATTTTAATGAGGCCAAATTTTCAGGTGGCGGATGAAAAACAAGTACTGAAGCTTCCTCAGGTTGGGCATTGGGACATTCCCACTCGGTCCCCTCTGCCAGGTGAAACCCTGTGTGCCTCCGGACGGGTGCTGAGCGGCAGTAACAGCTTCTCCCTAGAAAGCTTTTATTTCTCCTCATCACCTCAAAACTGGGACCCTTGATGCAACACCAGGGCCTCAGGTGGGGGAGGTGGGCACCCTGGCTGAGGTCCTACCTGAGGACCATTACCCCACCTCAGCCACAGGTACGCAGGGAGAGCGTGAAGAGGTCTGGCAGACAGTAGCTTGAAACCTGAGGATTTATTTYAGGCCACAGGAGGATTGTTAATGGTATCACAAATGTTTGTGATTTCCTAAATTACACTTATGCTATATCACAGACCGGCAGAGCGGGTTAAGGGAAGGAATCTGCACCACCTCCGTCAGGGCCATCTCTTTGCTCCACTGCAGCACACCATGACCGCGGTTTCCGATCAAGCGTTGCTGGGTGCTGCCATGCCACCACCCGTGTCCGCAAGCCACAGCTCCTCCGCGGCTGGCTCTCTGTCCCACCAGCAGCCCCKGGGGTTTGCCTCTTCTGCACTGCCGCGGGCACCTTGGCGGGGTGTTTAGATGCACGTTTCAAACTCACTAAGGCGTGTAGTAAAAATCAGGTGAACACGTTCGTGTATGTATTCTTTCCCCAAGGAATCGTGACATAATTGCTTACAAGCATTTGCTTATCCRGTGAGTGAAGTAATTAACTACCAAATGAATCATATTAGGCAATGCATCGTCAATTATCCACCAGTTTAGATGAAAAGTAGTTATGTACTGCAGTAAGCTAAGGAAAATYTTTGCTATTTTGCTTCTCAGATACTTAGGTCACAGTTAAAGAGCATAATTAGCTAATTAGAATCAGAACCAAATGAAATCAAAGTCTGAGATATCTAAAATAAATACTGCTTCTCTAGTAAAATCAGGTGAGTAACCCAACAAAATATAGCTTTGGAAGTTATTTACGTTAGCTCAGAATCAAAGCACATCCTACAGCGAGGGTTTTCTGGCGCAGCCACGTGGCACCGGTCAAAATTACAAAAAGTCACAGGAAATCCGCACGCGCGGGCTGATGCAGCTCAGAGTAGCTAACGGATTTGTTTGTGTGCCTTGAGTTACATATTTCACAATAAAGATGACRAAACACGGAGCATGCAAAATCCATAGCACTCAGCAATGACGTTTTATACATTCCAACTGTTTCTCAGCAGCCACTTTTTAACATTAAACTTTCCCGTGCAAACCCAGCACTCCGAACCGCCGAGCAGGCCTCCCCTGCAGCATGTGCAATGCCTCACACCTCCGGAACGCGAAGAGCCGCTTTGTTTTCATGAAGGTTTTAAGCAAGAAGCGAGGAGAACTTGACAGCAGGCTGTTAATGCATGGCTTGCCAAAAGGTCATATTCAGTGTGATACTACCAGTTTTGCAGACACTTGTCATCTTTAGCATCGCCCACAGAGAAAATCCTAAATTTAAATGCTAAGTAGTACTTACAAGGATGTTATAAATTCAGACTCCCACTCTGACACAGTTTAAGGCAGGCTAATGCTGAGTTTCCTATGTTTTCAAGCTAAAACTTTGCCTGGTTTCTCCTGCTCATGTATCACTTTTCTCCCTGAGTGTGTGCGAGTGGCTTTGCTGCACAGAAAATGGGTGATTCTCTACCACAGGCATCATGCAAAAATATTTGCAGTTTGATAGCTGTCTCTGCCTTCATAAGCAYGTCAGATTAATGGAAATCATTAACGAATAAACTGATCATTAAACCAGCTTGCACATAGGAACTGAAGAACCCCTGCTTGCTGGGTGAATACATGGTCTCCTCTGGGGCCGCTGAGCCGTTACCCTCCACGCTCCCCGGGGGTTTGCTACAAGTCCCTTGGCAAGGCCCTGAGATGTTAATCAGGATTTTGCCTTGGGTTTTTAGCGTGTTTGGTGGGATAGAGCCCGGCTTAGCGACTCCAGGCACCGCTGAAGTACCAGTAATAAGTCATTGTCCTTGTGACCGCGGGGCGAACCCTGCAGAGATGATTTAATCGGGTTCAGCTATCTGCGGCAGCCGGCTCTCTCCTGCTCCTGGAGGTTTGCTCTCATGCTCAGAGGATTTTTTTCACTTGTTCAGGCAAAGCCGACCCATTTCCCATTTGCAAAATTCCCATAGAGATGCTGCGGGAGATTTGCAAAGATGAAAATGCAGCGAGCACCCGCGGCTCGCCGGTCCGGTCCTCGGCCATCTCGGTGCCCTCGGCGCGGAGGTGTCCCGCTCCCAGGGATTTCTGAGCCGGCTGCCTCTGGACTACTTCCAGTAATGAGTTCAACTCTTCATACTAATGACCTGCCCCTAAACAGTGCCGTGTGGCTGGGGGATGCAGGCTGCCTAACACAGACAATGTCACCTCCGTATAACACCAGACACGGTTATTCCTATTGTAATTGCTAAAGGCACCTAAATAATTTTCACATGTCTTTTTTAATGAAAGAAAAAGCTCTGTTCAGTAGGGACACACAGAGCACAGCGCTTAGCACTGCTATTGGTATTTTCTCATACAGTTGTTTGGATATTTCCTTTCCAACCTGCACAAACCAGTCGGTTAATGGGAAAGCATACTGAAAATCACAACTGACTGGGAAATTCCCAGCGAAGTGCATTCACACACTCGCCATAAGCTCACACATCCCCTTGGCAAACAGACAGATATTTTTCAACACATCTTTCATGCATCTATTTACTTTAATTAGCGACTACGTGTATTCCTGGCTGTATCTGAAAGTAGGAATTAAAATGTAATCCCTAAATAAAGAGAAAGAAGTCAGTTATTCCGAGACCTGAGGATTCTCCACCTCTCACACCACTCTGCACTCGGGTTTATCTGATCCTGCCTTGCACACAGAGCCTTCTGTTATGGAAAACGCTGCGCAGAGCTGAGACCGAGCACAGTTTGTTTCAGTCCAAGAGCTGGATCCAGCAGCCATTCGTTTCGGCTAGCCCTTACTCTACTTGGCTGCTTTTCCCCGAGCAACGCTGCGTGCGCTGCCCTCCGCTGTAGTCTCCAACACAAATTTCCAGGTTTGCAATAGGTTTAAAATGGCTCTCTGCCTTCCAAGCCCTGAAGAACTATTTGCTTTGCAGGACAGAGTAAATCCTTTAAAGCGGATATTGTTCAATTCTACAGTCCGTGAGTCAAAATGCTGGGCTGCTGCAGAAGTACGATCATCACCTATTTGTTTCATTTTAGTGCCCGCTAAAATAAAATCTAACCACTAAAACTTTGAAATGACCTCAATCAATTTTCTAGAAATCTTATAATCCCTTAATCTGATGAAGCATTTTGACCTCTGAGCATTGGATAGATCAGTGCCTTGACTGCATTTGCAATAATTACTCCCTAAAGTCTCACAGAAAGCAAAAAATCTCAAAATGGCAAGTTTAGCCTAAACTTTTTTTTTGCATAGTAAAAGAAGCCCCTACCTTTTTTTCTGAGGTAACAATCAATTATCCTAGACTTTCTTTTCAATTTGTTTTGCATTACGCGTTACTGCTGGCTCTGCCACTTCCCATATAGTTTGAAATGCAAAAATAATAAGGACATTGTTTTAAATTCTTCATTAAAAAGTACTAAAAGAAATATCGCACATATTAATGACTTCTCTCTTTTCACTTACAGCAGGGAGCCAACATTTTTATTTCCTGGTAAACATCACTGGGTATTACTGGATTTTAAATCATCCTTTCCTAATAGAGGGAGCTTGTTCTTGTCTACAGCTGGTAAGACATCACTACCAGGACACCTTTTCAAGGCTTTTGTCAATTTTTTACCAACTTTGACCAATGAAAATACAATTGATTTGGATACCTGTACCATAGGAAATACAAAGCATTTATAACATCCCACTAGCCAGATTGCATTAGAAGAAAAATCCAGTAATATTATCTTCAGAAGTTCTTGCAGTAGCCTGAGAAATTAAAGTCTGCAATTCAGAAATGGGGTTAATTTATATTGCCCTTTTTAAAAAGGCCCAAAGGCTACATCCCTAAGGGAGAGAGTACATCCCATGGCAGCCTGCGGCAGGCACAACCGGCAGCACTCCCTTCAGGGAGAAGTTGTGGAAGATGCTGAGCACCAAGCTGCATAAGATAATGTTGATTATCCAGATGATCCTGCTGTTTTGTTCCTCTAGCATTCTCTTACTGCAAGTCAAAAGTGAATCTGCATTAGGCCCACATTTGGGCGAAAATCATTTCTGTAACTTTTGGTCAGCCAAAATGGACATTCCAGGCTTAGGAGTTTAATGCACCTTCTGCTCACAGGGTGGTTTGCCAACAGCTCTGAGTGGCCTTCCGTGACCGCAGTGCTATGGTACCAGCAGATTCAGCCACCTGTATCAGACTTGCAAAGATCCCTTGTGGATCTCTGCAAAGAAATTATTATTGCAACACTTCAAATGCTACGGATTTTATTCCAGGCTCCGTGATGGATTTGCAGAGCAACTTCAGGCACGGCATTTCACTGCACTGTGCCCCAGCTGCTCCCATCAAAAATATGATCCCTACGTTTATAAGTCACTTTGCCACCTCCTAAGAAAAAAAGAAAACGTTATAAAATTCAGGCATTATCAATTCTAAACCACAGTGAATGATAACTTTGGTGGCAGCCCTCCTACAGCACTGCCATATGGAGGTACCGACACACAGACTCGACTTCTTCCCCTCTCTTTTGCTTCTCATTATCTCGCTATTCTCCAGTAATTAGCTGGAAGCTACAATTTCCACTCTAAATTGCGAGGGTAAGCCGGGGCTCACTAGACCATTTCTGTCCGCAAGCCGTAACAGTAAGAAAGGGGTTTGTAATCTCTGTCTCCACAACCCAGCTATAGTAGTTAGAAAAATGCACCAAAAGAAAATAAGCAAGGTCATTTGGCCAAGCCATATACATTACAAACAAACAACGTAAAGCAAATATTTTGACATAGTTCAAATTTCTGTAGTTGTGCTGGTCCTGCTCTAAGCCACAGAACAAGCTCTGACCGATACTTTTAATTAACTCTTATTTACATCATCTTGCGGCATTTATAACATCTGTACACCGGACCTCGGAGGAAATACTTTTCATTTGCTATCGTCATGTTCATGATGCCTAGACACGTTCTAAGACCGCAGCCATCTTCACAGATTAATTCATTGCTCCTACAGCTGTAAAGCTTCCTCATGGGGAATAACAAGAGTGAACTACAGAAAGAAGATCTGATTGATTACAGCTTGATTCCTTTATTACGGTGTTTGGAGAACTAAATATACAGCTCCAATGAAGGTGCACAAAGCTCGAAACTGTTAGATGAAAGCTCACAAAGGGGCCTTTATGTTATTTTGGCATTATGTTCATCTTGTGCATACCTGTTTTCTGTTAAAAGCACCTTTTTATTCCAATCTGATGCAACGCAGACAACATCTGGCCTTGTTCAGATGCCTGGTCATTCTCAAAGCAGGTTTTCACAGAAGCAGAAACATTTGTTTTGCAGCTACCGAATGAAGCAGGCAAATTTCTGTGGTCAGGGAAGTAGCTTGCCTATGGATTGTGGATCTCGTAATATAAATTGCACTGCGCCATACCGCTGCCTGAGCAGTGCAGAAATTTAAGTTACATCAGAGTTCTTCCACATTCCCTGTGTGGGGGCCTGAGGTTTCCTTGAACAACCTGAGCAAAATTATTCACTGAACATTTTCAAATTTCATAGCCAGCAAAGGGGGAATCTTGCAGTCTACGCTATTTGAAATTAGTAGAGATACTTATCTAAGTTATCCAGTTAGGAAATGGTGGGTAATGCAAGCACGTGGGGATTTTGGAAGGCTGTTTCTTCCCAACATGGGCTGCTCACCCAGCACACCAAGGCAGCGTGCGAGGAGTGACCCGCCAYCCAGCTGTGACACTGAAGCATTTTCTATTCTCAGTCATACACTTTTCAGCACACAAAGTAGGACTAAAATCAATCCTACCTGACATGTCTGATTACCCCTGAAGACATGTCATCTATCATCCTACAAGGATCCTGAAAAATCCCAAGATGCCATAAGTTCAGTCCTCCCAGGACCCCTCTCTGGTGCTTTCCATCTCTTCCTAGGCACAGATGCCTCTGTTTCTAGCTGTGAAGCGTGTCCTCACCTGGGTCGGATCTGCCACCCTCTCTCCTGGGAAGGTCAACAGATAAACCCCTCTGCTCTTCCTCCATCTTTCTTGAGGAAGCTCCTGGAGAAGGCCTGCTGACACCTGCCTGCTGCTTGCCCTCCCAACCAAATCCAGCCAGAAAGCACTTGTACTGCTGAAGGTAGGGTGGACATCTTCRACGGGGCCAACCTCACTGCATTATCTAGATTTAGGGCTTTTTATCACAATCACAGCAGAGGTTGCTGAGAGCTCAAACCATTACAGGACATGGGAAGGTGAACCCTGATTTTCTGGCAGAAGTGGTGCAGATAGCTTTTCAGATTTCCTGCTGGAGAAAAAAAAAGTTGGATAAAATTTTAATATAGCAGTATCTATAATTTGTATTGCAATATCCATATCAAAAGCACTCGGACAATAACGAATACAGATGAAAGACATCTAGTGTAGATACTCCTTAAGGAACATAAAAGCAGAGAAAATTTTTTCTTCAGTCGTGACTGACTCACTAGTGTTTTGCAGGTAAATCTCAGATCATAAAATGAAAGTGTGAGCTTTATTGTAAAACCTCTCTGCGCATGGTAGTTATTATATTTCAGGTTTTTCATGTCATTCAGTGCCAAGGAGGAAAAGAAATCTTGTTACTGTTCTCTGAAAACCCAAAGTCCCAAAATTCATTATTGGAGTCAACAACTCTCCTTTGAGCACTGTGCGCCATCATTCATTTCTCCAGCCCCCACCTGGATTTAGTTAACAAAAGTAAAACTTTTAGGAAATATCTTTTAAAATCAAAGAAACTGTTGAAGATCGTATTTAATTTTATTGCAAGCAGTGTCCTCTATTTGTTAAATTGAAAAGTATTTTCACATGATACTTTGGAAATGAAGTCATGACCTTTAATAACTCCTTTTAGTCTAAATGAATAAATAGAGCTAGAAGTGAATTGAAAGTCTTTCCAAGTGCTAACGAGAGTATATCCTATATATCTTGCAGTCATTAATAGCTGATGAATTCAGCTAATAATGTCAGAGGACATTGTCAAGGTTGATGGACCCAAAACTTGTCCTTGTTTTGACAGTACTTCCATAGAAGAGGGCTCTCTTAGGGAAAGCAATTACCCCAGAAAGTGAGACTGGTTAATAGTGGACTTCTTCAAGAAGATTTGGGTGGATGGGCAGTGGTAGGTGGATGTAATAGGAACATTTTTTTTCTTTTCTTTTAAAAGCACGAATTGTGATTCACCCTAATTTTCAGTTCTGGTTATTTGCCAGTATTCAGTGACAACCAGTATTAGCACAGGCCTTTATGACTCCCCATGGTGTCATGAACAGCAGAATAGAGAAAACTCCTCCAAAATTTTGTCATGATTTGTTGTCTGGTCTTCACTTTCTTAATCTTCTCTCACCCAGGCCTTTTTGGACTCCTTTTCAAGAACTATGGACAAGTTTCCCTTGCCAGAAATACAATCCTAAATAAAAAGGAAGTTCAAAGAATAAAACATTGTGTGTTGATGGAGTGCCTTTTTTACTTGCAGCAGAGTGTTATTTTGTTTGTGTTTCTGGAAGATCTGGGCATCACTGMGAGATGTGCATTGGGGACAGCACTGGCAGTGCCACGGGGGATGCAGTCTTTTTTAAGAATGAACACGGCGCGGTTGTGTGAAGACAGGGGGAGAAGGGAAGAGGCAACGCTGCAGAGAAAGCAGCRGAGAAGGGAGATTCAGCAAGAACCGAGCACAAGCCTGTTGCGATGCTGCGGGGCGAGTTACTGCCATGCTGAGGAAATTTCTGCTCCAGCGGCGGGGCGGCATCAGCTTCCCTCGATAGGGACAACGTCGGTTGTGCAGGTTAAGTTTGAACTAATTGCATCGTTTCACTTGAGACATCACTGTAGCTAAAGCGGTTTGGCACCCGGATGATCGCCCGACGACTGGCCGCGG
The DNA here is from genome assembly GCA_030449065.1 of Oceanodroma leucorhoa. Classification (NCBI taxonomy): domain Eukaryota; kingdom Metazoa; phylum Chordata; class Aves; order Procellariiformes; genus Oceanodroma; species Oceanodroma leucorhoa. Next base: position 3,635,844 of record JASVER010000039.1, read on the forward strand.
CGAGGAGCCCTGAGGCAGGTGCCATGGGAAGGGCTGCGCACACGCGTGTGCACAGCGAGGAAGGGCGTGCGGGGACGGCTGAGAGGTCCCCTCTACTCAGGCCTTTAGCTCCCCTCAACATTCATTAGATTAATTATTGTSTGGAACCGCCTCAGTATCTCCACAAGGATTAAAGCGTTACCCCTGCAAGTGACTGCTGGCATACGGATGCCGTAGGGCTGAAATTCATGATGGCACCGGCACGGCCTTTTGTTTTTCATGCGTGGCATGCATCCCTCTTCCTTTGCTGAGTGTTTTAATGCATCGTCACTGGGGTTATTTGGAAAACGTTTAATACCATTTAAAAACAAATAAATGGGCAGGGACCGAGGAAATCATCAATCAAGAGTACTAAAGACAAACTAACTACAAAGATTAAGCTAAGATGACAACTTTAAAAGGAGGCACTGACAACTCAGATAAGGTGAAGTGCGAAATTCCAATGTTAGTAACAGCAACTCACCTGAGTATATCGCTAAGATGGTGTCTGCTAATCTAACTTTCTATATTTAGCACAGTGACCTGACTTCAACCAAATATTCACATCCCATTAAACCCAACGGGGTTTAAGCATGTACCGAAGTGCTTCACTGACTGAGGGTGGCTTGTTCATATTTTTCAATGTAACTGGATACTAATTGCATTGCTAAATCAGGGACTATGATTGGAATATGGACTTTAAAAATAATTTATATTAATCTAGAGGACCTTTAAATTTCCAGAAAAAATATATTTGTTTTGCCAATTTTTTAATCTAAAGCCACTTTACTTGTCAGGGAAATAAAAATTGCAGCTATAAATCAGTCAGCATTGGTATGGAGAAACAAAAAGATATTGGACATGTTTATACGTTTTTCATATTATTCTGTGCAAGATAAGGTCTTACTTTATTTGAAGTAATCTCTACCTTGATCTTCCCAATGAAATAAAAAACCTTGGTAAAGACAGGAGGAAAAAATGTATTTGTARGGTTACTGAAGAATACTAAAGATGGAAATAAAAAATGGAACACAAAGAATAKAGACTGTCAGGATGAAAACTGTGTTGATGTTTGTTGCTTTCTGATTCACAACAGAGTGCAGTGAAGAAAAGTAGCCATGCGGAAAATATTGAAGTAGATTTCGTTTTGGAGTTGCAAATACCTATTATTTCRTAGTTATGTGGTCAGAGGAAATAAATCTCTAGAAGGGTGTGATTTTACTCCTTTTCCTTTTTTCCTTTCCGACTTGCAGGTGTAAAAATGAAATATAACACATACAAACACGAAAATCCCGTCGGAGAGCTCGTCAGGGCAGTGCCTGTGCTCCAGCAYCCCTTCAGTGCCTCGGGGAAGCCGTGCACACACACCTCCCTGGGGCTGCCCTGCTGCTTCCCCCCAACGGCTGCACACCTGCACAGCATCTCCAAAAACGCTTATGAAGTATGGAAATCAGCTTTCCTATTTCCYTACCAGAACAGACTTTCTCTCTTAAAACAGCTGAATAAAATATGCAAGTTGGCAGCTTTCTGGGCTTTGCTTCTGCCCAGACCTAGCGGGCACACAGGCAGAGACGCGGCAGGTTCTTCCCGTCCCCCCCCCGAAGGTGAGGGTGATGCTTCGGCGGCCGGAGGGAGGCTTCCTGGGGATCCTGCACGAGGCGTGGGAGCTCAGCGAGTCAACGCTTTGTTCACTTCCCTCATCTCATTCGTATTCCGGCCTTACGTCAGGTCACTTCAACAGCATTTGCACACGTGGGCTCTAGAGAGCCATCRGGCACCAGCGCCCGTGAAAAGCAATTCGGTTTGATGTCTAAAGGGGCCTGGGTGTGTGAAGACACACACAGGTTGAACATCGGAGGACCTGCAAGAGCCGATTCTGACCTCTGTATCCTTACCTGGATTATCCTTTTTTCAGTGTGGCCTTGAAACAATTTGCAGGAAGAGCACATGCAACYGTGCGCCCACATGCCTGTGCAGTGCAGGAGTCCACAATTTTGGATTTCTTTTAATGACATGATAACGTCATCTAGAGTACGGTCATGTAGGAAAAAAGCTATGCACACAGAAATACACRGGAATTTTGCCCTTATAAAGTGAAGATTTTCTCATGTTTTGCCTACAAGAGGACTCTTTCTTTACGGAGATTTAAATTTTGTGGCTCCTGCTAAACTGTGAATATGATGCTACAAAGTGAACTTTTATAAATCAGTAACCATTAAAGATATTGTTTTGAACTGGCAACTTTTAAACATCATTATACAATGTGCACTCTAATCATTTAAATCAGAAAGGCCAGATTGTCATCTCGATACCAGTATCAACTCAAAGTAAAACCATTATTATAGTGCGGGAATTACTTTAGACTTACATGAGCTCAACTGAGATTAAAACCTGGCCCCTGGTTTTCAAGCTCTAATGAAGTTCAATTGTACAGAGTACTTGAAAGATTTTTTTTTTTTAGTCTGTAGTGTACAATCAGGAACATTGGTCATTTAAAAGATAAGAAAGCTAAACACAAAACCTGAACATATGTAGATGTTTAGGCCACCGGGAATAAAATTCTCCAATTAAAAGACTAATAAATGCAGAATATCCCCTCCCTTAATTAATTGGTTAAATAAATAATGAGACTAGGTGAAATACTTCTATGATTATTTAACACAGAGAAAAATCAAGAAGGTTGACTGAATAACAATTCCTCAATTAACACACAATGAAGAACATTTGAGTTTTAATTAATCCTTATTGGCACTGCAGTAACTTCCACAGAGAATCTATTCCGACTCATTTCATAGGCAGGCGTTTCAAGTTTAGGTAATTTCAACATTTGGTGTCCAATATAAATCTACTTATTAAAACTGATAGAAATACATGGGATTAAAATCAGACACAAAGGGCAAGTACACTTTGGGAGTTAATTTCTCAACACAGAGCGTCGCTGCTGTTGACAGAACATGGCACACTTTATTTGCTTGCTTATTTCCTTGGTTTGATTTTCTATTCTTATTATTTTGGGGGTTAAATCCTTTCTTGTAAATGGTCAGGAATAGATAAACTGAACTAGGCTGAGCTGGGAGGTTGGACTAACAGCACAGGTGGTGACCAACATAGAGGTCAGGATTGCTCTGCTCAAAGGGTGAAGGAAGAACAGAAGAGAGGGTTGTATAGCGTATAAACACCTGAAACCTTGGCTTTTGTTGTAGACGTGCTGTAGCAGTCAGTGCAACGCTGGCATCCTCGCTGCCCCTGCAAACACCACCACAGCTGCAGCAGCCTTCTCCAGATGGCTGCCAGTTGGAGCAGCTCTTGCAAGAAAGTCTTATAAAATGTGATACACTTAACTAATAGGTTTCCAGAGAAGTTTATTTAAAAGTCATATAAATTTAATTGAGCTCACTATTTTATCAAAGGCATACAATTTTCTATTGCATTCTTCAGAATCACCCAGAACACCTATGGCTTTGTAGCTGTCACCTGTGGAGCTTTTTTGACTCAGGAGCTACTCTGCAGGGGACCATGAGAGGTAACTAAAGATAGCAAAACTATTTTCAGTGGTCCTAAACTCACAACAAAGAGGCCCATGCTTCCACTAGAAAAAAAATTTAAAATGACTGATCAAAAAMCAGGGTTTTCCACTGAGCTCTGCAAGACCCGTTCCACTCACTAGTCATCCAAAAGCTATCAAACACCCTATCAATCACGAGGGAGCAARCCTGCTATCAAATGAGCAAGAAATGAATAATTTTTTTTTCTGTTTTTTGTTGACACRAACACGGATAGTCTAATGGAAAAAATATTTAGACACGCTTAATGACAACTCTCAGTTTTGCAGGTAGGACTAGATAACAAATATTTTAAAAGACCTTTCAAATAAGATACCATAACTCAATAACTAAATGTTGTTTTTATGAAAAACACCTGCAGCAATTTTGCTGTTGTGCTGCATTTCAATCCTCACACCAATTTTTGAGTTGTGTTATAAAGATAACAAAATACCTTCTTGTTCTTCAGTGATACACAGACTTTTTTAGCTTTAAGTTCTGATTTTTCATAACCTTGATTTCTTTTTCTTGCTCAACAAAAGTATTTATGTTTGGATTTATAACTATTTCACAGAATTTCTTTTTATATTCTAGATTGGATGAACAAAGGGAAACTCACTGAAGTCTGTGATACATTGTAGTGCTGATCCGATCTAGAGACAGGATCACGCTGGTGCTGGATAGGGATGGGAAAGTCTGGGGATCTCTTTATCTCCTTAAAACACAGCAAGGTGAGTGTGGTCCCCCTCTTGACACATAGAGAATTTTTGTGTTTTTGTTGTCTCTGATCTTATGTTATTACCATATGTTCGCTTAGAGCTAAGGCATGCTCAAAACAATTCATTAACATGAAATTCAACACCATACTAATTTCATAAACAAAAGTAGGATGGTCAACAGAAGAACAGAGAAAGTCTTCAGAAAAGCCAAAGAGAACAGATTTTCCCAAACCTAAAACCTGCTTGGAAGAGAGCCCATTTAGAAATTAATATCTCTCATTTATTTAGCTCTAGATGATGCATCCCACTTACCCTATTTCAAGTCCTTTACGGAGAGAAGCTGTTGAGTTTATCCAGGGGTCTGGTCCCCTTTCAGTGGGCAGAAACATMCCCCCTGACCTGGCTGCCAGCCTGGGAGCACACCATGTCTGTATGTAGGGTTTGCAGAGGGGAGCAGAGCCGCCTGCACTGACATTCCTGCACACTTGCCATGTTCCTGGAGGTTCAGTAACGTGGGTCATTCACAGGAGCTTGATATGAGGTGGAAGGGGAAGACTTCACTTTCATGTCCATTTTTTTCCAGGACAATGCAAAACCTCATAGGTAGCTTTGACCTGGCCTCTCAGTTCAATTCTACTTTAGATACATGAGAGCAAGGTAAGGGGAAATGCAAGGATCCAACAGGAGGAGTCATCTCCAAGTCCCTGAGACTTCCCAACTGCACTTTTCAAGTGACCTTTTTTGTGCCCTAGCTACRTGCAGTTGATACCATTGTCTATAGCAAACACAGCAACGCGTATGCCTTCGCAGCCACCTGGAAAGGCACCCGGTACCCACGGCAAGAGATGGGTGAGGAGAGTGTAAGCACAGGGCAGATGAATAAACCAGCAGCAGTCAACAAGGAGCCAGCGGTGAAGCCCCTGGGCAAAGCCTTGTCTCTTGATTCAGGGCCCTCTCTCCTCACCGTTGGGATATATTGCTTCCGTTACAAGGAAATTAATGTGCGCTTTCACGCTGGTCAGAGGAATTGGGGTTGTTTAGCCTGGAGAAGAGGAGGCTGAGGGGAGACCTTATTGCTCTCTACAACTACCTGAAAGGAGGTTGAAGCGAGGYGGGTGTTGGTCTCTTCTCCCAAGTAACAAGTGATAGGACAAGACGAAATGGCCTCAAGTTGCGCCAAGGGAGGTTTAGATTGGACGTTAGGAAAAATTTCTTCACTGAAAGGGTTGTCAAGCACTGGAACAGGCTGCCCAGGGAAGTGGTGGAGTCACCATCACTGGAGACGTTCAAAAAATGTGTAGATGTGGCGCTTCGGGACATGGCTTAGTGGGCATGGTGGTGTTGGGTTGTCGGTTGGACTTGATGAYCTTAGAGGTCTTTTCCAACCTTAATGATTCTATGATTCTATGAATTACACACTGCAATAKTCCTCTCAGACCCAGCCCAACCTTCAGTCATGCAAAAGCGCTGGCAGCTGTCGGTTGCAATGGCAAGAGCTGGCCGTACCATCGCCGTGCCAAGGGCCACGCCRGCTCCGATGCAGGCAGCGAGCCTCGCTCCTGCCTTTCGGGGAGAGCCTGAGGCTGGATGTATTAAGTGGAAGTGATCAAACCAGGTGGATTTCAGTTCACTTGTTCCATGCAATGCCTCGTATTTGCACAGCTGTGGCTCTTTGCTAAATATGAGCACTTTCTGAGAGGCTCAGCATTTTCACCTCATCCTTTTTTTCAGGAAACCTAATGCCCAAATGGGAAAGCTGGAAATATATCCAGCGTAGTGGGGAATGGAAATGTATGAATCGAATCACCCCTTCAAAAAAAGGGGCTTTTATACAAGAAATGCCACAGCAAATTTTTTTTTTCAGGGGCATGTTTATATTACAGATGAAAAAGCCTGTCTCATAATCAAATATGAACCAGAAGAACATGGCTTCCTAGAAGGCGTGCTTGTCTAGACAGCCCATCAGCAGCCTAACCACAGAACGGGCCCAATGGCAGCTGCAAAGCTGTCAAAACAGCTCCTTGTATAGTCTGTCGCCGAGCCATAACCGAAGCAAAGCCTCTGCGCTTGGTGGTTATTGTACAAAGATGGGGAACAGCAGTAATACAATGTACGAGGAAACTGCACTCTGCCACAGCCTGTTTGGACAGTTTCTTCAAAAATGTAATCACAGCATTGACTAAGCTCATGAATTTCAAATGGCTGTCAATTATGGTTGGCAGCAGGACCACAAAAGCCTTCCTAAAAAAGCTTGAACTTAGTTATTATGCTTCATTAAGAGCCCTGCAATACTAAAGTGAGAGTTGTGTGAAAGTGTTTGCAAGCAGCAAAACACTTGAAATCCAYCCTTGACTGTAATTTGGTAAAGATCAAGCATGAGGATATTTATTGGCTTTTCTGGGAACGTAAATGTTTTAGGGAGGAAGGTTTGAAAAACTGCAGCGTGCTAAAAGCATGCTGTGCCTCCACCACTGTGCAAACACAATTTTGGTCTCTCTAGTTTGCATACCCGCCTGCAATGGGGAATGCTGGAACTGCTCCCCGGCTTGCGTGCTGGCTAATGACACAAGGAGGATTAGTTTTATAAGCATATGCTACTTAACTGTTTCTTTAAGAGTGCTCTCTCAGCTATGCTACTCTCCATCTAGCTTTTTTTTGCTTATACACATGCAAAATATACAGAGTGATTTATTCCACACCCTTCCCTGCTTTCTCATCCTACCAAGTTCTGTGCAGGTGTTTTTAGCAAGTGATAGAAGCGGCCTGTGTTGAATTACTGAGTCTGTAAGAGCCTATTGAACTAAATTTTTTCAAATCAGTCTAAAAAAATCTACATGCTGTTGAAGTGGGAGCATTTTTTTTACCCCCCTTGTTGCCTTAGTTCTGTTGGATGGCTTCATTTCAAAGCTTGTTTTGCTTATCTTTTATTCCCAACTCCTATACCAGGACATCCTATTCCTCATTCTTCATCTGGAGTGCAATTTCTTATTATTTTCTTTCAGTAACGCAACTCTCTGTAAGAGCTGAACCTGTGCAGAGCTGCTTCAATAGTTTAACTCACAACTTAAAGAACGTTAAGCGATATCTGTGTTAACATCTTGCCTAATTCAGTCTCTTGTAAAATGTCTTTGTGCATCCCACAAATGTTCAATAATAGAAATATGAGGTCAGGCACATACAGTTTGGGGGCCCTGAAAAGGGAAATAAAATCACAAAACTACCTCTAAAAAAAAAAAAAAAATCTTAAACATTAGCAGGCAAGGTAATTCTAAGCAAATAAAGAGATCTCGGGGAATCTCTGTTGTATGTCCTGCACAGGTTTCACAGAGTAAATGGCTTTGTTACCTACAAACTTGGCATTAAAGCAAACAGTAAGGAATGAGAAGGACACATTGGAACTGGAAAGCAACCTGCCAAAACCCTCCTCAGATGTTATTCTCAGTGTAGTCCTTCAGCATCCCCCTCCGGTTTGAAATGAGGTTTGGACTGAAGGAACCTGAGGCGATGGGTGGTTCTCAGGCCCTTGGACAACCAAGAGCTGCCTAATAACAGCGACGGGCTCCTGGCAGGCTTAGCACAGGTTTTGCACAGGTTGGCCCACCAAGCCACTGAAAATGCCATTTCCCTGTTAACAGCACCTGGACGCTGGGAAGTTGCAACACAGAATAACCCTTTTCAACACCCACACCCCTCCCAAGAAGAAATAACACTCCCGTACTCACAGCCGGGGATTTGTGTTGTGTTATGTCACAGCYACAAAGATTTTCCAGACTTAGTCAGGTTTGAGTGATTTATTATCGGGCGAATTTAGGAGCAGTTTCAGTGTGCAGAGAAGTCTCCCTTTTGCAGGGAGACTGCAGATGCAGTCTACGAACAAAGTGAGAAAGTCAGACTCTGGGAGATTGGGGCTGTGAGAAGAGGAGATTAAATTCCCTTTGTACTTAGTAATGTCCACGAGGAGGGAGGGATGCTCCAGAAGTTTCAGAAATATTAAAAGAACCTGGGTTCAGGCTCAGCGGGAACCTGTCATTGCTTGCCAACTGGGTCACATAGGTCAGAAAGGATTTATCTCCATCTATAAACCTTCCCGATAACATGAAACAGCTTGTGAGGAGGATTCCTGTTTTATTTGTGTCCTCCAGCTGCTCCTTAGCAGCAGAGCCGCATTCCTGTGAATCCTGCCTGTAAATGACACAGCTCTTTGCGTGACCAGAAATTGTAAAGRAATCCATGTAAGGGTGGACAGGCAGGATTGAATGCACAAGATCAGCAACATATTTTATCKCCTGTTTTAAGGCAGAAAAGAGCCTATGTCTGGAAAAAACTTTCTTTGCTCATCCAAAMCTCTGATTTCAGCAGAGGATGCAGCGATGGAGCTCGGTCCCAGGCACAGCCCAGGGTTGTAACCCCGGGCAGCCCTGCAGGGTACCTCCTCTTTGCAGAAGGGACGGCACTTTCTAATGCTGTTGTTTCAAATGCTGTTCCATTTTGTCTAAAAAGASCTGTTTCCACATTAACTCTATGAAACCTGTTGCTTAGGTGACCGGTCATCAAGCACAAATAACACCGACCAAAAGCAGCACCCYGGCGCTCACCGCCTGCCACCCGCTCGCAGAGAAGCACCGGAGGATCAACGGTGTGTTATTCACGGCAAATAATTTGATCAGCTCTAACTAGGAAATGGGCACAGATGGCAATATTATGGTAGTACCTTAGGTGTAAGATGACAAAATATTTCCAGAAGCAGCACGTAAAGGAATCTGGCATTCCATCAAAAAGCTCCAGCTTAAAGAAATATCTGTGGCGCTACTCAAAGGTTTGTAAGCGTCTTAGTGTAACTTCTGTAGGTTTCCACGGACAGAAGCGTTTATGGCAGCTGCATAAATCATAGAAATAACTGGAGATATTACAATACTGAATCTGAGAAATGAGATATTTGACCTAGGTTTGAATGCCAACCATCATATTTAATAACTACAGYGAGCCTATTTATTTCTTCAGCTTTCCCAGCATCTGTGGCAGTGCGCTTTACTGTTTGTGTGCGGAAAAAAGTGGGATTWTTTTTCTAGACTATCAAGCTGTTAGACAGCAGATTAAATTATCAACCTCTAGTTTTGGCAATATATCAGAAACGTGAATATTTGTTCCTTATCCTTTTTCTCCCTATGGTTCACAATGCCGAGCTGGGTGCATGGCACGCACACAGCTGTCTAAGTCTGTATAAACATAAGCCCTCCCTGGTGAAGCACAAAGAGAAGATATTTCAAACAGGAAGATAAGAGGGGTTGCCACATCCTTTAGTGATGTTTAATATTTCTGCACAGTCAAGAAACCATGAGGAAAGAAGTTGCAACCAAGTTCTGGCAACCATCACTACTGCTGCACCCAGTTACAGCATATCGTTCAATCTCAAACCTCATTTTCTTAAACACCTTGTTCTCATTCTGCTGGTACATATGCTATCATTCTCATCAATATGTGAGACTTCTTTCTGTGGTTTACAAACCCAAAATTAATCAGTTTTCCCAGCTTCCCTTACCAGCACCTTGCCCTTTAACACAGAAGTAACAGCATCCCTCTCACTGTAGGTAACTGCTGCAAATATCCACGGAAACTAAATCCAGGAGCAAAGCCCTTTTGATAAATGGAACTGAATGATTCATGCCTCTTAAAGCTAAAAAATTTACGAGGAAAATAAATTAAACACCTACTCAGAAATTAGAAGGTTTTAGGCCCTATCAACAACAACAAAGCGTGCRACACGTGTTTTGATTTTAAAAACATGTTGGGCTCCGTCCCTCCTCGGCACCGCTGGCAGGCGCGGACCCGAGGCTGCCGCCAGCCCCAGAGGAGGGGCAGGGGCCACCGGCGCTGCTGGCGGTGGGACCGGCCGCGGTGACTCACGGGGATGCAATCCCATCTGCTCTCCTGCGGGCCGTTTGCAGCGCTTGTCTTAAATCCCGTTCCTCTGCCAAGCTGAGTTCAAAGGAGCCCTGAATTTTATAGCCAGAAGAAACTCTGACATTTTATGAAATACTGAGGAACGTCAGTGGAATTCCTGGCTGTGCCACAGCGTCAGGTTTATCTCCACCTGGGACACCTGGTGCACCTCCAGGCTAAAAGTTGGGCAGAGGAGGTAGAGCGTGAAGAAGGGCTTGAGAAGACTCAGCTGCTGCTCTAAACCCCTCCAGCCACTATTCATCTAAAAGATTTGCATTGATACTTCCTACAGTATGAGCATAAGAGCAGCCACTGCAGGTCACACCAGCGCTCTCTGCTCTCCCTGCGGTGCCCAGGGCCTTCTGCAGAGACCCAGGGAAGGGTGGCAGGACTGGGCGAACCTGGCCACGTCCCCAGGTCACCTGGATGGACACGGGGACTCTGAGCCAGAGTGAAGGCCCGTCTCTAATAGCCCTTGGGTTTTCCTTCCACCAAGTTACCCAGATCTCTCTTGAATCCATGTCAGCCTTCAGCCTCACGACACCCTCTGGGAAGAGGCTCTGCAGCTGTACAGCATGCTCTGAAAACACTCTTTGGTTTGCCCAAAACTGCTGGTTTTATTTGGCAACTCTTAGTTCTACAGTAAACACTTGTTTCCTATCAAGCCTCTCCATGAGACGGATGATTTTATAGACCACTCTTGTATTCCCCATCAGTCATCACWCTTCAAGGCTGAAAAGCCTTAACCTATTTCAGATGTTCCTTAAAAAAAAAWAWAAATAAAAAATTACATAACTCTTTTCCTCAGCAGCCTCCTCCATACCTTTTTTTACTTCCAGAGTCTCTTATTTAATATAGGAATATCCAATATGCATCAATGGCATAACCATGTATTCTATGTTCTTTGCTTTCCTTTCCTAATTTTCCTACTCCTAATCCTCTGCAAGTTTTGTGAACACCTCTGAGCACTGAGTTGACATTTTTGTAAAACTATCTACTGTAGCCCTGATTTCTGGTCTTTTGGTTGAACTAGTCAGCCTAAATCCCATCAATGTATTTCTGCAATTTAGGCTGGATTTCCTTCCCCTTTTACATTGACTTTACACTTATTTACACTAAATGTCACCTGCCCTTTCATCACCTAGCCATTTGGCATTAGGAGGACCTTCCGCATTTATTTGCAGTCAGCTTTTACCCTCACTGACCTGATTAACTCAGTAAYGTCAACAAACTTTGTCATCATTTTTAGATCAGGCATGTCTGGCACTGCGCRCTCACCTACCTTGCTGTTTTGAAAACAGCAGCGTTGTCAGGGTTAAAGCGTGTTGCTCCATTGCTGCAGCATAATTACATCAGCAGCAGTAAAATGCACACTCTGCAGATTTGTACCTCTTCTCCCAATGTCATTTCATTAATTAGGTCTTACGTCACCACAGTTAAAATAGTTTTGTGACTGGGCAAATGCATTGCTTTAAAAATAATTATATAAATTACATAAATTTCATCCCTTATTACATTTCTTACACCCCTAGTGATTTTAACTTCACAGTAAGACATACCTCTTAAACTTTACTGCACTGTTTTGGCAATACTTGAAATCAAATATTGATCTCTTTCCTCATGTTCTATATCTTTTTTTATTGTCCGTTTTAAGGATAGTACCACCTCCGCTCCGAAGAGGAGGAGGTGCTGCTCTGCCACCCGTTGCCATGYGGAGCCCTCGGCCAGGGCTGCCTCTGTCCTGGCTCACCGCGCAGCAGCATCGCTGGGCAGCGGCCAAGGGAAGCGACTGAAGTCGCTGCCCCTGCCAGCACCCCTTTTTCATGGTCCCGTCAAGACAGCGTGACCAATAGTCTGTTTCCTTTCCTTTATCCCTACAAACAAAATACCACCAGTGGCAGCAAGGTCCTTATTCTTTTTTTATGATTGGATTATACAACCAAAAATGAATTTACATACATTATACTAAGCCAAAAGGGAAAAGTTACAAGCAGACCTTGAATGAAACAGGATGTCTCCTAGTAGGTTAACAAAGACGATTCATTAAAGAGTAATTGAAGAGTATGGAAACATCTTTTTGCTAAATATTTTATTCCAGCTGAGAATTTAATCAAGCTTCTAAAGAACATCTCATAAGGCTTCACAAGTTGCTAAAAAGATTTGCATAGGTAAAAAGCACTGCACTGAAAATAATAGGTTTTAAAATGTCAATAATGTAAATAAATATTTTCATTCTTAGCCTCTTTTTTGTAAAGACAAGTTTATGATGTTTGTAAGACTACTGTACTGTGTTAGGAAAACCAAGGTAAGAGGTGAATAATGAAAAGACAGCAATTTAAATAYGTAACAAAAGCAAAAAGCAGACTTATATCAACTCTTATAACCCAGCAAAGTTCCAATTTCTGCCATTCTGTGTAAATGCCACTTGGTCTGAATGAACAGAACATGTTTTTACATTAGGACTGGAGGAATTTTTACTGGTTGGCGAACTGATTCCCATGAATAGCCATGCTTCAGTTTTAAACCTACAAGCAATTTAGTACATGCCACAAAAATGCTATATAAATCAATGAATAACAATAATAGTGTTTAAGAGTTCTTTACAAAAGCATGCAGCCTGGATCTTAATTACACTGTCCTGTTGTACACCACTCTACAAAAGTCTTCATTTTCACTTCTTCAAGATTCCCCAAGAATTTGAAAAGTCTTAAACGAATATCAGTTCTTAATCTTTAAAGCAATTTTCACACATTAATAATTTATTATAAATACTGAGTAATCTCACAAAGCAATGAGAAGAGCTAGGGAACAAAATCCAATCTTGGGCAGGCTTTGGGGGAGTGAGGGCTGTGTCGCATGTGGGCAGTGCTAATGGGGAACCAGGAGCTCCACTACTACCCTGATAAATTCTCRGAAGAGGATTTTGAACCACCGCAGACTCAGGGAAAGAAGAGCAGAAGCTATTCACCTTCTGCACAGCGGGAGGCTAGGGCAGAGTCAGGGGATGTCTGTGGGCACCAGCCATGACTTTCTCAAGCTTGAGGCATCCTTTATGGGATTTGCCTATTTAACRCATTTCTTATTGCATGATAAACCTAAGCACCTGATTTCCATGAGTTGACACCATCTTTTAATCTGACAAGTCAGTGCTGGCCAGCCAGCAGCCCTTTTTCCAAAAACCAGAACAGATCTTGAAGGCAACGCAACTCTGGCAGCTGCCTTATCCCCTTCAGGTAACTACTTCTGAGGACTTTGACCAGCTGTCTGGAAGATGCAATCTTTTTCACCACTTCTTGTTCTATGTGTAAGGTTATTTTATAGTGCTTTGCTCATAATTCAAATGATAGTCTTCATGATTCCAATTCCTGGTTTCTTTACAACCACATTAGTTTTCTTCTCTTAGAGGTAGGACAAATGGGATGGTTTCATGTCGAATGTCCTGCTGCAGCAGAGCAGTTCAYGATCACGCTGCTGCCTCCAGCACATCTCACACCCGTGATCTCCAAGAGTGCAATTAAACTGTAACCACGCACATGACACGAAATAGGAGGGAAGAGTTTATGTGATAGAAGCATAGTCAAGAAGTACTCAGAAGTAATTGCTTAAAACGATTAGAAAATCTAATGCAGTACAACAGCTACAGAGACTCTCCCAACCCCAAACACGTTCCTCAGCAGAGGTTGCATTGACTGGATCTACTCAAGCTGAGCAATGCTGTGCTACAACCAGCCAAAATTACTTCTGGCACCACAGCCGTGTGCCACACGGACAGACAGTAGGACAGGCACACAAACTGGGCATGGCTGCAAGCAGGAGAAGCACTCAAGAACAGCGCGGTGTGTCTCCATCGCTGACGTGTACGCTCACCCTCAATGAAAACGCTTTCAGTCTGGCCCTTTTCACTTTTAAATTGTTTATACAAAATTATCTGTTACARACAATGCAGTGCAATGCAAAGACAAACGTTAGGACATATGGATCTGAGAAATCACCTCATCCTGAATTCACAGATAGAAGCCCAAACTCTCCTTTAAAAAGGAACAGGAAAAAAAAAACCTGGCCTGATGAAAACCTAAACCCAAATCAGCATGAGCAATTCTGAAATCATCATCAAGCACAAAGAAATTCCCTGGTCAGAGAGCTTCTCATCCCACTTTCAGCCAGAGGGAAACCAGACCTTCCCGAAGCCAGGGCACGTTCTGTTTTTCAGCGAATACACACACCTTTTCACGTTATTTGCATGGCTACTTTTTGCAGAAAAGTTTGAATTCTCCACAGGTTTTAGACATGAACATGCAGAATTACTTCCCCAGAATTGAATCACTAGCTTTTATAGATCCAGTGGCAACACTTTAAAATAATGACCAAGCCATTATTCATTCCCATGACATTTATTTTAATAACATTAATCATAATGAACTCATCTGGTATTAATGTATGTGTCATAAGGCCTTCTATAGAATTCCTAGGGCATTAATTAACTGGGCCATTATTTTTATTATTTTTCTAAAAGTTAATCTAACTGTGCCTGCAAGGTGCTGGACTGGCAGAACCTGGTAAAGAGTTCTCTGTTTACCCAGGGAACAAATATAAATCACTTCCTAAAGCGCGGATGCTTTTTTGCTGGATTTTGATGGGATATGGGGACAAGAATCATTTCCCTTTCCAGTGCCCAGCCGAGCAGCAGGACCCTGGGCATCTGGCTCCATCCCCACGCTGCTGCTCTCCACGGCTGAGCAAGGTGTCCTGCCCCCGGGTCTGCTACTGCCTACGGGCTTGGGAGAGCACCTGGGGACCTGGAGCCCAGCACAGCTTGTGGCATTCAGATGCTACTGTAATCATAGCTATTTTATAAGTCTCTATATTCATAACCACTTTTTCCTGGGCATGGACATGTTGCCAAGGAACTGAGAAATGGTCCTAAATCCTGTATCTTTGCAGGAAGCTGTAAAATGAACCTCTTCTTTCTTTGGGCTACTTTTTAATCAAGCACGTTCTGTGGAATCAGAGCTGCAAGATGTTATCTAAAGAGTATACCCATGCTTGTCATAGTCATTCTTTTAAAAAGATAAGCCACACAGCTGATCCAGACTCTTCGTTCCCTAATCCAAACACTGCCACATCCATAAATATTTCTGTTTCAAAGCTCCTCACATTGCCAGGAGCTAGAAGGGAGGAAAAAACCCCACCATACTAGACTTTTAAACTGAAGAGTAGAAATTCTGAGAGAGAAATCTTCTCTTTAGGTAAATAAGTTTTGCTCTTAAAGGAAGAGCAATCATGTTTTGACCTGGTTCTCTAAAGAGAAGGGTGTAGCCATCCAATGATGGAAAGCTCAGTCAGCATTCGCACCTCAGAAACGCAACATGGGGACCTGGGTAGAACAGATAAATTAGGGTAAAAACCACAGAAAGAACTCCCCAGTACTGCTGAAGTCGCTCCAGCTTAATTTTAATTCGACAGCCGTGTGCCCCTCAGACGACAGCTCCTTTGAGGTGTAGCAGAGCAATGAAATAATATGAATTCTGGCTCCTTTTTCTGCTTTATGGCACATTTCAAGAGAGAGTTTATAACCACCCACATCTTTAAAATTCCTGGATTGTCATAATCTTGGAAAAAATACCTGAAACATCAAGCAGTAATGCATTGAAAGACTGTTTTTTAACTAGAAAAAAATTATATGTGAAGAGAAGGCAGACTACAGATTTTTCTGTGATGAGAATCTCAATTTTGGCAATTACCAAAAACACTTACATGGTAGCAGGAACAGGTTTAACACCTGGTACAGCTTTTGCAGTTGTGGAATTAGTGTTGCACAGGCAGGACCTACTTTTACAACACACTGCATATTCTTTTAGACTGTTTACAATCAGAATATTTTCAGTTTTATATTCCAAGCCTCTGCAGAAAGAACTTTCCAGTAATAACACAGTGAATAAAATGCCTACATGATCCTGGAATGAGTCAACCTGAATGCAGCAGATAATAATACAGGAACCCAAACTGTTCAGTAGTTAGACCGCAACCCGTTTTCCACCTGTCTCTGAATAGACACGAGAAGAGAGAGATGCTCGACAGTTAGACATCGCTGATGTCTATCACAAAAGTGGGGATGGCTCTGTACCCAAATAACCGTGTGAGCCATGGTTCAGTGATTTTCCTACCAGATGAGATCAGTCCTGGTCCCTGTGAACAAATGGAAAGACTACAAGCAGCCGGGCAGTGCTTTAATTTATGCTCCAGCAGAAGCCACTTTCAAGGAACAAACTCCCCCAGCGAGAAGGCCCATGGAGAAACCGCACCGGGGCAGGACTCAATGACAAGCACTATTTCTGGAAATGGTATAGACAAAAAGGAAAAAAAAAAAAAAAAAAAAAAAAGAAAAGAAGAAGAGAGTGGGGGGAAAAAAGCTCTGCTCTCTCTGCAGCTTGTTGGTGATCTGAAGCATCCTTTCAGCTGAGACTATGACGCCGAGTGCGACAAATTTACACCTGCTCTGTCATGCCAGTCTGCTCAATACCTGAGAAGGAGTCAATTTAGCAAAATTCACCAGGCAGAGGATAAAAGTGGGTCTGCAGAAGGGAAAACAGCTATTCTCTTTTCACATTGCAGCCGTAATATGCTCTTTGCAAGCAGGTGTGAGCTTTGCTTAGGGTAACAGTCACACCGAGAGGTCAGTTCAGCACAGAAATTAGCCACAATGTGGTACACCCCCCCCGGGTACACACAGCCACCCCGGTCCAGCGTGTTCTCCACCGGCTCGCTGCATCGCCYGTAAACCCTGTACCCCGATATGAGGGCAGGCCTCTCGCTTGGCAGTCCCGATCCTAGTCATCAGGTTAGGAGCAAGAAATTAAAGCACGTCAGACCCAGCAGAACAAAATGCAAGGGAAGGGTTGTGTCGGGAGCAGCTGCCTCGCTGCCACTCAGAGCCAGCTGGGCAAGGGATGCTAATGAGCATATTTGTGTGTGTGCAACRTCAGAATAACTCCAGTTGTGCATTTACGGGTTTTTTTCCAATTAGATTGATAAAATGATCTCACCTAACACCACTCCTTCTTTCAGATCTACAGCTTTTTTCTCCCACCTATAGAATACTTCCTCGTATTACATTCATTAAACTGCTCTAAGCCTCAACACCAGAATTACTGTAATTGCTACYGGCTACTGTGTTTCCTTTCTCTTCTCCTATAGACTTTCTGTTAAACTATGACTGTTACCACAAATTTATTAGCAGACATTTTATATACAATCTTATGTTTCAAGGGTTTCAGCTTACATAAGCACTACTTTATGCTTAGCATAGTATATTTTATCTAACAGTGATAACATTTGCACAGACAAAAAGGACACTCGCGTCTCTACTATGATGCACATTTAAATTCTGTACAAACAAGGCCCATTTGGTGTATTCCTGCAAAGGGAACTGTTATCTTCTGATTAAACCCGAGCTGCAGATGCAGCAGCGTGTCTTCCACTTCTGCTTTCAGCTCGCACAGGCGCTGCGTGGGTGCATCCCACGCACACCTCCCTGCAAGCTTCAGAAAAAGCATCTGAATATCTGGAAGGCTGCTCTCGGTCTCCRGGCCACCTCCCATGCCTGGAAAGGGGATGGGAAGCCTCTGGTACCACTGAAAAAGTATTTCTTTTTTTTTTATTTGCTTCCCATCTTGCTCAAGTACCAGGTCTTTAATCTAGGTTTATAACAGAAAGACAAAGGAATAAAGAAAATCTGCAGATTTTTTTGAAAAAAGAATGAACCCAATAATATATTTCTTTTTAATATGTAAAAAAAATTTAGCTTAAATTTGGRGTATTTCATTATTTCTCTTAAGATTCGTTGTTCATTCACTAGTACTGTTAACAACAAAGAAAAGAAAAACAACATCACTGGCATTGCCAGGCAGGATACCTTTTTCACTTTGGTTCACAAATGATCAAGAAATAATGAGAAGTTAARCATTTGAATCTCAAAACTTTTTTTCAAGGTATACAAGAGGCATATTTTACAGATGCAGGCCTGAACTTTACAATACTGGACTCTGATATAATCTGACACTTGCTTATGAAAAAAAGATAAGAAGATAATTGAGTCTTAAAAAAATCTTTCAAAAATGGAAAGACGCTTTGAAAGGAAGTACTGAAACATTTCATTCAAAAAATGTCGAAATGGGATGTTTGACATTACCTGAATTTATCACCTCCTTAGTGCCTTCAYCCTCTCAGACATTAAGTTTTCAGCAATAACAGCATGATTGCATGAAGCATTTTAATTTCAACTGAGCTGCACTTTGACAGAGCTGTTCATCAGTTTTTCCAGCTAGCTGTACACATATCAAAAAATTTTAAAAGCTACCCTTGTGCTATGTCATATGTAGAACAATTACTACTAAATCTATTACCACTTCAATTTCTAGMTTTTGGGGAAGGGTTCTGGACACCTGTGGAGTCCATGAGCACATGTTTCCGCATGCATGATGACAAAAGCAGCATAATAAATATGTCCACATCATGAAAACATTAATGTATAGTTCTATTTGTTAGGATACAACGTATGAGAAGATTTTATTAGAGAAGCTTCAAAAATAAAACCATCAAACATATCATATGCTGAGGAATTGATGTGAAACAAAAAAAAAATCATTAGTGTATACTAAGCAATGAAAATTCCTGATTTAATTAGTTTCAATTACTTATCTTTTCATCAGTACTTGCTGTCCCAGTGACACTACCTATTTCTCTATCCCAGGCAGCCAGAAAAATCTTTATATGTTTTTTTTGACACTACTTCTTCACTAACCAGGCTTAGAAGAGAAAATATTAGTGTCAGAGTAGTTATTCAGGCATCCTCAAAAAGTTTTTGATAGGGGAGATGAAATTCCAAGAGCAAGCAAGTTTTAAAATATGCTCTCATATTTTGGCAATGGCATTTGAAATCAATATTTTCCATTACCTGTATAAATGGTGACGGAATGTAGGGCAATGTTTCAGCTGCTAATATCTTACGGTCTGATCTATACGGAATACCTACTTTTTGCAGTCTGATTGCATTGATTCCTCATTCAACATACAAATGAGGTTATGAGTTCATTAAAAAAGGGAAAAACAATTGCACGGTAGTTTATACTTGTCACTCAGGAGACTGAGTTAGATTTCAGCAAACTTACGGGTGAACAATAATTACGAGCATGTGCACGCTTGCCTTCAGAAGCTGCATAAATCTTTCTGTAAAACCTGTTCCAGGTTTTCTCTAACCTGAATGCCCAAAACACTGAAATAGTGTCTCTTAGCTGCAGTAAAACACAAGACACCCCCCGCCAAACCCAACACACCTAACAGTGCTCCAAAATAAGTTTTCCTGACTTTCTCTTGCCAGCCACCTTCAGTGAAAACACAGCAGTGCAGTACTGCCTGCAACGCTCCTCTGAGCGATTTGTGGAGACARAGGGTGGAACAATATTTTCAACAAAAACGTAAAGCACAGATGAGCGTGTCCATCCTCTTCTGCCTGTTGGACAAATGTTTTTCTTGTACAACTGAACCTGAGCCTGAAGATTGGGAACCTGGAATTCATTTTTCTATTTTAGGGCCATCCACAGCATTATATAAACAGCCAAAGAAATTGTACAGCAGAGAACAATCAATGAGGGACTAAATTCATATTACAGTTGTCGCCTAGTGTATATCCAAAGGAAAGAAAAGCCTCCTACTGCTGACAGCGATTCAGATAGCTTGCACTTGTGGTTTGTGATTTTGCTCATTAAGATTCCTGTTTATGTACCTGGTAACAGGAGACGYGTGGCTCAAACGGCCTCTACCAGAGCGCTTTATGAACAGCCCTTACAGACGGCGAGCTTCAGAGAACATCATTATCAAATATGAATTTCGCTCTTGGGCAACACAGTGCAGGAATCTGGTGGCCTTCCCATCGGTACTGCTTGATACATCCACAAGGGAAGTAAATCCTGCGACTTTAAGGTACATCGCACACAGGTTTTAAGTATCATAACAGGAAGTTGTTAAACTGTCAGCTTTGGATGAAAAAAAGCCTATTTTTCACTCTTGGAATKAAGAGATGAAATACCAGCGGGATGGATGGATGTCTGAACTGACATTTCAGGAAAGGCAGTTTGTTTTCCAGGGCCCGGGCTCTGACCTCTGATTTGAAGCTGAACTCTGTCAATCCTGTCAGAGGCTTAGACTAGTCTAATATTTAATAGGCTTTAGAACTTTTGAAAATTCTAAACCCAATATGCTCATGCAGAACCCTCAAAAAATAKCAGGTAAGAACAATCTCTCTCATTATGGAGCTAATTTGGATTAATAAATCAGAGGGGAACACCATAAATCGTTACTAATTTTGTACTCTGCTGTAGGAATAAGGATACCAATTTTTAAAATTACAGCAACCTGGAAGAAGAACTTGAGACAAACCATCCGTACATAATGAACACAGCCATGTCATTTCCAAGGCTCTGCATGAAAGTGAAAGAGATGCATTAGGTACATTTATATCTTACATTACAAGAGTTTCAGTATACTCTGGATAGAAGACTCCCAATACTTTTAAAAACTATGTCCTTGAAAAGGTAATGACTATGTCAGGCAATGAAGTTAAAATAAGAAATGTGGAAGTAATAAAACACCATCCATAAGTCGCAGCAGGTGTCCAACCTTTTCACCTGCTGACATGCCGAAATGTCTTTTTTTTCCAGAAGATAACCTGTGAGAGATGACTATTCTGGAAATTACATTTTAGCTCAAATGAATCACATTTTCCAGCTTGAAGTAACTCACAGTGAAAATACTATGTGCCCAAGGACTCTTCATTTCCAGAAATAATGCTTAGAGTGGTTGGGAGAAAATATAAGGCTCCAGTGGCTCTAGGGGTGCACRGATGCTATTTAGATGTACCTCAAAATCTCCCCCAAAAGACCACAATCATCCTTGTATTTTTAATTTTCCAGAGACTTTAGCAAAAGAAATCTGTGCTCCCCTTTAAAGTGCTGCCCCACAGACTATTCCAGACTTCTCCCAGCCATGAACTATCCAAAAATCATCTGAGAAGCAACACYGTACGTCTGTCCTCTCTTGCTAGCTATGCTTTATTAAAAAACAACTCCATCTATTTTATTCTTCCCATCCACATAGCAATSACCTACAGCATCCTTAGCTCCTTCCACCGCCTCCCCATCCGTACTGGTTTGGGTCCCACAGCAGAGTCTCTGTCCCACCTAATGCAGTGGGATCCCCAGCAGCATTCCGGCCAGCTTCCTTGGCAGCACATCCTCCGGAGATACCCACCAGCTCCCACTCCCTACTCACCGTTATCTGCATTGTAGYTCAACTGCTGCCTCCCTTTACACCCCAAAAAGTCTCAGTCTCCTTTAATCTTATGCCCAGGACAGGCTTACAAATACATGGACATAACGCCCGTGCTGCTGTCTCTCTGGGGAGATAACTATAGAAACAGTAAAGAGTAACKTAGACAAGTTGTCTTGTCTTGATGCTTTCACATAATTGACCTTAACACTTTCTTTCTATACATTGTTTTCTCTTGCTGTTGTCTTCTGCATGTTCTGCTGGTGATGGTAATTATGGTTTTAAATGCAAGATGAAAGGGAGTTAGTTGCAGAAAATTATAGTGCTTTATGTATTCATGTAATTGTTTTCCTTTTCTTGGATATTTACATGAGCTATTAATTTTATTTTCTTTTAGGTATGGAAGTTGGAGCTTCAAAATAATAATTTGGCTTATTTGCAAAAGATCCTCTGATTTAATTATTTATAAGAATTATGAATTGAGAATGATGAATAAACATGCGTGACGATTAATAGATTCTTTGTTGAATTCTCATATGGAACCAGATGGTCTACTGATGCATGTAAATAGATCATTTATTTCATTTGGAAATCTGAATATTGAATAAGAAATTAGATATTTGCGGTTAAAGACCTTACCAAATGTTAAAGCTAATTCAGAACAGAATTGAGGGATGGATTATACACTGTCATATGGAAATAAATCCAGGGGCCTCTTCAGAATGATCAGCATAGTTTAACACATGAGCTCATCACAAATGCTCAATATGCATGGAAGAAAAATATTTGGTTATTTGAACATTTTAATCATCACATTTTACATCAGAAGTATTTATTTTGTCTCACTAGCCAGCAAGATGCTGACATAATATACAAACTTTACTGCTGGTTATTAACCTCCAGTTTTTACATGACTGCTTCAAACAGAAACTGTTTACAAGTTGATCACACCATAAGAAGTTACAGAGTTGGAGGGAGAAAGCAAGACAAACTGAACAGCACTGAAGGTACCTTTGTTCTTTGACATGTCAGCTTCACTGCTTTTCAAGACATATTTTTAAGAAAAAGAAAACATGTACATGAAACCTAGATGCTCAGCAAATGATGCTGCTGTGACATGTTTGCAAATAACCACAGCAACAACAGTCACTCAGATACCGATCACTGCGGTTTAACGGCTGAATAGTACACACATGCCTTGAAGTCATTGACAAATAAACTCATGGATGCACTGCAAAACTGATCTTCRCTACCCACTTTAATAGTAGAAAACGTAAATATGACTGTGACCTTTCCACAGATCGGTAGAGTACCAGCACTCTAATTAATTGACTCTGTATATTATTCAGAATCCGTTATCACAGTGACCCTGGAAAGGTAATTTATGTACACGGGTAGAAAGAGCCAATTCTCATCTTGTTAAAACTGGTATAAATCAGACACCAGTGAGGGTACGCCAGGGCTAAGCCATATAATTGAGAGGAGAAGCAGGTCCCACGTCTGCAGTGGGATCTTCCACAGCTCGGGGGCGTGGAGGCTGACAGCCACCCGCTGCCCCTTCGACTGGGACCCCAGAGATAGAATTATAGAATCATTAAGGTTGGAAAAGACCTCCAAGATCATCAAGTCCAACCGTTGACCCAACACCACCATGCCCACTAAACCATGTCCCGAAGCACCACATCTACATGATTTTTGAACGTCTCCAGTGATGGTGACTCCACCACTTCCCTGGGCAGCCTGTTCCARTGCCTGACAACCCTTTTGGTGAAGAAATTTTTCCTGATGTCCAATCTAAACCTCCCCTGGCGCAACTTGAGGCCATTTCCTCTCGTCCTATTGCTTGTTACTTAGGAGAAGAGACCGACCCCCACCTCTCTACAGCCTCCTTTCAGGTAGTTGCAGAGAGCGATAAGGTCTCCCCTCAGCCTCCTCTTCTCCAGGCTAAACAACCCCAGCTCCCTCAGCCATTCCTCATMAGACCTGTTCTCCAGACCCTTCACCAGCCTCGTCGCCCTTCTCTGGACACGCTCCAGCACCTCAATGTCCTTCTTGTAGTGAGGGGCCCAAAACTGAACACAGKATTCGAGGTGCGGCCCCACCAGTGCCGAGTACAGGGGCAGGATCACCTCCCTGCTCCCGCTGCCCACACTATTCCTGACACGGATGCTCCGGCCGAGGCTGCGCGCTGCCTGCCCTGCACAGGGATGCTCCGGGGCTGGATCTGAGGGCTCGGGGCTAGGAGAGCTGGGCAGAGGGAATTGCTCCGACCACAGGGCACCCTTTCAGCAGCTGAGCAGATTGATTTTTCTTAAATGGGAAGGAGGAAATGACTCCTGTGACTAAAGCTTTTTGAAGCCTGTCTCAAGTTTAATATTTTAAAAGATCAGTTTTAGGTATATTAACACCTCTCAGCTTTCTCATGGAATAAAGCTGATAGTGCATTTGTAGCGTAGCAACATACCTGCAGGCACGCGCGAGTCGCCACGGGTGCAGTTCAAACCTCAGCTTGCACCAGCTTTTTCCAGGGAATAGAATAGAAAAATGCCACTGGTGGGTAAACCAAAGTTGGCTCCAGAGCCCCGGGGGGTTAATGTGGCTTTCCTGTGGTATGGCCAACATAAAGTAATCTTGTTTTCTAGGCTTTGTAAGTACAAGAGAGTTTGGTACCTGGCACCTCATAAAAAGCCAGGGACTCTTTTTTGGATGTTATTTCCTAGAGCATGACTCTGTTCATGACAATCCTAGCAGGAATGTCCTGCCCTTCTACAAAGACTCATTTCCTTCGTTTTCTTTCCTCTGGTGTCTTACAATATGGGTTACTTATGACAGCAGAACAAATTCCAGTGTTAATAGCCTGTTGTAACCCTTTCCTTTTAATTGACCAGAATACCACCTAGCAAACCTCTAAATCTGTCTTGATTGCCAGAGTAGAGTAGTAGAGAGAAGATGCCAAAACAGTACCTATGGTAAAGGCTGTGCTATTCTCCAGGGACAAAAAGTGCAAACATGTATTACTATAAGTATAAATCTTCAGTCAAAGCCCTTGTAATTCTTTTATATTCTATCACTAACTATAAATTAGATTTTATTACACTTAATGGCTATAGCAGCCGTGTAGATTCAATATCGTCTCTTTAGGTCATAATAGCCTGTAATGCAGTGTGAGTTCTTCCTCCATTTCAGCCAAGAACTTCAGCACAGGAAAACAAAGAAACTGTAGGTCTTAATTCAGGAGATGTGCACTGCACGCAAAGCGGCTGCAGCAAGGCAGGAGACAGACCCCTGTGGATGGATGTGCCCAGCCGTCCCGGCCGGTGAAGGGGGCTCTCTGCCCCTGCCCCGAGCCGTCGAATGCCCCTGGCACTCAGCAGTGCTTTGCTGCCAGAGCCTGGCTGATGCTCAAAGGCAAAAAATGCAGCTAGGTGTTGACTTTTTAAGAGTTTTGAATGTAATTGCCAGATGGGCCTCTGACATCTTTCTCCTTATCTTTTTGAAGAGCGGACAGCAGTAATATCATGTACATGCAAAGAAATAGCTTGCCTCTTCCATCTGAAGAGATGGAAGAATTTCTCTGCAATCAGGTGGAATCCACCTCTTAGAGCCATTTGTATTGCAAAATCTTAAGAGATCCTCTTTCTTGTGCACTTACAGCTGCCTGTGCAAGTAGAGCTGTGTTCTTTTAGAAGACAGAATTGCCTGGGGTCCTCCATACCATACCTTCCACCATTGCACAATTAGTTTTTCAGTTACTCATTTAGAAACKTATGTGTTTACTTTGCCATAAAGGTATTTCTTCTCGTGCAAATTTCACATGAAATGTGAAGAATCAGACAAATGCTGAGACCAAGCAGAAATTAAACTGTTTGATATTCCCCTTTTCCAGAAAGAAATTAACAGTCACACAAGGAAGTTGAAAAATTAAGTCCCCTTGATTAAGGTCTATCCTCTGCTGAAAACATACAGACCCCAAAGTTCATTTTCAGCAAAGCTTAGCTCTTCAACATGATGAGCTTCATTTGCTTTCAGTCCCAACTTGCCTACCTGTGATATGCAATAACATTTACCTGCTTCAAAGAAAATGATGATGTTTAATTAAGGACTGTTAAGCCACTTGAGATGCTTGATGGCAAGGTTTATTCTTTATTATCAGAATAATCAGCCCTTAATGAGTAAAAATGCAAATTACTGCCAATAAATTCACACACGCAAGTCCATCTAGCTTTTCTTTGAGATGATTATTTCAYATTAGTGCCGAGTGAAGCCTCTTCCACCTGTTGAGCTCACCTTCAGCCATTGCTACCCCAGGGGTGTACACACATCCCTCTGTACCCRGAAGAGAACCACCAGCCATCGTAGCAACATGACAGTCAGTGCCTGTTTTCATCTTTGTCAACRTATCATCTTATCAGACCTGAGAAGCTTCAGGTGTCCTCAATGCTTACAGTGACTCAACAAGAA
Source organism: Oceanodroma leucorhoa (assembly GCA_030449065.1). NCBI lineage: Eukaryota > Metazoa > Chordata > Aves > Procellariiformes > Oceanodroma > Oceanodroma leucorhoa. The sequence continues at coordinate 3,661,846 of JASVER010000039.1, forward strand.
CAGCTCACATTGAGACAGAACTTGCTAGAACTGGAGAGGACAAGCRCAGTCATTCACTTTGTGGCAGAACTAGATGATCGCAGCGCACACGACCAGGGTGTCTTGGATTCAGGATCMAAGATGTGCCTTCCACAACTACAGAGGTCTGTCTGAGCAGGTTGTGCTCTGTCTGCACTCAAACTGAACTCAGCCTGGCCAGTTTAGGAAGGGGCAGCAGAGAAGGGGCTGTCAAGGACGTCAGGACCCATTGATAAGCCAAGGTACACACCTGAAACATCTGCCTACATTAGCTACGTGGATTCCTCCTGCCAGAGGCTCCCCCACCAGTTACACAACCTGCTGTGAACAGTGTACCGCTATACTATTACCTCTGCCAGTGCAAATACTGATCTAGTTAGCCAAGTTCAGGAGTAGTCCCATCTAGTCTATAGACATACTTTGGCTAGTCTAGCCACCTCCTCAATTAAACAGACAGCCCTGCTGAAGTTAAATGGGGGTAGGTATTACACAGGAGATGAGATTAAAGGTTACGTTTTAATTCTAGCAATGCTTGTAGACATCAATAGAGACAAAACCCCATGGGTCAAGTCGTGCCTAGCATATACTGAAAGAAACAAGGTGTTTGCAAGAGATGAGCCAAGCAGGGGGCAAAGCACAGATTTGAAGGGAATTAATTGCCTGGAGTCACGGGGCAGCTGCCGAGCTGGAGTGGAAAATAACATCTCCACAATATGTTCTCATGTTTTACAAGCTGGACCTCAGTGCCCCACACAGTTCCTTGTCACTTGTTTGGTGGTAGGCCAATACAACTGAAATCATATCCTCCCTCTGTTTTGTCTCTATTTTTATTGTTTTCTTATGTCTTAACACTTTACAGATCATTACTACTGCCGTTTAGTCATCTCCACCTTCCCCTCAGCACACATATATCACATATATAGTATTCTATACACATTATTCCAGTATCCGCCCAAGTTTAATCATGGAGAATAAACATAAGTGCTTGACATTACTCACTAATGTGAAAGAGAAAATACTTCCAGATCTGCATGCGCTGTCATGAATTTAGACATGGCAGAGGCACTTTGCAGCGTTTTAGCTGCATTTGGTGTTTGTGGAGATTCATAAACAGCACCACTGTTAAGGCAGACAGGGCACAGACACTTTGTTCCAATTCTGCACTGCTGTAAAGCAGTTTTGTATCGACTACAACATGATTTTCCTTAGCAGTTACTGGGATGAAGCTATTAGAAAGGCAAGGACTTTAAGAAAAAAAAAAAAATTTAAAAATCAAAGAGTTAAAGAATCTTTAGTTACATAAACTGCACAGATTTTCACAGCTTTTACCTATAGAAGGAAGATATCAGAAGGAACATAATCTTATCTCCTTTCATTTTGAGGTTTGGGAGGGCCAGAAGTCCAGCTGGGATGATAGGAGTTAGCAGCACCAATGGAAATCAGCTCCTATTCAAGTGCTGAACACACAGGTTTAAAATGCTGGCATTATTGTTTATTTTGACAGCTCCTCAGTTTTGTTTTTAAAATTCTAGGAAAGTCTCAGCACATATATAGAAGCACCTGTTCCTGAGCCAAGAACTAAGAAAATCTGTCTTTGTAGGACGGAATAGACAGGAAGAATCTGATACCTGGTATACAAGCAATTAATGCAAATGGATGTCCTGGAGATTAAATTGTTCCCTCTTTTCCCCCCTCTCCCCATATGCAGCACCTCCAATTAAAACCCATGCTATTGCAAGAGAAATCCCAACCTTCATTTGCCTATAGATTTCTTATGTTATGGATTATTTCTAGCTGTACAATATAAATTATAAATAGTAGTGAACAACRGTTGCAACTGAAACCTTAATGTTAACGATGGCTTCACTGTGCAGTCGTGCATACCGGTTACTCAAAGGAACATTCATGGGTCCTGAGCAACAGGCCAAGTTTGTACACAATTCTTCCCCCTCTTTGCACTTTGAAAAGTTTAAGTATTTTCATGAAGATTTCACAGAAAAGAGTAAAAACCTTAGCTCATATCCCTAGCTGAATCTTATGACAGTAACTGCATCTGTGGAACCAATCATGTCTTGAACTATCGGCTTAAGTTTTGCATGATGGCAGGCACATAGATCGACAGTTTTTGAACTACTCTTCAAATGTGGTTGTAAAGTGCCCACTGCAACGAGGCTGCATCACAAAATCCTCAAAACAGAGGCAATACTTAGTAACCTTCTATTTCCCCTCAGTAAATATCCTGAAGTTTTCCTGCATTTCATCATTGGATAGTAAGGTGTTTTTACAGCAGCATTTCTGGGCAACATCTCATCTACTCCTGCTGAACATATTAAATGTTCCCACAATTCATTATGAACATGCTATTAGTTTTCTGATTGAAGATTTCACTTACTGACCACATTTTCCCATTACCAAACCAGTATTCTTCATTAATGCATCCCAGAGCCTTACCCGGCACTGACCACGGGAAAAACAAAGGCTGKGCAGACACGGATGACATTCTGGGTCAAATGCATTTCATCAAAAAGAACAGGACAGCCCAGCAGAAATGAGTGGCACACTTYTATCCTGTTCCCTGTGTGTCTGGACACACTTTTATTCAGCCCACTGTTAGCCTCTGGAGCACGACCTTTTGTCCCCACCCTCAGCCCCTGGCCGGTGGCCCTGCTCACCCATCACTGGTGGCCAAGTCCTCCAGGACAGGCTGTGGGTCAGGCAGGAGGGGCTTGCTGCACAGGTCTCAGATGGGATCGGCGTCACACAGCCGATGAAAACAGCTGAACATCAAGCAGTAACGCCAGCCACTGACATAAAACCCCCAAACAACCCATTTGTTACCTAATTAAAACCATCACCTAAGTGGCAGACCTGCCTGTGCTCGCGGCAGCTGCTCTGCCCGCTGGTGTGGGCAGCGAACAGCCACCAGCCTACCACAATGGCCACAGAAGCAACGCTGGATTTCCTAATTAGCTGTTTTCATAAAAGTGATTAACTGTAGACAGATATGCAATCAACAGGAATTTATGGAAAGCTGTTTTACAGTCAGTGCATGTGACACTGAAGTCATTCAAGTGTTGGAACATCAGGTCAGCCTTTTRCAGCAATCAGCTCTGCTACATGACCACCTATTTCTGTGCGAGACCCTTGCAGGAGACAGCTTTGAAGGCCCCTGCCCCTTCCGCAGCCGGTCCGGTGCACAGCTGACCGCTCACATCTGAGGATGGYAGCTTTTTTCCCAAGCACATTCTTTAGCAAGGTCTCCGATTCTTTTATAATCTTAAAGCTAATTAATCAGCAAAAGGAAAAGCTCACTGTTTTTTTTTTCTTTTGTTGTTTTTGTTTGTTTTTAATTTCTAACTTTACTTTTCYTCTTGCTTCCTGAAGAACTTCATTTCCCTTTAAAATACAAATACATTCCACCCAGACCTCAGGACTTATGTTTGTTATTGTAAAAACCCTGTAATGACTCCTGGCTTTCTTATTCAAAAGGCCTCTTGCCAAACTAGGGCTTACTCAGTGCAGCAGCTGAAGTTGGCAGGCACAGCTTTCAGAGAAACCTCAAAACTTCRCAGAGGATTAACTAAGGTGACATTGAGATTCAACAGCATCTTAGCACCATCTGTTCCCTGATAAAAACCTCCTAGAGGGGAAAGCTCTAACCAGTTTTGTCTTGACCTTGCTGCTTTACRGCATGCTTCTGCTGCCAGGCAGTCCTGCCCTCCCCGCTTCTCCCACCTGGGACCGCTGCAGGGACCTCCGAGCATGAAATGGGATTTTGTTGCCTCCGCTGGGAAAGGGGCATCTGAAGACCCAGCCTGCTGGATCTTCTTCAGAYGTGTTTAAAGCCTCAGAAGAACCTAGTATCTTCCTTGTTTTTTCCAGGCAGTGTTTTTTCCAGGCAGATGAACAGGCTTTTACCGTTCAACCATCACACCCCAGAAAGAACTGCACAGACACTGGTATTACATCTGCAGGCTCTTTGGGTCTGTGTTGTGACAAATACCACCTTCACCTGAAGACACCTCCCAGAATTTTTTTTTTTTTATTCCTCTTGGGAAAAATGCTCAGAGATAACCATTCTCTCATGAGTTAAAAATAAGCCTGGTTTGTTTTCCTCTGGTCTTGCAGCCAGCACTCCGGCCACAGCTCTGCCCCCAGCAGAACCACTCCTTRTTCAGCAGCTTCCCCTCCTTACCAATCCCCATACCTCATACTGACAAGGAGGSTGAATATAATCTCTTTAAAAGGAGATGAACTGTCCACCTCCATCACCGGAGGTACCTGGTTTAGCTTGGGTCCCCAGGCAGCAGGCTCTGTGCACCCCAGACCACAGGTCCCTGTGCAGGACCGTGTCCCCTAAGGAGAGCAGGGCAGGTCAGCTGTGTGCTCCTGCAGTCAGCCCCTGCTCCCACCGCAGCGAGCTGAGGTGCCTCTGGTTTTTCTTGTTTTGGGGTGGGACTTTGGTTGTTGTTTTGCTTTTTTTTGGAAGTCAAAGGATACATAGTAAATAGCTTGCAAGTAGCAATATTGTGGGCTGGAGAAAAGCGGTATAGTTAACAGAATTTAAATGATTAGCTGAGCTCAGGAGATGCAACCACCTCCTAAGTGACTATGAATATTCAGGTAAATATGTTTAGCTGAAATATTGAGTCATCAGCAGACACTACATGCACAAAATGTACTCCTGCCTATTCTTCATTAATTTAAAACACAGTACTGGCCAGCACTCTTGACAGCTTGCCATGACACATCTGTAGTATTTCTCAGGTATGTTATCTTTCAGGTAGGTTTGCTTTCTTCTGGCATGTCACAGAATACAGAAGATAACAGCTTTGCATACAACAGCTAAATCTATATAGATAAAACTCAAAAGCTGGGGTTGGAGAGGAAGAAAAGAGTTAGATAGCATGTTTTTCCTCACAGAGAAGAGACTTATTTACCATAAGACAGTGCTCCTTAAATGACAAGCTTCAAGGATTTCCAGACAGCAAGGATGGAATTCTGACCCAAGGCATCCACCCTTTCCTAGCTTGTGTGCGCAAGCACAGAAATGGCAGATGAGGAGCGGGATGAAGCAGGAGCATTGCCTTGCACCTTGTGCAATCTGAGGAGCAGTGGGCACTGGGCAGAATAAAATTTAAACAGAAGTAGGCAATGCTTGAGGATTAGAAAATGGAGATAAAGCCATGCAGAAAAGGAATGTCTGCTGGGGGGGGCGGGCAGGGAGGCAGAACAACATTTTCAAGGTAATGTTTTTCATTAATTGCTGAAAAATGGGGAGAGCTGAACTGGCTTGGATGAAGATCTACACAACAGCAGTGCAAGACAGACAATAAATTTCTGGGGTGCTAGAAACAGGGAAAACCAGGCAAAATTAAAGGAGGAGCTAAGCAAGGAAGAAGTCTGAAACAATGGTCCATAGCTGTTATGAGCATGATGGAAAGGAACTATAAAGGAGCACAGGAGGAAAGCTGAATCCCCTGTCCAGCCCGCTGAGAGCCAGTTGGCAGCTCAGCACACTGAATGATAGAAGGACCAGGCGAGATACACTCCGTGAACTGGCAAGAAGAGCTGTCTCATGTGTTTCTCACTAAACTCTTTGAAATGGGCTTATGCTGATTGTTCCAAGACAGCATTTTTTACACATGGTTGTCCTAACAAGTTGTTTCGAGTTGTGCGTCATCTGATCCCTCTGACAAATCTGGCCCCATACACCGATGCAGCAAACTGCAGACCGACATGTAGGCTGGAAAGATGGTGACTACGGGTCAACTGCCAGCGCCCCACTGAACTTCGGGAATCTACAGCAGCCTGCATCAGGTGAGACAAGTCCTGCACTGATTTTTGTTAAATTTGTTTTAAAATAAATCGTTATTGGAGAACAGGACCAGGAGCGGCTCCCGCACAAGCCCCTGCTGATGGTCCCACACCGCGTGGCTGCTGAGCGGGAGGCAGAGCAGCTCGGGTCACGCTGCTGTGGGGACGTGCACCACCCCACGCATCATCCCCGCTGACCTCTCCCACCAGACAGCATGACATCAGCTTACAGTGGCGGCGGCTCGTGGGGAAAAAACATCATTCTGGTAACTCCAGTGTTTGGCCATCCAGATTCCACGCTGGTCCCTGCCTTTCTGGTTTGGAGCAGATGCTCAAGCTGCAGTTTTACAGCCCGCTCTGAACACAGGCCAATATAACTCTCTGTCGCTCTGTGACAGCACTAGGAAGTCAGACAAGTTAGGCAGGAGGTAAAGATGTGACTCAGATCTCAAAGGGAAAGTGTTTAATCCGTTGCACTTAGAAGCCACATTCTCCCCTCCGAGTCTGGCAACAGCTTGGAAGTTGACGCTCGGCGGGGCTCTGGCAGTCAGCATTGGCATCTCTTCACCTCTCAGCACACCCAGGGCTGGCTGAGGGAAGGGGCATTTTCATTTTTTTCTTTTTAAAGTCCATCTATTCTTCTAGAAGGATCTACAGCTACCACATCCCTCCTAGCTCTGTGTTCAATTTGGAAGCCATGCATTCGTAGCTGGAGAAATCCCTGTTCCTGAAGGACACGGTATTTGCCAACGTCAACAAATGGTTTGTGTTTGTTTCAGTAAACCCTGCCATCTCATATTTTGAATGTGCTTATGGACTAGGACCAAAGCTTTCCTTACTAGCTGGTGTAGACTTCAGACTGCCTGTGATCTATTTCTAAAGCTTGGCTGCTTTAACTTTTCCTCCCAAATCTCTTGTTTCTGTTGCATGGAATTTATGCTTTTGTTCAGCTGTTGCTGTGCAACTCCAGTTCTTTCCGAGGCTGCATACRGCCTTTGGTCATTCTGTGCTCAGTTGCCCATAAGAAAACCTCATCTACTGTACAAAGCCTATACTGTTATGGAAGAACATCTTGAGTACCACATAACCCAAACTATCTGCTGCCACTTCTCCAAGGGCACGTTAAAAACGCGCTTTGCATTTTCAGAGTAACTCGTCAGAAAGTTACCACCATCAGAAGCAAACCTATTTACCTGGTATTACCTTTTAACCCAGAACTTYGTCTTACATGCAGCAGAAGGTGTTCCCTGTTTTGGGGAAGGAGTGAGATGGGGAGAAGAGGAAGGGTTATGCATTTTGTTAACAGGTCTGGATTAGAATGGGATTTCTTTAAAGCTTCCTTTAGCGTCTTAAGAGAATATTATCTTTAAATTTGACCTCTCACCCCCAAGCCATTTTTTAAATCTTATCARTAAAACACAATTCACACAGAAGCCCAATTTACTGTTGCAATTAATCAATGTCTTGACATGTCCCCTCATTTTAACAGGTGGAGGCTAGTGCCTATTTAGTGAGATTTAATATGCAATACACATCTCAAAAGTTTTCTGATATTCCTTAGTCTTTCTTACTTGAAGTACAAGTCATGTGAATACACTTAAAAAACCACTGGTATCTCCTTCTCAATTTAAAGTCTTCTGAAGATGAACACAAAAGGACCTCTCCCTGCCACAGGATAAATGGTATCTCAAACCTGTGAGTATGCGATAAAGCGAGGAACCACAACACAGATGTCTGCCTCCTGATGTGTTTCTCAGAGACCTACAAAGTGAACRCAGACGTGCTAAGCGACTACCACTGCATCATGACTCACCCCATGAGAGAATGAAACCCCAGACAAATCCATACAAGCCATATGACCCAGAAGGAGACAGCTTCTTCAGTGGGTCTCCTCCTCTTGTTCAAACCAACTGCACTGTGCAATGGKCCAAGCACTTTGTACAGCTGATGTCTGGGAGATGCTGACCTCTAAGGACTTGTGCTCAAAACAGAGTTGCAGGTACCCAGCAAAAGGGAGTGGGTGGTAAGTAATAATGAAAGCAAGAGGAAGATGCAGAGTCCTGCCCTGGTAACTGCAGGGGAAGGGGCCCGGAGCTCAAGTGGGACAGCTCGTAGGGACACGCTCCGCTCTCACAGCCTCCAGCAGCCACTTAGTCCCCAGGGAAACCCCAGATGTGTGGCAAAAGAAAAGCTAAACTACAGTCAGTGGTGAGCCCTAACAGTCCTCAAGAGCTAATAAGCTACAGTGCCTTCCCATTGATTATCGTTTAGTAAAAGTGGAAGCCTCAGAAAAGGAGGGCTTCAGCTTTTTCCAACACTCATGCACTTCTCTGTCCTCTCCATACCCCAGGCATCTCTTCCTGCAGCTCAGCATCCAGAGGATGACCATCTCCTGAACATCCACAGCAACTAAGTCTCTCCACGGCTTCTCCTGTGAACTTCCCACACTAGGAGAACAATCCCATACCACCCTCCCCAAGAGGGCATCAACCTCAGAAGTCCTTAGGGCTTGGTCCCACAGCCATTGCAGTTTCAAAGTGCCTGACAACCTAACGGCTTAAGGAGGAAYCCACCACTAGGCTTGAGGTAAAGTTTTGGCAATAAACAAAAACTAAAATCACCACTCTGAAGTGAAGATTTAGCATGCATGGAGTATCTCTCCGGGGAATTGGTTAGCAAGTGGTTAACAGCCCTGCAAGACAAGTTTGAAAGTGAAAGGTACCCGTTACTGAGGTGAGTTAAGGAACCAAGCAAAGCACCAGGTAGTGATGCTGATGACAGCCCAACAGGCTGAACACTGCACTGCCAGCTGGGAAAACAAGTGTTTGATGAAACAAAGAATGTCCAGATATGCAAAGCTGTTTTACCAAATAGCAGTGAAAAAATACATTGTTAAGGAGCAGAGTATTGATAATTAATCTCTGGCACTTCATCATAATTGTATTCAGCAGAACTTATTTGTTTGTTATCAGCTTTAAAACAATCTTTGCTAGTAACAACTCTGGCTTGTTTTGTTATCACTTTGTTTGAATTGCTCCTTTAATTTGCATTCTCCTGCCATTTCTGAGCATTTCCCCACCCTTCCCAGCCGGCACTGGGCACTGACCCTGTGCAGGCTGCAGTGGTATCGCCAGCTGTGYCACTCATCAGTGAGAGCTGGGAAACACTACAACCCATCTTCAGATCAAGTCTGATACCCAGACACAGACACCGCTGTAAAGATTTCCATCTTTTATAAAAATTTTCACCCCTCTAAGACCCATGATAGCCTTAATCACTTGAAATGGTCACAGTAAATGGAGCTGAACGAGGATGAACACTGATGAGCCGGGTGCAGGTRAAGCACACAGCATCCTCCTCCTCCCGCTGATGCTGCGGCAGCTGTCCCTGTGCCAGCCCCGCTCCGCACAGCGCCCAGCTCCTGCACGGGGCTTTCCCAGCTGGGAGCAGGCTGCAAGGCCGGCTGCAGCTCCCTGCCAGGGCTGGCAGGAGAAAGCAGGCAATGCAACACTGCCTGGAGGGGAAAGGCTGGAGCTGGAAGGTCCTTTTTTGATGGCAACTCTACTTCTGGATTGGCTTAGTTGCGGAGTCAAACCACACCTTGACAGACAAGTTATATGTGTGCAAACACAACTGTTGTAGGATCATTAAACATTATTATGCCGTTCACCTTAATAACCCCCAGGTACAATGTCCTGCTTACAAGGGTAGCTCTGATGCTCCTCTATCCCAAAGCTGTCTGACTTTAGCCTGTCCAGAAAAGCTTAAACCCTCGCCAGAGAATCATCCCTTGGGCACTATAGTGCTGGCAGATGTTTGCAACTACACAGAAAAGCTTGTTTCACTGCAAGATCACCTCTTTTTTTTTCCCTCTCAGCTGGAACAAGATGCTCAGGACCTTAAAAAGCAAAGTCTGTGCAAGTGAGAGTCACCTCCTTCCTGGCCAAGGTATCCCAGACCCGTGATGCTCAGCTCAGTACCAGCACTTTTATCACAGCCTCAACAGCACAGGWTCTTCTGGGCCAACAGTCAGTGAAAGTTAAACATCCAGCCGATGGTTTCAATTATTGCTAAAGAGCAACTTCATTTGCATACTAGCAACTCTTTACAGATTAACTACATTCATCCTGATGCATGGGTATTTCATCCCCAATATTACGAAAGGGAGAGACAAAACAGAGTTCCATAATTTCCTTAAAAATAATCCAGCCCTTTCTCATTAGCTGTGAGCTGGAGGTGCAGAATATCTGTATTACTGACTGCAGAGAAACAGCTGTATTATCTCTAATCTTTGAGTAAGCTGCATTGTAGCACAATCAGTGAACKTTTTCTTTACAGTCCACAAGCTCTTCTCACTTCACTCAACACATGGATCTTATTTAAACTGGCTTAGTGGTATGAGGAGTAAAGGAGAACTGGGAATAAAGAGTGGTGAGGGGGAAGTTAGGAGAACAATAAAGTAACAAGTTTCCAAAATCTTACATTTATTTACAAATTTCTAGCAATTTCAGGTCTGCAGGGCACAGAAAATATGCTTAGGAATACCAGCCTGCAAAGTGTAACAATTAAGAAGAGATGGTTAAAAAGCAAACTTGCAACAGAAAAGAAGGGCAAACCCAACTAAGCACATGCAAATTTCCATTAACTTAAGAAAAGTCAGGATTTTGTCCAAAAGTTAGTAGATTTTTAGCCGATAAAATGGCCAAGGAAAACAAGGTATGGTTAGGAATGCCCATAGTCTTCCAAGCACTGGTTTAAGTATAGCGTATGGATAATACTGGACTTACTTGAATCTACTCCCACTTGGCAGGAAAGCTAATCTTTTTTCCTCCCACAGCTGTCTATATAGATGTCCTGTCTTTTTTAAATATGTCTAACATCTAATTTAATGCTTATTAAGTGTTCTCAATCAGATATTATTTCCTTCATTTTAGGGGGGAAAAGAGATATATCAAACACACAGTTTGCTCACACCACAAAAAGAGCACAGAGATATTCATGAGAAGATATGAACAGAAAACCAGTTCCCAAGGAGTGCTCCTACAAGGCCACCTCCATGCCAACCAGTGGAATATTGCAGAAGCTGAAGATAAAGCTAATGGAGCGAAGCCCGTACCAGCCTTGGTCAGCAAAGTGCTGTAGGTCCTGGAGCACTCAGTGGGTGTTCTCCAGTTCCAGAAATACGATAGCACCTGCAAAACTATATAATAAGCAAATATCTGAAAATGRTTTTGTGAAGGACAAGTGATTGGTTATATAGCATCACTGTGGAAAAAAAGCTGGTCCACTTTTTTCTGATGGGTAGACTAAGAGGGTAAATCACCAAAATGTCTCATTACAAACATTTTAAACSTTTCCCTTCCTTTCCCAACCTTTTCCTTTTAACTTTCTTCCAGTATAAGTTAACTATGATTTCGAACAAAATGTTACTCCCAGCTTAACAGGTCATTTTGAAAAAGGTCCTCTTCTAAGAGCTTAAATTAGAAGACCTGGAAGAAGCATACCCTTCTTATGAATAGTTTTTGTTTTATAAATGAGTATTTTCCAATGGAAAAAGAGGTCTTCAAAACTTTCCAGACACTGCCATACACAAAGTCAATGTCATTATTACTTCAGTAATTAGAAACATATTGATTCCTATCATATGCTCCACCAAATTCTGGTAACGGCATGCTGTTTTTCCATATTCTCCCAACAGCTTTAAGACCTGACAGCATCGTTCTTCCCTGCCTGTCCCAAACAGCWGAGCATATGTGTAAGATACCCAAACTTCCTTCCCAGACAGTGGGAGGCAGAAACCCCTCTCGTGTAGAAAATAAGTCYTGCAGAGTCCATCCAGATCAGACATAAATAAGGCCAACATTATTTTGAAATTAATATAAAAACAGTAAGATTGTGCTGCTCATTCTCTAACAAGGCTGGAGAGGATCGACGGCACCTCTCCCTGCCCAGGCAATGGTGATTTTTTTTGTTTCAGGTATGTTTAATAATTTTATTTACATGACATCCTCAGCAAAAGCATCTAGCAAGAGGCTAAAATTTGAGGACACCATGCAAGTTAAAGGAAGCAAAACTTACTGAAGAGACGTGAATATATTTAGATGAATACACTGAACTTTATAGAAACACACCTCATGTTACAAACCATATTAGCGTAGCCTACATAAAACATGACTGACAACAAATGCTGTTCTCCTTTTCCAACCCTATCCACATCATTGGTATCAATGACAGTAACATGATATCAGAACAGCAACCGGTTGAAACACCTGGATATGCAACTTTTTGAGCCTACTCTACCCATGTTTCAATAGTTTTAGCTTTGCATTCAAGTATACTGACTCTTCAGTACCACATAGAGAGTCTTCCCTAGAAGTTCTAATAGCACATTTGTTTGCTAAATAATGACACTTCATCCATCAGGCTGTTGGCTTTCAAAATAGTCCTAAAGGTAACACGATATTTTTATTAAATGTTCATTTTAAATCCAACTGGTTTTCTATATTTCAGTATGTGTATTACTGTCCAGCAAGGGCACTTCAGGATAGGGGGATCACCATATGGAGACCCAAGTCTTGCTCCAGAGACCAAACACACTTAATAGAAAAGACTGATGGAGTAAATAGGGCAATAGTTCAAGCAGTCTCTTGGTTCAGCATAAAATGCAAACATTGCAATGCAGCATTAAGTGTCATACTGGCTTAGGTCTGTGGCTCTCTGCCATTTCTTTGGATGTTTATGTAGCTACACAGCACCACAAAGTAGAGGCCACCATATTATTGACCTCTCTTAGGTGCACCAAGTGCCTATATCTTAYGTTGCTTCCTCTTAAAATTAACTCTAGACAATTCTATAAGCTAAGGGCTGGYATTTATTATCAGAGTTTTTTTAGCAGCGTAAAGCTATTGGAGAAAAACAGTCTTATAGTTGAAACACAAGGTTGGAGATCCTGAAAAGTAGGTTGCTTTACAAATCATGCCATACATTTTATCTGTCATCCAGTAAAGATGGTAAGGATCCTTCTTGACACAGACTCCTCATCTGAAAATGAAGCTGCAAATGCCTGTATTGCCACAGACAGCAGTAAGAGTTTTAACATATCAAGTGGAAAACATTGAAGCATTACTTTAGGATAACCCAAACTCCCAGCATCCACAGTATGAGACACAGGATAATCCCCTGGTTTTTACACTGGGGAATCAAACTGGTCATTTCCCAGGCTGCCCCCAGTAACCAGTGCTGGGAGCATGGGGGAGTTTGGTGGCATTCTCTCAGGACACTCAGAGTCCCTGGAGGGTTTGGGTTTCCCATTTAACAGGAGCCCCAAAAGTCCAGGGGCTGCTCTTACCCCTCCCACAGCCCGAACTCGGGCTCCAGTGTCCTGKGTTTGGGGTGCCTATACCCACACCTATGCACAAGCTTGCCAGAGCCTCTGAAAACACTGCTGCTTTTCACGAAGGATAAAGGGCAGGAACTGCAGGTCATTAGGAAAGAAAATACACCGGATGCAATGCCTCCTATGTAACTCACCCCTTGCCAACAGGGCTGGGCCCATCTCTCCATGCCCGCTTCCCTTTACCGGCCTCCTTCAACAAGCAACTTCCCTTGCTTTGAATTGCTGAAAACAGCCCAAACCCACCCCTCCTAAACCAGCTCAGGTACATCAGCCACCTCCAACAGCCTTTGACTGCTCTGCTATGGGCAGCCTCAACCGGGCACATCAGAGGAGGTTTCCTCAGCAGCTGCTGCTGGCCCCCCTTGCCCCGGCACACCGGGCTGCCCGGGGCAGAGCCAGGGAGCTGCCCCCACGCAACCACCAGCTCTCAGAGGCCCTTTCATCCCAAAACAGCAATAGAAAAAACAGAGGAGATGAGGGATGAAGACAAACAGAGCAATGGTGTAACTAGTGGAATGTCAATAGGAGATTTCAGAACCTCACGCAGGAATCACAAGTTTTACTGCCTGTGACCCCAGGATGCCACATCCCACCATAACGAGGGAACGACTACGACAACCAGCAGCCATTTGCTGYAGTCTCAGAAGAATGATCGAACAGACACAGCAACAGTGACTGCTCAAACGCTCATTAACAAAACACGAATCAAAGCCCAAATCCAGAAGGGGGTCCTTGGTGACACAAGATGTACAAGGAGAATAATCAGAGAGGGTGGAAAAAGCCCAACTCTGCAAGCACAGCACTGCTCCCAGGCCGTTGCTTCTCTGACTCAAAGCACTTCCTATCAGGAGCAGCCTCTCTCCTCCATATTTGCAATTTTTCATGCTGTTGCAATATAAACACTAATGACTATGGGTAAATGTTAGCTTTCAATGACAACCACTGTACATATAGATTTCATACAGTTTACTTTTCGTGTTTTGGTTAAAAGGTCAGAGTAGTGCTCAAATATTTGGAAGAGGCTTGAAATTTATAGCACCTAAGAAATTACAGCACATAGTAAACACACATGTACCCTATTTATAYGTCTCTACATATAAAGAGAAACAGCATGGCTTTGGCAGTTAATTTGTTCCTGCTGGAAGGCAGGATACAAGAAGTAAACTCATGTACACGGCCTCACCTCTCCGTGCTCTTTGGAAGTRCTTCATTCTATGGCACACATTAAGCTAGTGCATATTTCTATTTACATTATCTTTATTTAATTAAATGCCGCTTTTCATACACACATACTATTTAGCTGACACTCACAGCTCTCCCTCTGAATTGAGGAAAATTTCCTTTCTGTGGCCCCTTCTCCAGATGTTTGTCTTTCAGCAGCAATAGAAGATTAACCCAGCCATAGGAGAAGCAAGCGGTGTGCCTGAAACCATCCCCACCTCCATCCCAAATGTGCCAGGGAGGTGCATATTCCTGTCCTGAGGCTCTGGGTCAGGGTAAAGGCAGCAGAGGGGCAATGCTGCGTGCCCCCCCTCCCTCCCCCCCCGGGCTGGCTGTCCCCCAGGGCTGGCTCCCACTGCAGGCACTGCACCCTGCACCGAAAACCTCCCTCCAGAGCTCTGTCCCCCACCGGGGAGTCTGCCCCCCCCYTTTCCTCTGCACACTTTGCTATCGGCAGGAAGGGCACAGGTTTTCCTGACTTCCACATAGGCAGCGAGTGCTGGAAGAGCAACCGCAGCATCCCAGCCTGTTGGTGGGTGCTGGCTGCRGAGGGGGACACCCCGCTCTCGAGAAGGGTTCGCTGCCTCTCACCGCACCTGTGAGGCTACGGAGATGCTTAATCGCAGCATTACAAGTCAAGAAACCCCAGCAGCAGCACACAGCCCCTCCRTCCTTTTTGCATGGAATCCCCAAGAAAGGGCAGATGCGAAACCTGAGGAAATAAGGGAAATCTCTCCAGGGAGCCCAGGGGATGTGCTGCCATCCAGGGGAGGGTGCTACCTCCAGCCATAAGGTATCTACCAAACAAGGACCTATAGATAAGATGGGCAAAGCACATTAAATCGTCCTCTCCAAGCACAGGGAAACATTGAAGGCTTAACCCCGGCAGATGCATGAGTGCAGGAAGGGGCAGAGCCATGTCCTGCAGCCAGGAGCTGCCGCTCTCAGCCATCGGAATAGCRCCCACCCCGGGATTTCCACTTGGGTCACTGCAGTCTGCTGGGATAAGGATGGAACCCCCATTCTTCAGTGTGAATTTGCTGTTCTGGCAAATACAGTAACCGAACRCCCTCCCCGCAGCCCATCTTCCTAGCAAGGGCTTTATTGCTCAGTCAGGCCGATGCAGCAGGAGGGAGCCAACCTGCCTGGCCTAGCTAGCACATTCATGAGCAACTCCATGAAAGTTTAATTATGATTAATAAAAGGATTGCAGCTGCAGCTTGGATTTTGACATAATAAAACGCATTTTCCAGTCGTTCCAAGAATGACTTAAGTTCACTGTTCTTTGCAATTCAAACATTAGCTCCCAAGCAGCACCCAGCGGTAAGAACGGTGGGCTCTCTTTCTGATAAAGTAGAGCCTTAAGATTTTGCAGTGTAAACCAGCTATATTTAATGAGTYCACCAAAGCAAGAATGTGTTTACTATTGTTATTGAGAGAAAACAATACACTCCAAGAATTGTCATTCACTAYACAGAAAGAAAAGCAAAAGAGTAAACGCTCCTATCCTGGATTACAAGGGATGGGGAAGGCAGCCAGTTCTGGACAAATACAGCACATGCAGAATAATGCAACTGGATAAAAAATACCTATAAAGTCACTTGTTCATAATGCCAATATATGATTATTGGGATTAGTGTAATAATTGTTACTATTTACCTATACAACAGCCAGCCCAGAAGCTGCATCCTCCCCAGTATKTGTGGATAAAACAGCTATTGCTGCTGCCCTGGTTGCTACCACAAAGTGCAGCTGGTCGGTTTTTGCTCACAAAGATTAAGTTATCTCAAAGATGAAGCTCCGGTTTCTTTTCCCTCAAATGGATTTTCATGACTATACATTCAAACTCTGAGCAGGAACCCCCAATAAATTTAGTTTCTATCCTTTATATTCCAGCATGGCAGCTGCCACCATGGCTGAGCTGCTGCAAAGGCAGATTGGAGCTGTCACTTGGAAGCCTCTGCAAACATTTTTGCAGTACCTGACTCCTTCTAGGCTGTAAGTTGCAAAGAGAAGGAAAACTTAAAAATAAACTTCAGAATTCTTTGCATAGAAAGCATTTAAAAAAACCCTCATAACTGAAATAAAATGTGGTCATTCTGATGTACATCATCTCTTTTCCCTTGGTTTATTTTTAGAATTTTAGTTGCCATAACAACATGAAGTATTTTACTGTATAGTATATACTGAAATGAGTGTGTTCTTCCTTTAGCGCACCGCAGAGCCCTGACCACCATCCATGCCCAAAGGGGAGGAACGCTGCCCCTGCTCCAGGGCACTCCCGGGTGCCCACAGCACCCACACAGAATATTTGTGCGCTGCATGTGGCCAGCAAGAACGAACCCAAGAGCCAGGACTGCAGCTACAGTAACCTGGGCACACACAGCATTAGGCACACAGAGAAAAAAAAAAAAGTGGCCAGAGAAGCAGATACTGCAGTTCAACAGTATCAACCCAGCTATTTTCTGGGTTACAGTAACTATCGCACAGCCCCCAGGGAGCCCCTCTCTCACTCCCCTACTCCCCAGGCAGCCCCCACCCCAGCTTCCCCAGAGAAGCCCTTACCTGCACCCAGCACCCTCTCCACAAGCAAAGTGACTCTCTGAAGACGAGCAAGCACCCAGGCTGTCTGGGCAGATAAGAAGGGCTGCGTGGATGGGGCACACCTGCGTGGATGGGGCACACCTGAATTGGTCAGGCCCTTGGACTAGATGAGCATTGTAGGTCCCTTCCAACTGAAAGAATTATTCTATTCACCTGCGTGGATGGGGCACACCTCCAGTCCTGCTGCCCCTTTTTAAACCAACACCCTGCCCAGCCTGCAAACATCACAAACTGGAAGTGAGCAGGATGCTCTGTGCTGCCCAAGGGCAGAGTGGTGCTACAGGCAAACCAGTAACTGCGTTTGCTGGAGGTCTCTTGCAATAGTTAAAGGGCTGAGCTGCAGCCGGGTGGCCCTGAAGCAGGCAGCAATGGGTCTTCTTGCTGCTGTCCTGCTCCCAGAGCCTCATCCTCCCCACTTCATTTGCCTGCTCTGATTGCATGTGACCTTTTGAATAGATATTTTTGCTAGTAAATAGTGTTGCTGTAGCCATGATGACCTACGACTATAAGCAAGGGAGGAGGAGATGCAAGAGTGCCTCTTGTGCTGATGCCGATTGTGTACAGCTGGGGACCGAGGGGGCTTGTTAAAACTTGTCCTGCCAGCCAGAGAGCTCAGGAGGTGCAGGGGAAGGAGGAACACGCAGGAGAGGAGGGAGCAGAGCTTCACCCCTGATCTAGTGAAGGCAGGAGGGCTTTGATGGGGTCTGCTGCTGCCAGACTCTGGCAGCCCCAGGGCCCTCTGCAGCAGGCAGAGCCTCCTCGGCATTAGTCATGTATATAAACTGTTTATTGTTTCAAAACGTGTTTTGTCCGAAATGCATTTCTTCTGCTTGAACAGTACTTTGCTTCCCAAGAGCTGCCTGGTCACCAGGTAACTGAAAGAAGGGAGCTGTGGATGCTGAACTCAATTCAGATAACTGAATGATTGCTGAATACAGTTTTTAAATGTTTCCAAGTATTTACCTTCTTCGGTATACCTTTTTTGCAACAAAAACAACAGTATTGTTTTTAAACAAAATAAACCAGAGGCAGTGACAGCAGGTTAATACTCCTGCCATTTCAAATCAGCATGGAAAAGCTCTGCCGATGGCAGCTTCCACAGCAAACCAGGCTCCCTCGCCCGGTCCTGSTGGGGACAGATACACTCAAACACAGCGCACAGCTGAAGAAAGCACATTCCACGTTCAAGCAACTGAAGGACTTTAATTAAAACCAGTGAGAAGAGTTTGAAGTATAGAAAATACTGATCTCCAAAATTATTTGCTCTGCTTGAAAGCTGATGTTCTGCTTTAAGTCTGTTTTTATATGTCTCTTGGACTTGAATTATGGCACATTAATTATGGCCAGAGGCAATGAAGAAGTGTTATTCCTTTACAAAGAAGATGGAGAAATTCAGTTAAAAATAGATTATAAGACTGTGCTGTCAGGCACAGGCATTTTCCTTCCTCTGCTGGATTTCTGTTTTCCATAGGCCAGGGAGGAATTTGCTCACACAACATATGGAATTTTTATATTACTCAGCATAATTAAGTGTAACTGGTTAAATGAGCACAGCAACTGTGGAGGTCACTAGAACAGCCATTAACTTTTCCCTGCTAAGTGAGGTGGCAGTTGGCCAAAAAATCATTCTTTTCCTCCGTCTCTTTTTTTTTCTAGCATTGTTACACAGGATTTTTAGCTCCTGTTGGAAAGGACAAGGAGAAGCTATGTGCACATAACACCCAAAGCACCCGAGTGTGCTGTAGGACTGCATTCTTAGTACGAGACAAAATTTGTTGCGAGATCTGAAATCAGACCTACAGCACCAGACCCAAGTGATCCATCGAGTTCTTGTAGGACCTGGTGCCACCTGGAGACATTGCTGAGCTTTATTCGACAGGAAAGGAGTACAGAAACAGTAAACGCCTACCACCTCCTTTGGAAGAAGAATGGCGTTTTCTTTAAAAATGTAAGCCACACAGCACATGGAAACTTTTGATCAAAGTGAGGATTTTTTTCCTTATGCTCTGACATAATAGAAAGCATTCTTAAAATAGCATCACTACAAATATCTATTTGCTGGGCCACAATGTCATCCAACATTGCTGAAGAGGATGCTCTGGCTTGTTGCCCCCCGCTTCTTGTCCCCTCCTGCAGTGTTCGTGTTCCCTCCCACAAGTCTGAGATCAGGGAAATGATTCAGCTGAAAATTAACCTAATGAGGTTAAAACAGAACCAGTCCYTAGCAGGAGCAGTTCCTTAGTCCAGCTCCCGCAGCCCCAGCCCCACACACCGGCCCTGGCACCCACCGGCCAGCGTTCGCACTTCCCAGGAGAAGGTATCCAGCAACCTCGGGAGTGGATCCCAAGATCTAGCAAAGGTTATAGCAGCTAAGAAAAGTTGGTATACACAGATTGCCATCTAGTGGCATATGAAAATGGGCRTCCATAACTTTGCTCATTCAAGTTTTGTTGACAGGAGATGCTGATTGAGTCTAAATATTGCTGGAAGGCTGCTCTGAAATTGTCTTCCYGTTCCTCCCGCTGCCTGTAACAGTGTCCCTGCCACTGTGACCAACAGGTTTGGAGGCCAAATTATATTTGCTCTGTTTTCTTCCTTTTTTAATCCTGTGTTTTGAATTTTCAGGATGTTTTTGCTAAAAAGTAAGGGCAAAGAGTGGTTTTGGGAAGAAGGTTCATTGTTGGTGCTACTTTTCTTGGGTGAGATACAGATTCGAGGTCAGGGATGCTCTGACCGTGCTCACACCTTCCACCAGGAGGTTTAGGGAAACCCCAGTGGCCTTGTCAAAACCCTCGTGCATGTGGCCAGTGAACATGAATCCGTAGGACGCTGCATTTTCAAGCAGCCACTGGGTCAACGCATTACTGCCCGACTTCTAGTTTGCTACGGAGCAGGAGGCTCCTGCTGACCCTCGACTGCCAGGTGCCACTGAAGATGCCATATAGCACAGGAGATCCCCTATAGCACAGGAGATCCCTTCCCATGAGGAAAACTGGATGTGTGCTCTACGTGAGCCAGCCTTGCTAASCAGCTATCTGCATACCTCCTCCTGCCTCGGGAAGGATTCATCTCGCAAGGTCTCGTGTGTGCGTCTGAGTCACCCTGGCTTGCCTTTACGGTCAAAGGGTGTGACTCATCTGACTTATTATGGTAGTCTACTTTGAGATAGGAAAAGTGCCTTATAAAGTCTATTTTTTTCCATTGCCTGTAAAGCCTCAAATGATTTACTAATATATCTACATCTGCATTAAAGAGATCCATCTGATCAGGTGAATCCCACAGTAGAGGAGTTGAAATAAAGGCTGAAAACAGTGAGAAGTATTGAGAACCACAGCAATGTAAATATAGCAGTTAAAAATAATTTACTGGTTGAGAGAACGATGCAGATAAGTTGCTGATAATGGTATAGATTAATCAGCAAAAAGTAAAGATACGTTTTYGTTCTGGTTTTGTTTTCTCAGTAGAACTGGGGACCTAGACTGTSGTTCCGCTTTGCCTGCTTAGTGTCCTCCAGACAAATTGTTCCCCTTCTCCATGTCTCAGTTTCTCCCTCTGTGATAYAGAGATGATAATAATTAACCAACACCTTTGTAAACTGGATTGACTGAGAGTGGTAAAAAGGGAAAAGGCATTTTACAGTAGGAGAAAACTGGAGCAAAATTATAATCCATGAAGCTTTGTTAGCTTTCTAAGCTTCATCAAGTGTTGCATTCATGGGTTACTCTTGTGCTTGAAAGYCAACGCTCTTGCCAAGATGTTTCATCTGAAGATTTGCCATCTTGCTTAGCTGCAGACTGTAAATAAAAGAAACTTGATGATAACAGAAAAAAGCTGCAAGGGCCCGCGCTGGGTAAAGGCATCAGCTTTTTGYGTTGCATGACCCGGGTCCGAGCCTGCTGCGTGCCTGTTGCGCAAGCCACCCGCCCCAAGCCGTGAGCAACATCCATCCTGGTTTGCAAGGGGCTGGAGCTGGGAGAGCTGGATGTGCTGTAAATCCCAGGCAACCCGGCTGGGCTGTGAGCAGGCTCCGGCACCGAGGGATGGGGTGGGGATGACGAGTGAAAAAAAATCTGCAGTGAGAAATCTTGGCAGCGGTGCGGAGGGGATTGAGATACTATATAAGCACAGGCCAAGGCTGTTTATACTGCCAGAGTTTCTTGGAAGAAACTAGCAGCGTTTCTGCATCTAGCAAGCCCATCTCTACCCAGCGCGCTTCATATGGCATGTTCATATACCAGTCCTCCAACTTCTTGCGATGGTTAGTGTATTAATCAAAGGTTATATGAAAAAGAAAACAGGACCATAGCAACCAGACTAACATAGCCGGGTGGTATCTAAATATTAAGCCCATATACATCAGAGTGAAGTGAGTTGTTTGGGGGATTACAGTTCAGGTTTCCATGGAAAAAACTCCCATAGAACGTACTTCCAGCCGAATTACTGTGTAAACTGAAGAGAGGTTTCAGAGCTTCAGCTTGATGTTTTTAATGAGCATTATCTAGCTGCTGCCAGCACTTTACAGTTTCAAAATTTAGCTTAGCTGTATTTTCTCCAGGGTCTAGAATTCTGCCTGTATTTGCTTTGAAAATAATGAAGGAACAAGAAATGGCCTCTGTGGTTATTCAATCATCTGCTTAGCAATCCAGAGTGAAAACAAGCAAACAAATGTGCTGGAGGTAGAAGCAGGGAGACAGCTGAATGTGACGGCTTCAGAGCTACTTACAGCATGAAGACATTAGTATCTCCTCAAAAATGCTGCACACACAAAGAGCATGCAGACTCACTTATACAGAAAAAATAATCAGAAAGAAATAGGAGCAGAAATCCCTACTAATCAGTGAAGCCAATTAATTACAGATTGTGGCAGAAAGACAAAAACTGGTTGTATTTCTCCAATGTATATTTAAGATGTTTTCAAGAGCTATAGTTAAAGGGGAATTCACCATAACTAAAGGAAGATACCTTCTCTGTTTAGGGATGCATTGCCTCCTCTCAGCAATGCAGTGGAAAATCATTAGCATGTTTAAAAGTAGCCTGGATTATGCACAGAAAAGAATAGCTCTGCATTGGCAAGGAAAGGGGCCATATGATTTAAAGACTTTTTTTTTTCTTACCTCCAGTATTTGAAGTCCGTTGGGATCCCCCGTATATGAAACTATGTTAAGTTTCAGCCAGTGAGATTCTCCAGGTCAGTAAAATTAGTTTTCTCACTCAGAGCTGGACTCCTGGCTAAGAATAAGGTATTGTGCAGCAGAATTACTGTACTAYTGRAAAACAATATTTTTCATATCAACCTGACACATATTTCTGGCTGTAAGTTGCAGGTACTGTACTGTATTGCTAGGATATATTTTAATGACAAAATAAAAGTCTTCCTTGCTTTTAAAAACATGATCTGAAATAATCTAATTTGAATATTTTCATGCCACTCAAAACTGGATAATTTTTAATAGATTATGAATACTTACCACATTCATATATAATTCATGATGGAGAGAGATTATTTTAATAACGTTTATTATTTGAGAATAAGAGGGAATATTTGGTATGACTACGTAACAGTTACAAAAGTTAGGTTGATAGCGGTTTTTACTGCTTCTGCGATTCGGTTGGAAATAATTATTTTCGTAGCTCCCTGCTAGTTCTTCCTCCTCTCCCCTCTCCCCTCTCCAGCACATAACCTCAGTTACAGCTCCTCGCTCCTGCTGACGGGGGATTCACGGACGCAGCGACTCTGCTGCCTTCGTGCCGGGGAGGACGGGTCACCCCCAGCCCCAGACAAAGGCAGCCCGGAGAAAGGCTCAGGTGAAAGGTGAAATTAATAATAACGATGCTCRTAGGCACCAGGTATGACCGAAAGAGCCAGAACTCTATCTGCAGGAGYGTAGATGCTTGGAGAGCTGGCAGATGTTGCTACAGCTGCTTGTCCGACGGAATTGGAAGGGTTCGTGCAGCTGGGGGTRAAGTCTCTGTTTTGCTCGCAGTTGTGTGCCGGGGGGAGCAGATGGGGAGGGGTGAAAGCCCCCACRGCAGCATCCTCCCGGGCAGCACATGCTCCTGTGCCCCCCGCACCTCCATCGGTGGTCCAGGCTGGTCCGTACAGGCTGGGAAGGCCCACCACGGTGTTCCCAGTTTGGACTGGAAAGGTGGGCTGATGAGCAGCCAAAGCTCATAATGAAGGATGATATCTGAGCACAAGTCACACACACACCAAGTCGGATTTCATTGATAATCGGTAGTTTAAGAACTTTTAACTTTGCCTGTTCACCTCTTTCCAATTTTGTCCTCCTGCTTCTTATCCGTAACCTGCAATAGATAATCTGTTCACAACCCCAATTTGATTTAATGGTAAATTAACATTCTGTTCTTCTACTTAGCTAGTTTTGTTTTGGGGTTTTTTTTTGTCTGCCAGTGAGGCTTTGCTGTGAGAACTAACGATGGGGGTTGTGTAGCTTGTGGACGAGCTGCAGAGTGGGCTCTGCATCGCGTGAATTCACTCCATGAGCWCCGACTTCTGTGTGAATACACCTGTCCACTTATAGACTGAGTATCTCGCTATAAAACTCTTAAGCTGTCCTGAAAAAGAAATGACAAGTGGCTAAACATGCTAGATCTAGATTTGAATCTAAAATGTGTCACTGTTGCAGCTCTGCCTGTAGGAAAATTTCCTTGTAATTTATGAGAAAACTTTCAGTTTGACTGTGGTGCCAGGAGACAACCAAGCTCTTCCTTTTTTTGTCATCCTTTTCTCAATCCCAAATAAAAGGAACCTACAAAAAAAAAATAATTAGTTGTTTCACCATCTGTGTGCACACAAACAGAAGAGGCGTTATTCTTTTTGTCCCATATTCCCTAATTAAACCGATCTATTTTTTTTACAAGGTAAAATTTTGCATGTCTTGTATAACTATCTGCAAGATACTGAATGCAAAAAGTACAAAAAAGAACAAAGGGGTGGGTTTTGTTTGGGTTTTTTTTGTGGTTTTGGGGTTTTTTTTGGTGGGGTTTTTTTTTTTTTTTTTGACCATTTATCCTCTACATCCTGACTACAGACACAGGCAGACCCTGGCAGGCAGGAGGCAGAAATCTGCCTCAGACCCCGTTATACTCAGACAGAAAGGGAAACGCTTGCCGTGCCTTAGGAGGCTTGCTCTCCGCTCTGCGCGAGCCGCGCAGCTCCCCGGGGCCGTGGGCTCGCTGCGGGCTCCGCTGCGTCCCCCAGCACCGCCGACAGCCAGACACCGCCCGGGAGCATCCCGCGGGAGCATCCCGCGGCTGCATCCCGCACACCACGCCCAGGGTCGCGCTCCAGCCTGGCATCGTGCAGGGTTTGGTACCGCAAYGGGGAGCGTGGGGCGAGGGGCTGTCAGGGTAGAATTTATCATGTATCGCCACATCCACTATGTACGCTGGGATGATATATTTATGCAGGGAAAAGCCAAGAAAATACTCCCAGCTGARCACTGCTCCTGACTCTTACATTTAAACAACTTCATAGCCAGGGCTGGATTTTTCCTCTCTCTCTTCCTGTGTTTTTCACGATCATTTGTTAAACGTATTACGACCTCCTATTTACCTCACTCTGAAGCTCTGAGACCTTTTGTGGCTTTATTCCCTCCTGGYGTTCTCTAAATAAATCACTGTATATTCACAACAGATCTTATGAGAAGTGATAGGAGTAACATGTGGAAAATGTAATTCCATTCCATACATGCATATGTTTAAGTGATCTGCTATAAAACTGCCTCAGCAGCTACAGCAGCACATCAGCACGGCTGCACTGTATCCTCCATCCTTGCGGGAAGGTTTGAGCCTATTAATGGAAGCAATAACTGGGTGGGAAAACTATCACTAGCTAATATGTAGACAGGAGGATCATTTTCAAATTTAAGCTCTACATTCACTTCAGGTCTGAAACAAAAATAAGAATAGATTGGAGGCAGAATTAGGCCTTTTAAGCTCAATTAAAGCTCGGGCAGAACATTAAGATCTTCATACTTACCGCACGAGTTAAGATCACTTGATTGCTGCAAATTTATTCCAAATTAACAGTGGTGCGAAGGAGTGAAGAATTAATCCAATGATGTGGGCTTGGACCAATCAATCATTTGTAATTATGATCTTCTTGTCTTTTGTCAATATGCATATTTAAAATTTAATTCTGATGCTTTATTCAGATGACAGTGAAATCGCCAGAGATTAAGGAGTGAAATGAGACAGGTCTGTTCAATTAAAAAAAAACAACAAAAAMCCCCCCATGCAAACCTTGATATTTAAAGCAGATAATGTTATTTGAACATTAAATAAATGAACAGAAACAAACTACCCCATGGCACCAGAATCATTATCTTGATTGTGTAAACATGTGAATAAATAAATGCATTCAGTCTAAAAGATACTGAAATTAAGTTAACATGAAACATCTGCGTCTCTCAGAAAACTGTTACTGACATACAAAACTGTGAATTCTCAACCTCCAGATCAAACCTACTATTACATGATAGTTAAGTACATCTAGTTTAGATAAAAGGATTTAGATTATAAGAATGCCAGGAGAGTATAAAATAGCAAGAGAAAACATTAAAGCCAATTGCAGCTAATCAAGCAGATATTCTTGTTACCGAATCATTGCTACTGAAATCCATACCCGGGGCATTCTTTTTCCATGTAAGATTATATTGGTGTATTCCTTTTCATTCTTTAGCTTTTAAGAACAATAGAACTGCTGTGGCCTTTTATTCAAATAAAATGTAATTAAATGATTTAATTTTTTTTACTGAAGTGCATATTTTTGATGGGAAAAGCACTGGATTGATAACTTGCAGAAGCAGATTCCACTCATAGCACAGTGCTTACCTTTAGCTTCGTGTTGTTAAAGATGACATTGCTCTAGTTTGCTCCTGCTAGTTCGGTCTGTCTTCAAACCAACCCCCCCTACTCCTCCGCAGATTGCTGCAGCTCCAGAATTAGCAAACCCATTTTACAATTGATTAACTGAACTCAGGCCAGTTCATTCCCAGATTTGTTTAACTCAAGGCTGGCTGCTAAAACCAGCGACCTGATTTGCAGAGGATTGAGCAAATATTCCTCCAAACAAACAACAATTCAAAGAGAAACAAGAACCCTCTTCTCATGTGTTGTGTAATCCAAGAGCACTCAAAGCCACCATTTTGCATTTAAAGATTGTATTTAAAGATTGAAGTAGACCCAAAGTATTCAGTGGTGAAATTGTTTGTCTGAAAGGCATYGAAAAGGTTAAAATACGAAGCGCTACTTTTATAATACTCTGATTATTCTAATAGTCTGATTATTTCAGCTTCTTCTGTAAATAACATCTTAATGGTTAATGACAGTAAACGAGGCCAAAGAAAATTTGATGCATGTTCTTCTAGTAAAGACRGTGAAAAAATAAGCAGCCTATGCTGAGGTAAATGGAAGAGTAATAAGTGATCAATAAACAAAGCTGCAAACAAGACTAACAAAAGTTTGTAGGCATATATTAGAAGAAAAAGTAAAAGCAAAGTAGCTGACCATTACTCAACAGGGAAGGAAAGCAAGTGCTGCACAATGACCAGGAGGTTACCGCGCCCTTTTTATGTGAGCCCTCACCAAAACACCAGCTGTGACCRAACGCTTAAACCCTTAAAAGGTTAAGATGGTTTCTGTAAATTGTGTGTCCATGGAGGCTTATTAAATGATACCAGAGGATTCTCAGGGAACCGGATAGAGCAATTTCTCAGCTACCTGCAATCATCTTGAGAACGCATGCAGCAAGTGCGGGGATGAGGCCACGAATGCTGTAGTTACAGAGGGACAAATAAAGCTCTTTTTAAAAGGCGGACCTGAGGAAGAAATGTTAATGCCTATAAAGASGCTGGGAAATAATTAAAAGAATCAGTCCATAAATACGTAGAAGAAAATGAGGTGACAAGAAACAGCCAATACAGGATTATAAGAGAGAAAGCAGGTTAAGAAAACCTCGTTATTCTTCTTCCGCAGGTAACTGGTCTTATTAAAGACARGGAAGCAGCAGATGCGATACTGTGATTTACAAGAAATACAGTTCAGAAAAATTTACTATAAAGGTTGAAATGTGAGCGCAAAATTATGACTGCATCATTATTAAATGCAGGCGATATACCCCACCCTCAGTCTGCACTATTCGCTATTTTAATCAACTTGGGGGATGAAATTTAAAGATGATAATAAAGTGGAAGGCATTGCAATTATTTTGGAGATGGGATTAAAGTTCAAATTGATCTACATAAATTGGAGAAATGATCTGAATTGTTAAGATGGAATTCAGTACAGCGCACAAGGCTATTTTAAAGAAGAAATGTCAATGCCTATAAACAAGATGGGTAACCATGGGCTCAGCAGCATTTCTGTAGAAGAGGATTTGGGGATTGCAGTGGATAGTCAAACAGTTGGGTTTTTTTTTTTCAAGAAAAGAGAAGAATGACAGGGGAAATTAGAACGAGTTCACCATTATGTAAGAGGCTGCTGCCAAAAGGAAGAGAATAAGCTGTCTTTCATGTCTATTGTGGATAGAATAGTAATAATAAAGTGCATTAAAGGGAGGAAGAAATAGGAAGAAATAAGCCTGACATCATGGACCATTTTCTAATCATAAAGTTAGCAAAGCACTGACAAGATATTCAAGGGAGATTGTGTCATTTCCCTCCAGCTGGAGTTTTAAAGGACAGGTCAGACCTATCTGTCAGAAATGAGTYAATCTTGCCTTTACCCCAGGTGATGGACTTCTCTGGGTCCCATCYGGACCGACCTTCTACAGGCGAGAGCAGAGGAGGATGTGGGAACACGCAGCCTTCACGAGGGGCACTGGAGAGGCAGCTRCGGAGGTGGCCAAGGGAACAAAGCACGGGCGTGAATCCAACGGGCAGCGTTAGAAAACGGGTGTAACACCGGAGGGCTCTGCCTTCAGCCCCACATGCTGGGTCCCGCCGGCCCTCCCATGGGGGAGCAATGGGGCTTCACCGCTGACTGCAYGTGCACACCCCAGCCCCAAAACAGGGCACCTGGTGGAAGGGGCTTCCCCTGGGGAACCAAACTAAGTGCTCACAGGAGGGTGATAAACAGGGCATCCATATGACTTTCAGAGTTTTGAGGCCTCACTTCAGAAAATTTGGATCCAATTTGACGAGAGAGGCCACTAGACCGATCCTGCGCTGAGTGCGAGGAGATGGTGACAAGCCAGCCAGAAGTCTGTGGTTTCACGGTGTTATCTGCTGTGCGGAGAACCCCATCTGACCTTCCTGGAACAGTCTATTCCAAAAGATAAAAAACACTCTTTGTATCCTCAAGGGGAATGTTAAAATTTCCCAAATCCCATATAAAATGATTAAAGGTAATTCTGTACCTTGCAGGCTCAGGGCTTTTAAAATAAACCAAATGGGTATTTGCCAGAATTTGGCTAAGTGGATCTGTAAGAAAGCAGAGTGGCAAGTAACGTGACATCTGCTGTTGGCATTAGTTAAGTGCAGACACTGCCTTCTTTACATCTCCTAACCAGTGATTTTTAATTGGGACAAAACACTGGAATGAGAAAATCATCCTGAATTTAAATGTTTCCATCTGTGATTCAATAAAGCAGCCGCACTACCAGCAGAGCCTTGCCAAGATGCTAGATTATCTTTTCCCATTGACAATTAACATTTGAACTAGCCGCTAAAACAATCAGTAGCTTGACTCATATCAATAAAGTGAAGATTAAATAAAGAAAGAAAAAGGCACTGAACTCGTCAAAATCCTCCATAACCTGTCGTGAGTCTTTAGTGTTTGCCTTGATGGTATGAGGACAATATGAGCTTCAACTTTCTTGGGTAATTGAACATGAACCGGTTAATACAGTTTTTAAGACAGATTTTCACTTCTGCAGATTATATCCTTAACTAAAACTAAAGTCCTCTATGAACATACTTTTCAGACTCTGCACATTTCTGAGGTAAGGAGCTGGCATCAATCTATCAACACTGAAATTCTTTTTTCTGTGGATGCGGCTAATCCGAGCGCAGGCTCGGGAGGCTGGGCATCGCTTGGGTCTGACGTTGACTGGAGTAGAGGTACTAGCCAAATGTCCTAGCCTGTCAGGTTTATTTGTAAATGAGGATATTTGTCCAGATATGCCTGACATAATTATTGGCCAAATATTCATCTTGTTGATTCAGCTAAGTCTCCTGTTGAGCTAAATGGGAATTCTGCCTGGAAAAGAACTGAGAAGCTGGCACCCACTGGAGTGGGATAAATCACACCCCAAGTAAGAACGTCTGGATTTTACCCCGAGGCYCAAATGGCCTCGAGTTTGGATTCATAAAAACCGCTGAAGATAAGCCTTTGCTGGTGCTTGCTGCCAATGGGCCTGGAAAGACTCTGCCAAAAAGTTCTGGGACCAGCACTCAGCTGGACCACGAAACTGTGCATCTCTAGTGACCTCCTCTGACAGGCTTACCGGTGGACAAGCTGTGCGGGAGGAAACCCTGCGCAGATCTCAGAGGTGAAATACCCTCCTGCAATGCATTTAGCAACGTGAGACGCAAACCACGCATTTACAAAGGGGAAAACACACCCTGTGCCTCAGGAGCTACCTAAGACTTTGTGCCGGGGAATGGGCAGTCTAGAGAGAGAGAATTTTCCTGACTTTTCTTTAGCAGTAAATCATTATTCTCCAGACTTGAGAAAACACAGGTAGGTAAAGAGTGCCTTTGGCAGCGTCTGGTTCAAAGCCCGATGGTAACTTCATGTCACTGCAGCGGCTGCGTGCAGTAGAGAGAACAGCTCGTGGGAGCTGGGGTCGTCTTTCCGACGGAAGCACAGAATGCTTCTCGCCTTTGGCTCCAGCTCTTGCACGAAAGCAGATGCAAATTCCACGACTGAAGAGCAAATAGGTCTGATAAATCAGTAGGTAAGGCAGGTATCCAAGAAGATTAGATTTTCCTATGCTAACAGCAGAAAAGTGATAATATTGGGAAAAAATGAATAGAAATGTATGTGGTAAGAGCATTGTAATTCCAAGAACGAYGTGGTGGAGTTTAGTTTGTAAAGAAATAGAGCAACGCCCTTCTTCCTAAAGACACATAATTACAGAACAACTTGTGAGAGATGCCTATTCCAGGACTAGTGTCTAATTTTAGACAATCTTCCACTTCACCATTCCTGATGAGGACCAGAGAATCCTCGCTTCCCTAATGTCAGTACTTCCTGCAATAAAGCAAAGAAATAATAGGAGAAAAAAAATGCCCTTAAGAGCACAATGTTTGCAGTCCTTCCCAAAGCATGGACTGCTGTTTGGCTAATGGCCTGCTGGCTTTGATTAGGAAAGCACAAAGCTGGCAAACACAATCGACAGGCTTTCCAATTACAAAACCTCCTCCCATTTTCAAACTGTGTCC
Source organism: Oceanodroma leucorhoa (assembly GCA_030449065.1). NCBI lineage: Eukaryota > Metazoa > Chordata > Aves > Procellariiformes > Oceanodroma > Oceanodroma leucorhoa. The sequence continues at coordinate 3,692,311 of JASVER010000039.1, forward strand.
CAGAGAGCTGGACTGAGAATTGCCCCCTGGAGAAATACCYCGTTGTGTTTTGCTGACATAAAGATGGTCAAATGCAGCAGGACTTACACAAATGACATACATCTCCTTACTCCATTCCTCACCTACAGAACGGGACAACAGAACTTCCCATCTCACAGGATGCTTAAGGATTACCACAATAAATAATCTGAGGTCCTCACATCTTGATGTATTAGGGCTTGCAACTCCTAAACAACAAAAAAATATTTTAAAAACACTTCTAATCCCATAGATTGTGTAAATAAATTGGTTTAGTTCTGAGAGGAATGCTATTTAACTGAATTTAAGAAGTATAGCAAAGGAAGAATATGTCAACTTACACGGACAAAAGGTACCGAGACAGTGCTACAACACAATGTGATCCACACTAGGGAAGAGCTTGCCTGTCTGTATCACCCAACAGTTGGAAAGGCAGTGAATTACCCAGAGAAAAATAATTTTATGTGCTTTTGGACTGCGTACAGAAAATGAAGAGACTTCCTGGTAATGTGAAAAAAAAAAAAAAAAAAAGCTGGTCAGAAATATTACAGCTTTATACAAAGAATGAGATGTAGCAAAGGTTTCCCGTTGCCAGGAGGGTTACCCAGCACACACAGCATCTCTGCTAATTTGACAGGCCATGACTGAAACGAATCCCTTCCCCATTACAGGGAACAGAAACCCAGCTTGACAACATTAGCGGTTTGACTACCTGGGAATGTAATTGCTATTGATGTTGTAGGAGACRAGCAAGGAGGGGAGGAGGGGAAAGGCTTCCTGACGCTGAGCTGTGCCAGCCCCGAGTCCTGCCTTACAGGACATAAGCATTGCAGTACAGCAGATATATCGTAGCACATCAGATTATGTTGCAGGCCCACCCAGTGGAGAAGCCGGAAACAGCAAGCCCCAGTTATTCCATTCCTTCATTTTTTGTTAAGCAGCAGCATGTAACATTAACAGCAGACACTCCAAAGCATCTTGGTGAGGACACAGAGACTGAAAGCTCGTGCAAGTAAATCAACTGCCATAGCAAAAAGATGCTCTCTCTTTTGCAAACCCTGCTTCTGTGGTGTAACATATGTGTTATACCCCAAAGCACTGGCTGTTCTTTTAGCTAATGTGGTTCCTAAAAAACACGAACAAACTTTTAAACAATGGTATTGATACAAACTAATGCACTGCTAGTGCATTAGCGAGTGACTCCCTCCCACTGACCGCTCTCGGGCTGTGACCCAGCCTTCGCACCACGAACCGTGTGCCCAACCGCAACCGTCGGTCCCTGGAGGAGCGAGTCMCAGCTCCTTCGTGCACGGATTATCCATTGAAAACATCCTGGTGCCGATACCTGGAGACAAGCCTAAGGGTATTCCAGCTTCTTATTACAGACCCAAACAAATGGCCTCTAGAGTAACCCAGTCTGGAGCGCTCAACTCCATGGAAATAAGGCAATCRTTTTGGAGAGAAGGCAGTGCAAAGCACGAGCTCCAGCCATCCGGATGGAGGAACATCTGGCTCCACACTAAATACCAAATCAGTTCCTGCTCTCTGTGGCTTCTGAAGGTATTCATCCATCACTGAACAAGTAGTAGCCCCTCAAGAACAGATGCCAACACCAGCACACAGATGAAAGGCATAAGAAAAAACACGCTTTTTAGTAAAGGATGTGCCATGTAATTTGTTGATACAGAAATGTTGCCTATAGAAACAAACTGAACTGCAGTCAGCAGCTGGCTCATAGCAAAACAAGTGACCTGAAAAACAAAGTCACTGCCAAAACATCGACAAACTGGGACAGAAAATGGAMGAACTGGGAAAGATAACTTTTAACTTTTGTAGAATAGGAAGTAATTTCAAGATGGGGTGTGATAACAAAAGTGGTTTTAAAAAAGCAACACCAGCATTCGTATTTGAACGCTTTAAGCTGAATAACATGAAAATGTCATGAGACAATGCAGGATGGAAGCAAGTAATGTTAGTATTTCATCTGAAAACTAGATGAGAATACTGATGTTAACAGACTGTGGGGGAAGAGTTCAGATTTAGAAAGTAAAAAGAAAAAAAACTTCTACTAAATATGAAAGTCAAATGTGGGAGTAAAGAATTACAGCATACAATCTTGCCATTCTATGTGATGGCAAGATTAAATTGTCTGCAATGTAACTAAAATTGAAGCAAGATCTAGGACAAAACATTATTACAGAAAATCAATGGAATTGATTTTGGAAAGGCAATAAACASAGTCAACGGAATCACATTAATTAACGTACCAGAAATTTGGGACATTTACGRCTACCAGTCTAGACATAACATTGTGTTTTTATAAAGCCCTCTATGAACTAAAGCGTTTGACCTTCTACTCCCATCCGCTCCTCTCCTGCCCCCAAGAGTCCAGTTAGAAATTCACTGCCACAACGTGAGCTGAAGAACACAAAATGCTCCTGAAACTCACTGGTCAACCCTCACTGCTCAAGTAGAACATGTAGTATCCTCTACTGCCAGAGCACGGACTTTGTGAACATATATATCTAAATAAATACCTCTTCATGTRGTCTTTCCAAACTCAGCATCTGTATTGCCAGTGCTATACTAAGACAAGCTAATTTTAATGTTTTTCCTGTGCGCTTAGTTTGCTCGTGCTGTGGTGAGAAAAAAGGTTATTTATAACAGTTTAATGCATAAGTAATCACCCTGGAAGCTACRTACAGAAACAGCGCAAGCTTTAAGAAATGAACCGCATTCGTATATGCAAGGTAAGCTTAATCAGTCCACTTCACAAAAATACAGTATTTGAGTATTAGAACCTGATGTGCTCAAGAAAGTATGTGAGCTTTTATACTTACCAGAGCAATTCCATATTTAATTAGGCCTCATTAGTAATCACTGTAATTTATTTGCACAAATACAGGACAACATGCAGGTAATGTTCTTCRTTAAAAGGAGTAAGAACTTTGCGTGCCAGGGCCGATGTGGTCTACTAATCCAAAGAAATAAGAACTACTACAAAGTACAGAGTAAAACATTTTGCTAAATAAAATCAAGYCACCACTTTTGTTTAAGATGGTAATTTGTAATAACATATCAAAGTAAATTACCTGGGCTGGTGAATTTGCTTCTGAAAGGAAATGGAAGTTTTTTATGTGTGTGTGTTTTAAAATTCATTGTAAAAGCCAGTTACAGTACATAACACAAGTCAGAACGGTTTTGTGCATCAGCGTTTGGTTCTAAAAGGCTTTACACTCAYACGACACTTCCCACAACTCCCAGTGACACAAGCAAAAGCTGGCTCTGGCCAACAAAGAATGACCTTGTCAGTAGCTTCCAGTGGCWCTAGGAAGATATTTTTAGGAGAACGTGCAGAACTAAGGGAAGAGTGAAGAAAAATGCGTGCTGAGCCTTTGAAATTATTCATTCATATATCAGTAAGATGAAAGCTTTCCTTTGAAGATGCATTCGCACATTAAGTCTTACCAGAAGGTGTTAATGTAACACATCTGACCACTGATTCAACTCCTGACGTCTACAAATAGATCATTCCATGGACRTGACAGATGAACATCAGACTAACACCTGTGGTAAATTCAATGAAATGAAATGAAATCCCTTGGATTAAATTGCTGAAGAAATGGTAGTTATAAACTAGCACTTTGTTAGAGCTTTTTCATTTCCAAGGCAGTGAATTACTATCTACATAAGTAACCTCCCCTCCCCAGTATGACTCAAAATGCATCTGTACCCTTTTCTTGCTTATATTAAGAATTAGCAAGTGCTTATGTGAAGAACAATCATGTTCCCATTTCTTATGCTTGTAAGACTTGTGACTAACATCACAAACTAGATTATAGTTCTCATGTGAGATTAAGTATTTGTGACTGAAGCAAGTATCAAATCCACTAATTGAATACAGTTTTAAATATGATTTTGCTTCAATGTTGAAGTTTCTATTTTAGTAACTGAACATTAAAAAGGAAAGATTAGAAAAATCAAACGCCTTTTTCAAAATTTAAGGAAAATTTAATCAATATGCCTTAAATTATTTTACAGTAACTACAATACTGACAAGCATAACATTTTCAAAATGGTGTTTTCTTGGAAGTACTGCAAAAGAGATTACTCTTCATCTACTAGTATGTGCACCATTAGGAAAAGAAACTCTAGTTGAAGTCATCTTCAGAAATCCAAGTTAACATATAGCTACTCAGACATCCAAATGTATTCATATTTCAAGTGTGACAGAATTACAGATCCCTTTAACTTTTAAGCATCTGTTTTCTAATTCATAATTTAAGTATCCTAAATCCTGAAATACTATCACATCAAATGAACAAATAAATGAGACCAAAGAGCTTAAGAGTATATTTGTTAAAATATAGAAAATACTCTAATTGCTTGTGTTCATTTGTGCATTTTGCTCTTGGTAAGAGGGGACAGGAAATAGGTTCTTTATTACTGCAGATTTATTCAAAACGTATCCCAAATCTACGGCATGTGCAGTTCTCTTAACTTTTGCTGATAAAAATCTATCATGTTATAACCGCAATCCTTCTCCCTCCCTCCCCCCCAAAAAACAAACAAAAACCCCACCCCTCAAATAAACAACCAAAAGTTAATTTTCTAAAGATATAGGAATGGGAAAGAAATTACATTAACTTGATAAGCATGAACACTTATTAAAGCTATAGACACCTCAGGTCAATTGAAAACAGTATTCAAAGTCCTAAAAAAGTGAACACGAGACATTTGTTTTCATTGTCCAGATGATTCAAAACAGGTCTAAGTTTCGCGACAGCAACACTATACAGTTATTTGCAGCTGTTTCTGGTCCAACTAAATGTTCCAAGTTGATGTTTTCATTTTGGCCCACTGGAGTCCAACAGTTTGGACAGTCTATTCAAAACACAGAAATGAGAGCAAAGACTCCATACAATAAAGCACAGGGGTATGCTACTAGAAGTTGTTGTCCTTCCATTGCTAAGGCAGAAATAAAGATTTTGGAAGCAGAAAAGCTGCACCAGCCAATGATTCCAGCTGCGAGAATAATCCCCATCATTCCCCTGTAAAGACAGAAATAAAAAGAGAATTCATATAAGACTTGTGTATATATGCTTATAGGAGTYGTAACTGGACTCCTTCTAACACCTTTTACAGATTCTAAGATGAATTTTAGCTTTTATATTTGACGTTAAATGAAATAGTTCCAGTAAAGACTTCAGAACAATATTATTCGATTATGACAGCATAAAAAAACCCCGAAGTTAACTTTGTGCATATGAAACGTAAAAGCAGTGAGTAAAGTAACTATAGCAAGTTCTTTCTTTTCTGTCCCTAATTTCCTATAGCTGAGGAATCACACTGATTTTCTTCTGTTTGCCAAATTCAAATTTGCATCTTAAATTATAATTACTTCTAGAGTTTACAAGTACTGAGATTTGTCAGATTCAAAGCTGACTGAAAACAAACTTGATATTGCTATTTGAGTCTATGTATTTAAAAGCTGTTAACTGACTTACAGATAAAACCAGTATTCACCTATCTTTCATCCAGTAAATACCTGAAGACTGTTGATATTAATGTTTTTACACTTACTACAAATTCCTGTCATATTCAAATTATACACAGCTTCATCACCGAATATGAAAATTCCTTTTGAAAATTTCCTTCACCCTCTCATAGGAGAGGGATCTATTACCAAATTATAAAGTTTATGTACTTACTGCAACGAAAATACAATTGCGAAAGTGGAAAGTAGGATCATAGGAAGAAGACAGTATCCAAGGACACTGGCAACGCAGCCAAACGAGACACCCGTCATGCTCATTAAGTTCAGGAGACAAAACATCCCTAAACATCCGATTGCACTTATTCCATACACATAACCAAACTGAATTTTGCCAGCCTGRAAGTCAAGCAGAGTAATGCATGTTAGTTACCAGAACAAATAATGCCTCCCACGAACAAAGGGAAAAGGAGAGAATGTTTACAGAGTATCTTCATTTTCCCCCTTGTCCCCCACTCCCAGTTCCTATATCCAAATTCAACAGGCAGTATTTTCCCACAACCTTAATTCCAGGACACCTGTATRTTCTAGGCACCCAAAAGGCACATTTATCCTAACTTTACGTATCTTGATGGACAGATTTTTATCTAACTGTTATTCTCTGATCTGRGCTGCAAAAGCCTATGAATTCTTTAGGGTTTAATTAACTAACTTCCCATGCTGATTGATTACTCGCAGTAATAACCTTTACAGAAGTAGTGTATAAAGAGCAAAAAATTGTAATTCAGGAACTTCTTGACAAATCCAGAGCTAAAGTCCTTTAATTTGTGACAGACCCCACAAAGCTATAGCACAACGTAAATTATAAAAAATTCCCAGAAACAGTTGAAGCTGAGCTGTAAAGCACTGTATATGAAAGGCAGAATGAACTCATGTAGATTTTAAAAAGTCAAAATCAGAACTTTGCTTACTAACAAGTATGCAGAAAGCATACATGCATTACTTAAAAATGTACRTATCCTGTGTCATCATCTGTTTTTCCAACGATGAGACCGATGCTTCCCTTGTAACATCTACCAAAATGCGCACTGTGCATGGTGTGTAGCTTCGAGGTCTGTCTCCCACTACTAACTTCCAAACTAAGTTTACTTATAACCCAGCTCTCTTCTTCCTCAAGCATTACAGAAAACCAATCATATCTGCTTTAATCTTTTTGCCAGGCTAAGCTTGTTTTCTTTCACTACACTCAATGTATTAAAAAAAAAAAAAAAGGGGCACAAAGGAAAAAGTAATAATTTCTTATGAAAAGAACATTCAAATGTGTCTATTATAAACATGTTCATTAATTCTACTGGCCTAGTTTCCATAAATAAAGGTTACTTATAGAAGTAGGCTTAAAGTCCCCTTGGTACCAAAACACTGTGTTCTAAGTGTCACAGCAATGTGAAATTTTAGGCAAAAATTAAATGCAGTGCCCGAAGACATTTAGAGAAAAAAACTGATTAAAAATATTGAAGCTTTCAATGACAAGGAATACTGTTTGCTCCTAATCTGTCATTTCATAATTGACACTTTTGAGTCATTAAAGCACAATCTTATTTCAATTAAGCTCAACTGAAAAAACCACCAGGCTTCAACAGCTGCTGACCCATTAAGAAGTAAAAACAACTTAAAAAGAAGGTTTACTATAGAAGTGTTTTACCAGACKGACTCTTGATACTGAAAGCCATGCCTAATGTATCAGTACTTTTAACATCACTTTTTACACATTAATTTTGTGTTTCCTTGCCTCTTGAGTATCAGCAAAGAACAAAGAATAAAGAGTATGGAGCGAAGAAATACAATGAAACAAAACAGAGAAATAGACTCAAATATTAAACACAATRAGAGTTAAAAAATAAAAGAAACTCCTAAATGAAGAAATGAAGTAAATATTCAAATATTTAATGTGTTCATTGTTCTGATTCCTGATAAGACAGAAGATAACAGAGATGCTGCAAAAAGACAAGGTATGATTCTGAAAGTAAAACATCTCAATCTATAAAAAAAACCCCAAACAGATAAATTGGGTCATCTATAAATCTATAAAAAAAACCCCAAACAGATAAAATGGGTCACACCCATTCCTGTGACAAAAGGGAGCCATATTCCTCAAAAGCAAAGTATGAAAAGAAATATGAATTACATTGAAATAACAGCCATGCAAAAACCAAGCACAAAGACTCGGATTCAAACTCCACTGAAGTAAAGTGATAGTGAACTCATTAATTTCAATCAGCGGTGTGTGAAGCCCCAGCTCCTCTTCCATATAGCTCCAAATTCTTGGTCAGGATGTGCTTTTTTGGCCTCCATGCCAAGAAGTCACTTCCAATAAACCTGTAGGTAACCTGGCTTTTTTCCCAGTGTTTCCAAGAATATTAAAGCACAAACAGTAATATTTTGCCATCAATATCTTACCAGTAGTAAAGTGGCTCCAAAAGCTAGACAGAAGACCATTGGTCCAGCCAAATCAGTCTCATTCATGATGCTGCCATCTGCTACTTTTAATGGGTGTAGCACTGTTAGTGTCTTCTGCCAGATGTGGTCAAAATTGATCCCCAATTCTACAAATTACATGAAAAGAATTATGCATATTTATTTCATTTTTTCCCTTCCTGTCACACCCATTTGCTTTACTCTTAGTTTTCCCTGCCTCTCCACTTTTAAATCTCCTCCAGATACCATCCTATGGGGACCGGAGAATTGAGTCATTCCATCTTTTCTCAAGCCGCTGAGTGTGCTGTCTCCACAGATTCCAGGTCTCAAATGCTTGGAAGTGACAAAGTGGTTTCTAAAGGACCAGGTAAGAGCCTAAGCACAGTGATCTGGGTCAGCCCAAAAGTTCATTTAGCCCAGTAACCCTGTCCCTGTAAGTGGCCAAAAGCAGGTACCTACGAAAGAGTATAAACACAGAACATGCAGATTCTCCAAGTCTCCAATGACTGCTGGCTCAAGGATTTCTAATTCAAAGTAGTTTCTCTGTACTTAATTACCCTCAGTGGATTTATCTTTCATAAACCAGCCACTGAGCCCACTAAAAAAACCACCCACCCCTTTTAACACTCAGTGTCTCATGACAAGGAGTTTCACAGCTCCCTCCGGCTAGATATGATTTCAAGTCTCCATCCATACAGTTTGGCCACAGTTGTGCGTCAAAACCTAGTTATGAATGCAGTTACTATTTGCCCACCTCAGGCCCTGGGATGCATCTATGTAAACAAAATGATTTTTTGAAGAATACAAAAAAAAGCACAGCAGGGTGGAAGGTATCATGAATCTCTCTAACCAGTACCAGTAAGGGTTTCTTCAGTTGTTTGGTACCGAACAATGATGGATATAAGCTGGAAACTGAAACTGTCAATCCAGACACTAACTACGTATCTGTTCTGGCATTTTGCACAGGCTGTATTCTAAACAAGAATTTCTGCAGTGTTTAGCATTCCTCTTTAGCAATGACAGATTTCAGTTCTAACCGAAGAATCAACTGAAACTAACTGCATCGATTTATTTTACAAAAAGTGGGCAATTATAAGTATTATTTGCAACAACAGAAATAGTGTTTTGTCATAAGAGCTGTATGAGATCAGGTTATCCATTTAATTGATTATGTCTTCCACAGGACAGCTGGTATGAAGTAATAAAGCACAATGCTAAAACTGCAGAAGTTCACAAGATACATGTATTTCATATACCAAAATACAGTTAAATAAAAAAAAAAATGAATGAGATTTTCAAATCAACTGTGCGCTCCGAAAAGTAGAGAATACACACCCTGCTACTCAACTTATCCCCGAACTGGGAAGTTTTGGATTTTGGCCATAAAGCGTAAGTTATACCTTCTAATAGAGGAGGCTCATCCTCAAAATTACTTCCATAGAAAGACTGTGCTGAAGTTGGAGTGTACGCCTGTGTCGGCTGGTAGATCTGCCCTGTGTACGGCTGCTGCTGCTGCATCATGTCTGGAGGGACAAATCCACTTTGCTGAGAGTATTCGTAGCCTCCATACTGCCTACAAAGAATGACATCACATTATGGACAGATACAGACTTTTATTTTAAACACCTCCCAGCAAAAGCAAAGCTTATTTTCAGTAAATAAGTTGCAGCAAACAATCCTTTCTTCTTTTTAACAAAGTCACATTAGATGATCCCCTACTCAGATCCAGGCCTTTTAGGCATATAGCCACGTCCATCAATTCAAACCCTTATAGACAATACTGTTAAGCTAAACAAGATAATTCTAGCTATGTATGCTAGTATTGCTTTTTGGTTTTAAGTCAGAGACCTGGAGACTGAATTACTACTACAGGCTGTAGGCCTATAAAAGAGTAGGAAAATTTTACATCTCAAACTTATTCAAATATTATCCATTAATTACTACTGACATCTCATTTGATGCCAGAATTAATACGCTATTTAGAATGTTTATTTGCAAACTGACTATTAGAGAGCCAAGTTGCTCATACTATCACTTTTGTTACCCTCAATATTTAAAAAATGAGCTTAGTTAAAAAAAAAAAAAAAGCTGTTTTCTCCTTCACTTCGGCACCATGTGTATCAGGTAGCACTATGACATATAAGGAGGAATTATGATATGGACATTAAACACATTATGACATCTATCTACAGGACGTGATGCATGTTAAAAAAAAGGGCAATTTTCAGTTTCTATTTCATGTATTCTCAATTATTTACTAACAAATCAATTTATACTGTCTTTGGAATACTTTCTATTACATATTTGATATGTATAAAAATACACAATGCTACCTTTAAAAAAAAGCCTAATCAAAGCTATCTCCCGTTCCTAAAAAACTCCTAAGTTATTCTTGCCACTAACCATTTCCAAGTCTGACTATAGAGATTTCAGTAAACGTGTCCGAAGTATTTAACTATGGAAATATGAATATRAAGAATGAAAACCCAGAACTTATCCTCCTTTCTTTCCTTGTGTTAGCACAGTTCAGCCTCATCACAGCATTCTAATCCTTTTCAGGACACAAACAGGCATCRACCTGCTCCATCTATCGCAGGGATCACACAGGTCATGTAACTGACCTAAACCCTCAGCCTAAGACTGAATATTCACCAATGACTCCTAAGCTCCCCTGACGTAGAAACACCCGCCACACTTTCCTACTAAAGCCTAGGAATCGTCACTGACATTGCAGGCTCATTTACGTGAGACTGTAGCTAATTTTTACTCCCTGAGGGACTGGAGATGGACTTACAGAATAAAGGTATTTCTTTTCCCAAAGATGTGAAGATTATTCATATAATTAAGATTACAGATATAACCTTTCCTTCAATTTTCTAATCTTTGCTTTAAAACGTAGAAGGCAGAGCACTCAACATACAAGTGCTTTGTATCTCCATTTACAGGATATAAGTTATGCTCTTCATAAATCAGAGCAACAGGAATTCAATTATAGTCAACAACAGTTGGCTGAAATGCCAATCCTCYTCTGAATAAACAGACTATCCCAGAAGTATCTTAACTCAGGCTTGGTCGCTAAAGAAGCGTGACTGAAGGGCTTTACACAAGACACACGTTACACAAGTTCAAAAGGCGTGCGCAAGTTACTTGCTGTACGGTCTTCCACTGTAATCATAGTGCTGTGCCTGGTCGTCGATGCTGTAACTCGTCTGGAAGAAGTCTGTGTTGAAGCTGTCAAACCCAGACATCGCCAGGGATCTGCAGGAGAACAGCGAGGTCTGCTCGGGTCTCCAAACCCGCCCTGGCGGGGAGCGCTTCGGAGAGACCCAGCGGCTCGGGCCGCTCGCTCCCGCGCAGRACGTGGCCGGTGAGCCCCCCCCCGGGCCCGCCGCGAGCCCCCGACAGCACAGCGGCCGTCCCGGGAGCACCCCTCCCCGCCGCTCGGCCCCACAGCGGCCCCCGCCGCCCTCACTCAGCCCGCCCGCAGCTACCCCAGCGCCTCGGCTGCCGCAACAGCCCCCGCGGCTCCCAGCCCCTCCTCTCCCCGCAGGAAAGCCGCGGGAGCGCGGGCCCGGGGAGGCGGCGGGAGGCCCCGCGCCGCGGACCCACCTGCAGCCCCCCCGGGCCCGGCCCCACACCCGCCGCCGCGGCCCCTGCGACGTGTCACCCRACGGCCCGAGCACTTCCGGGGCCARCGGGGCCGCGCGTGCGCAYGGCGCGCTCGGCGGACCGCCTCCACCGGGCATGCGCCGCCCGCAGCCCCTCCCCCCTGCTCGCCCCGCCCCTTGCCCGCGTGACGCCGCCGCGCCTGCCGCGCACGCGCGCCGCCGCGTTGCCAAGGGGACGGGGCGCGGGGCGGAGGCAAGATRGCGGCGGAGCGCGGGATGGCGGCCGTGGCCGGGGGCCGCTGCCWGCACCGCCCTGCTGCCGCTGGCGGGGCTTGGTGGCTTCGGGCTCGTCCTCYGGGAGGGTCCGGTCACCCCCTCAGGGCTGCGGGCGACCTGGTGATCGCSCAGCCCCCCGCGAGGGGGGAGCTGGTGTTTTTCCGTGCATTGTTAAGCCTCCCTGTTAGAGCTGAGGCTTCGAAGCTTCATGACTTATGTCTCCCATTGGATTGCGTAAAATCTGAAGAAAAGCAAATCATTGGCTTTTAAATACATGCGAAGAATAAACTTCTGTCCATATTTCACTGGTTATTAAAACATTAGTAGTCGGTACCTCCTTTTACTGCTTTACCGCATGTGCTTAGTCAGGTACCCCAGCTGTGAAATAGGAGGAGTAATACTGATTTATCGTGAGGTGAAGCTGTAATRCACTGTGTAGCCACTGACTGTTATTTATTTTCACTGTTTTCTTCTGGTGCAGCCACCAATGATATGTAAAAAAAGATTAATTGTGGTTGCAAATCCTTCCATCAGTATTACGTTGTCTAGAGAAACCCAGTTGGCAAATCTTGCTGTGGTCATGCAATGGTRTAAAAAACACGATGGAAAAGCTGGCCTTGCCCTCAGGAGGCGCAGAAATGGACAAAGACGGGGCTCTGGTGATGGCAGTAACGCTCACACGTTCCTCCAGTCTCTGTCACTGCTGCGCCTGCAATTAGTCCTTAATCAGTCCGGGGGAGCGAGGAGAGAGGCTGAAGGTAATGGGTCCAAGAGAGCAGGAGCCCAGAAGCGATGCCCCCTCCGGCAGCGGGGCAGCGGCTGGGGCCCGTCCTGCGGCCTCGTGCCCGGGCTCGGGTCCTGGGGCTTGGCCTGGCTCACCCTGCGCSTCCCTCCCGCGCCACGGCCACCTGGGACCGGCTTGTTCAGGGCGTCGGGACGCGCCGCGCTGCGTCCCTAGCGAGCAGTGTACGGCTTTTAATGTGACTTCCTGAAGTGCGGCACAAAGGCTGCCAGGCTTACGGCGTCTGCCGGGTTCACTGTGTTTGTTTATGCTCAGGGGTGTCATCTGCTTTCAGCTGGATGCAAAATTTTGGTTTCACTACAGTTTACGTACACAGGTATCATCGTAAGGTTTTCAGTAAKAGTTTAGTATTAATGCATTTGAGGTCACAGAGGAATTTATTACTAAGCAACTTTTTAATTGTCAAAAATCTCTTTCTTTCCAGGATTTCTTTTCCTATTATTCAYGGAAAAAAAGGGTATCGTGAATCCTTGTATAAATGTGGAGCAGACTAGGAATAAAATGCCGTTTGCATGATTCAGACAGAATTCTTGTTGACRTCAGTAAAAGCAGGAGAGTAGACTTTGGCCCTAGAGATATTATTTTGCACAATGTTCATTTAAGGTGGTTTTTTTTTTCCTTCAAGGCCACAGCTTAGTTACATGAAGTGGTTTTGCCTGCAAGTTTAGCACCTTGCCCTGTGATCTGTCTAGGTCTCCTAAAGGGTGTGCTCTGTTCACTGCATGGATGGGAGAGTTTATGTGAAACTGCAGGTACTGAAGGAAATCGAGTAGGTGATTGTGCTGCKGAGTGAAAAGTAAATAATTGCTGTCATTTAATATTAGACCTTCAAACCCTTTCACATGTCCACATTAAATAAAACTAATATTTTCCTGAGGCCAGACAAAAAATTTCCTACAGCCATGAAACTCTTGTCTTTAATTATTAAAGACCAGCTGTTAGCCTGTCCCTCACAAATAAGCTGCAGGAGCTGGGAATTGCAAAAAACATGACTGAGACTGTGAAGACACTCTCACATGAAGAAGCTCCTTTCCTTCACAGTCCTTTGTCACTCACTCTGCTTATCCCTCTAGTGTCATCATTCTTCTCCCTTTTTTTCATGTAGGGCCAGGGGAAAAGGCTGTACTCGGGCTGTTAAGTAGAATTTGTATTAATTAACCACCTAAGGTCCTGGTGCTGAGCGCAGGAAGACGTGAGCGTGCATTGCTGACTCAGGTGGGCTTTGTCGTGGACAGAGTCAGGGAAAACCCGGGCTGAGGTAGTTTAGCTGAAATTTCAGAATGAAATGAATTGTTATTGCCACTTTATTGTTGTCGCTGAATAGGTACACGGTAATGAGGTCTAGAAATGTGTTAGCTGCGCAACATAAACAGTTGCAATCCCAAAACCGAATGCTTGCCACTTGGCTTCTGCAAGCGTGAGTCCCTGTTTTGAACATTTTTCTTTTTTTTTTTTTTTTTTAATTCATTTTGGCTCAGGACACGATTACAGTTACTTTGTTACGAACTCATGTATGTAATCTTCTTCTAGTGAGATTACTGTATGTAAATTCTAGTCCTGTTACAAGCCTCTCCCACAAAAYGTATCTTGTGGTGCAGTGTACGTGGTATCTCCTGAGAACAGCCTCCCAGAAAATAAGCATGTGTGTAGAACTGAATGAAAAAATGGTGGAGGAATTATAGCGACAGATAATACAGAGATCACTAACTGTGGTATAAGCTGCTTCTTGCAAATTTATATTTTAGGTAAATCAGTGTTGGAAGACTGAGAAGATCCCAGCTTTCATGGAAGACCTGTAGAGTGTGCAGGCTACATCTGATGTTGATGACTTGGTGCCCCTTTGCTGAACTGTGTGGCATCTTCGTTGCAGTTCACTAGACAGTAAAATGAGACCCAAAGCCCAGGCAGTGGGCTGTTTAATTGTGAWCTGCTGGTGAAATGCCTTTTGGCTAGAAATCTATTTGGATTTGCTTAGATTATTAGAATTTACTCACAGCTTAGGTTGAGCTTTCATGAATTAGTTCTCTCTGCACTGGGCATCYCAACATTGCTTTAGGGTATCAGTTGTTTTAGCTTTGCAGGACAAGTTCACACTCGTCTGTAGCAGTGTGTAGTCTGACACAGGCCTGTGGGTTCAAGGGAAAGCAAGAAGACATTGCAGCTGCACAACCGCTTCCTTCCTGCATGACGTGGAAAGGGCATTGTGTGAACAGCCCGTCTCACCRTGCCTAGAGGTACCACCTAGTAAGGCACCAAACACTCCCCGGCAAACACCATCCCTTTCACGAGGGACCAGCTCCAGCTGCACCTGTGGTTATCTGGACAGGGGATCTGGCTTTGCAAGAGGCCTCGAAATGGCTCCAAGATGGGAAGAGTAAAGATACTCATAAAATTAGTGCATGGGTTACACAGTGCTGATATCACAATAACGCTACGCAGTGAGGACYGAACATTGTTTTAGCTGTAACATTCAAAACCACACTGTAATTACACCAGTGTTAATAATGGGATAATTTGAACCAGACTGAGAATAAAAATATTATTCAACCAACTTTGGAAATGTTGGAGGAAGGGAAAAAGTAGGGGAGGAAGAAGTCTGCTGAAGTAGCCTTTGCTATGGCATAAGTTATAAGAGAGAAAGGAAGTCCCTTACAGAAGGGTGACTGAAAACACTGATTTTTGTTTGAGGTTAATCCTCGGATGCTGCTGTGAGTGCACGTGAGGTCTCTGTCTGCCTGTACATGCTGGGTCTATTGAAGTGTCAGAGACCCCCAAGATTGTTTGTATAGCAGATTGCTTTGTTGAACAGTGTCCATGAAATTCTAAAGGATATGCCAATTCTTGGTCAAAATGTTATCTGATGTACGATTGTTATCTAAACCAGTGGAACATTGATTCCCCCTTACTGTCAGTTTTTGAAAACCTAGAACCTTGTGCAATGAATTTGCTTTGGATTTGGTATTTGACAGAAGGAGCATACAGTTTTATTTGCAGAAACTGTGCCCTCACTCTGTATGTCACATGATGGGAAAAAAATGTTGTCGCATGTCTTCTGTTTGAATTGTCTGCCTTGCACCATGCCCGTGCTCACGTGCTGAGCTGCTGTGAAAGCCATTCTTCCCCTTTGCCTTTTTTTGATGAAAATACATTATGCACTTGAGTTATGAATAAAAGACCAGGGGCAAATCTGTATAATGCTTTACTATGTACTTGTTAATAAACCCTACTTTTYGGCACTCACGCTCTTTTGCTAGCAGATCCTTTTCTTAGGGAGACTCTGCCATTTAGTGTTTCTTTACGCTTTTTCTTCAAAGTGAAAAATTTGTTAGGGCTTCTTATTCACACATACTGCTGGATTTCAGCAGATGAGATTTTCACTGTATGTAATTCACACTGCTGGCTCAGTGGATGATGTGTTATTTTAGCTCGGTATCATACTTTTTCTTGCCTGGCTTACTTCTTGGGAACTCTGTTTCTAGAGTTACCTGAGCGATGTGAAGACCGCTCCGCTCTAGGAATGATATAAGCCTTTTAGAAAAGTGTCTGTGTTARAGGTCTGTAACTCTGCAAGAGCCTGGAATTTATTCCTACCAGGGCTCTGTTACTGTTCTTTGCAATGGATTGAGATTGGATTGGAAGTCTTGTCTGGAAGCGCTAGCCTCTGCCTACAGGACGTGGTGTCTGCTCCTCACTGAAACCACTGACCCATTATGTTGCTCTGACAATAAGCCAGGATCGGGCCCAACGCATCTGCTGGGGCCAGACATCTCTTCTTCTCTTTGCCATGCCACCCTTCTCAGAAACTGCACTCTTCTCTCTGGCTTGAWGGAGTTTTGCCCAGGCGAAATGTTGCATTGGCACAGTATTTAGATATGAGACTGCTGAGGAGCACTGAATGTTACAGGATATGTGGCTGAAGGATACTTAGGTGGCACCTTGAAGTCACTTCTGAATCAAAGCATAAGCCTAGAACCACAAGTACKGTTTTTCTTTCCTCCTTTTTTTATTTTAACTATTGTGTGTAAAAATCACCCAGAGTGATGAAAGTTCCCATGTGGCTTTTTAGCTGAAATCTTCTGTCCAAAATCCAACTTCGATATTTTTTTTTCTTCACAGAATTACTCCTTCAATTGCTGCTGGAAATTATTGCTACTCTTCTGAGTGCTTTGAAGTTCTGCACGGTGTTGCTAAATGCTGATAGACAGCTTCTACATTTCTCATTATGCGTAGGCAACTTGATTTGTATTTATAGCTTGTGTATTCACACTGCAAGACGTAAGGTGATATGTATACATACCATTGCTACTACAGACCTAGCTGAATACTACCCTTTCTTTCTAACATTCATTGCTGCTTCTTTTAAGACACTTACCTTTTTYAGCACCCACAGAATTTGAGGAAGTCAGTTGTCCCATGATTTCCTGAAAGCATGAATGCTAATTTAGCATTTTGTCGTAAGGAATGATCTCAAACCTGTGAATGATGTCACATCATTAGTGTATCAGGTTTAAACATAGCTCTGCTGTGACTTTTGGAACATACACTTTAAGCACAGGCTAAATTTTCTCCTAGCTATATTGAAGGTTATGTAGGCATCTGTTAAAAGTGGAACATGCTTCATCCTCCTCCCTTTGATAGATGCTGCTTCTCTTTTCCATCAGAACTGTAGCTGCTCTTCAAATGAGCTGTGCTGGTTTTGCAGCTGAATAGGTAAGAACCTTAGCGTGGTCCTGACACATATTTTACATTTAGGTCACTAAATGTTTTGGCACAGATTTTCAAGTTTCACTCTTCTCAGGCTGCATTTTGATGGATTTGGCCAAAGGCTTGTATTTAGCAGGGAAGCATTATGTGATGCTTTTAGTACTGAATTCATTTCATCAAAAGAAATTATATTATGTTACAGTAAAATGATTGGAACAACCTGTGTAAAGAAATAAAAGCAGGAGTTCATTTTTTCATTTATTATTTGAAAAGTGCAGATGCATTTCTAAAGCTGTTGTGATTAAAATTCTAAGGTTTTGTTCTTTTCAAAGGGCAATTCTGATTATAATTTTTCAAAAAGTATTAGAGTTTGAATACCTCTGTATTCACTAATCACATCGTATCCATGTCAGAATGCTTCACASAAGCTTGTCAGGAATCGCAATTGTTTTTATAAGACTTTCTTATCACCACGCCGTTCCCTAAGTGCCTGCACATCAGACTTACTGTGTTGTCTCCATTCAGCCCCCAAAACTTCTACCCAGGTGATCTTTATCCCCCTGCCTTGGTGGTTTGGATCTTAATCATACTGTGTGATCACAAATGACWGCGGTGCTTATTCGAACAAGACCAATTTTTACTGGGCACAGTGAATTGATTCTTCAAGCGCTGCYAATATGACATCACTGGCTTTATGAAAATTGATTTAAATATCATTACAGCATACTAACTAACATTAATAACTAAAGTATTTGAAAAAGCTGATGCAATACTCCTTGCTTTGAACAGGGGCAGCACTAACCAGCTTAAATCCCAAAGGAAGCTATCATTTCATCTGACTGGTCATGTAGATGTTAAAGCCCGTATGCATTGATTTTACCAGACTCTTAAAACAGTAATGAAGACATCTAAGTTARCATATTCTCACATCACACCTTTAAWTCCTTGTAAAGGTTATGGAGCACTTGACAAGTACTTCTTCAGCTGGTCTTCCGGAGACGCACGATACTTTGTCTTTTCTCTTTCTGAGGTACAACGAGCAGTGTCTGTAGTAGTACCAGATTCTGCTGGTTTGAAAATTAGAAATCAGGAAGATACAGAACCTTGGCTCAGGAGCCCAGCAGTTGCTTCAGAATTAATGAATTGATTAAGGTAAAAATCGAGGGTTTGATTAACTGTTCAACTCTCAGGTTTGAATTTGAAAAGTCTGTAAGTATACAAATTAATGATTTTCTGCCTTAGCCTTGGAAATTGTACTTTTTACATTAGCATGTTATGTTAACTATTTTTTTTTWATATAAATTATGGCCATGTTTTCAGAAGAATCTCGCTGAAGTATCTGCAACTTAAGTGCAGTCAGCAAAAAAAATCTGCACATGGTAACTTTCTCACACAAAGATTTCACTCTAAAGCTTCCCCTCCAGGTTTTGGTTAATMTTTGAGTAAAAGGCTTCATTTTATCATATGTTTATCATTCTGAGTAACCTATTTTTGCCTAGAACTGATGTGTGCTAGACACAAAGCYGGACTTTCCTCTTATCGTTGCATGACCAGCTGTGAAATCGCTGGTGGGGGCATACTGTGGTCGCGATTYGGTAAGCTATTTAAGCAGCTTCATGGCTTAATTTCAGCGCATCTTTTCCGCGGTGCTAATTTAACCTGAGGCATGTGCTTAACGTCCCGCTGAGCGGAGCGCGCCGGGTGTGTCCGACTGAGCGACCCGGAGCCCACATCCAGCAGGGCAGCAGGCTGCACCCCAAATCCCCCTCTCCCTTTCCCGCAGCGCTTGACCCGGTAAGAGCAGCTGGGACGATCCTGCGCGATCGCGGCCGCGGACGCGAGGTGGCGGTGCCGGCGCGCCCACGGCCGCGGGCAGCGCGGGGCGGGCACGGAGCCACGGCCGGGGCGGGCACGGAGCCACGGCCGCTGCTCCCCACTCCCCCCCCCCCCCCCCCCCCCCCCCCCCCCCCCCCCAGCCGTTAAAGACCCGACAAATAAAGTAGGTGCGGGACCTGCCACGCCGAGTCTCCTCCGGGGTCCCTCCTCCCTCCTCCCGCGGTGGTGGCGGATCACCCCACTGCTGGCTCCCGCCCTTTCTGGGTCGCTGCTGGGGAGATGAGGAGTGCGAGCAGCGTGATCAAATCACGGTCCTGCCTGAAAGCCACGGGTGTGCGTGCCGGGAGCCCCCCCCCTCCGGGCGCTCCCACCCTGCCCGCCTGCGTCGCCGGCTGAAACCACCGCCGTGTCTGCACGGAGCCGGGAAAGGCACGTTTCGGCGGCGGGCGGGCAGGGGACGGGCGCTGCCGGCTGGAGGGGGACGGAGAGGAACGGAGCGGGGAGGAACTTTCCCCGAACTCGAGCGGAGCGGGCTGCAGAGCCTCCCGCCCCCCCCGGCAGCAGCCCCGGCGCTGTCCCCGGTGCTGGCGCTGTCCCCGGTGCTGGCGCTGTCCCCGGTGCCGGCGCTCTCCCCGGTGCCGGCGCTCTCCCCGGTGCCGGCGCTCTCCCCGGTGCTGGCGCTGGCCCCGGTGCTGCCCCCGGTGCTGGCGCTGGCCCGGTCCCGGCCCGGTCCCGGCCCGGGGCGCGGGCGCCCATCCCGGTCCGACTCCTTTAAGATGATGCAATCGGCATCGCCCTCCGCGCTCCCGTCCCCGCGCCGCTGAGCAGAGCCGCGCAGCGCGGCGCAGGGGCGCGGGAGCGGCCCCACGGCCCGGCCCGGCGCAGCGGGGCGGAGCGGAACGGGGCGGCCCCGCAGCGCCCCGGCCCCGGCGGCGGCCCCGGAGGGGACATGGGTGCGCCGCCGACCGCGCTGCCCGGGTGGCTGCCGCCGCGGGAGCCGCCGGAGCCCGCCAGCCCTTAGCGCAGGCTGCGGGGTTTCTGCAAGTCATCTGAGCCAGCCGAAACGCACACCCCGCGCTCCCCCTGCCCCGCTCTCACCGAGCCCCATCGGATTTATTCGGGGGTTTTTGTTGTGGGTTGTTTTTTTTTTTTTCTTCTCTCCCATCGTGCTGTATGTATTGGTTTCTCTCGTCACCTGCCACGGTTAACTTTCCTGTGACTCGGTTTCACTCTTGAGATCTACGTGGATGTTGCTAAGAGCACTTTTCTTGCCTTTGCTGTCCCTTGCTGGGATCGGATTTCATACTAGCTGGACTCTGTGTGCCTGTATGTGTGTTCTGAGTGTCTTGAAATTTTGCTTTCCTTTACAAGAGCTATGCATTAATTGTAACCAAGGTAAGACTCGCTGTTCTTGTTCCCTCATGTGCATGTCTAAATTAGATGTTTCTTTAAAGATGAAGTATGTATTTTCTTTTAAACGGTGGAGTCATATGTAGTCCTTCCGTTGATTAGTACTTGTGRAAAAGAAGCGTACAACTTGCAAAAAAATAGACCTATTTAGCAGGAGATCTAGCTTGGCTTTCTAAACTGATCTGCTTTTCTCTGCTGCAGCTTCTGTGATGCTTAAAAGAATAATTTGTGTCTTATTTTGTTTTCCCTTTTGACAGACCTGTAAATGACCATAGGCTTGGCTTGACCTTGATTTTGATGGCTTTGTTGGAAGATCTAATGATGTGATTGCATTTCATGAAGTGATTGCTCTCCAGCCTCTATGGCTTAGGGTATAAGCCACTTCTGCCACACTGTCATTCAYGGACAATTCAGATTTTTTTTAAACAAACCTTTTGGCTATTTTTCTTTTCTCACTTCCCCTTTCCCCCCTGTTTCTCTTTAATGTTGGGAGCCTTATTCTACACTTTGCTGTGATTGATAGTCCTGCTGCTTCGTGCTGCTGATTTCTGTTTTAAAGTACAATGGCTCTAAGTGGCAACTGCAGGACTTACCTTCCTCCCCGAGAGCAGGGGACTGGGCTGCACTCCTTCCCGGAGGTAGTGGAGCTAAACGTGGGCGGCCAGGTTTACTTCACTCGCCACTCCACCTTGGTTGGCAYCCCTCACTCCCTGCTGTGGAAAATGTTCACTCCAAAGAGAGACACAGCCAACGATCTGGCCAAGGACTCCAAGGGAAGGTTCTTCATCGACAGAGATGGTTTCCTTTTCCGCTATATTCTGGACTATCTCAGGGACAAGCAAGTGGTTCTGCCTGACCACTTCCCAGAGAAGGGAAGGCTCAAGAGGGAGGCTGAGTACTTCCAGCTCCCGGACTTGGTCAAACTCCTGACTCCCGATGACAAGCAAAGCCCCGATGATTATTGCCACAGTGACTATGAAGAGGTCTCCCAAGGCAGTGACACGAGAATATGCCCAACCTCATCGCTTTTACCGCCTGATCGGAAGTGGGGATTCATTACCATCGGTTACCGGGGGTCGTGCACTATTGGCAGGGAGAGCCAAGCAGATGCCAAATTCAGGAGGGTCCCAAGGATTTTGGTTTGTGGAAGGATTGCTCTGGTCAAAGAGGTCTTTGGAGAAAGTTTGAATGAGAGCAGAGACCCAGACAGGGCTCCAGAAAGGTACACCTCCAGGTTTTATCTCAAGTTCAAGCACCTGGAGAGGGCTTTCGACATGTTGTCCGAGTGTGGATTCCACATGGTGGCCTGTAACTCCTCAGTGACGGCTTCCTTTGTCAACCAGTACACAGATGACAAGGTCTGGTCCAGCTACACTGAATATGTCTTCTACCGTAAGTACAAGGCATTTCTGAGGCAACTGTAACTACCTGCTTTAAGTTGCTCTCTTCTGCCGACTGTACGATTCTGAAAGCACAGAGTGCAAATTTCCTCGTGTCTGCTGTGGGCTGGGGCTTTATTTAGATCTGGGGGGATACGCTTCAGTTCAAGCTTTCAAAATGTAAAGCAAGGCTGAACTCAATGGCTTGGTCTTGGCTAGGTGGCAGCACAGACTGCCAAAAGCACCCCATCCCCGTGGCTGAAGGATGCTGCTGTCCCTGGCTGTGTAAAGCAGCCATCTGACTGCCTTGCACGCTTCCCAAATACGTGCGGGATACAATATAAGCCTTGCAAACACACTGCAGATTTAATTACAGAAAATCTTCAAATGGGATTCAATTTACAAAGGTAATAGCTGCTTGATAACAGTCAAGCACAGTCAGCCAAGCCATCTGTCAACAAACCTGACACACACACAKGGAAGGGAAAACAAAATCCCATCCCCCTGGCTGCTTTTCAACAGGAGGCCTTCTCGGAGCCAGCTGATGTGCTCCGAAATGAGGGCTCACAGCAGAGAGAGGCAAGTTGCTGCGCCTTGTTATGCAATATGCCTATGAAAAACAAACTGTCCTCATAATGAGAAGTATCTGCCCTGCTTACCGCAAGCACATCAGATCACATACTGTTGTGGTAATTTTCGCTGATAGCCCTAGCAGGCTCATTAACTTTCTAAGTTGATATTCAGGTAGAGGCACCGTTACCAATGGTAACACGAGGGAAATTTTGATTCTATAATTCTGTATCAGAAAATCATTCCATGACTGCTGTGCTTAAATATTCGAGAGCTTCATGAGGCTGTTTTCCTCCATTTTCGTTTCAAGAAGGTGAAGGATGCAACATTTCCCCGGTCCGTTTGTAGAAATGGGCTTTAGCCAGCTGCTGCTTTGGACAGTGGGGTTTAGAGAAGGATAATGCTCCGCCGGCAGACCTGCTGYGCTGTGTGCAGTGCTTACAGTTAGCAGGCTCAGTAACGTGGAGAGCTGACAAAAGTTTTAGATGAAAGATGTATCAGGAAGTGAACAGTTTGTGTGTAATACTGGATTCAGCGCCATCTACTCTGGTGTCTGGGCTCAACAGGCAGCCCTAATCTGTTTATGTAATGATGCTTAAGTTAGCATCCTGAAAAGCCATCTGTATTTTTGACATGCATAGATTTCCTTAAAATTAGTTTTCTAGCTGGATTTCTTAGCAAAATGCTTCTAAGGACATGGATCCACTTATATTCCGACGGGGATGGATGATTTCTATTATTAGGTTTCTTCTGCTTGAAATCATAGTATCTTGTACAAGTTATAGGAGAAGAATTAATGTAGTTAAAGAAATGGATTAGAATAAATTGTGTTTGCATTTATATTTAAAATCAGACAAAAATGTAAGTTCCTCATAGGCACAATGGTTTGCTAATTGGAGAGAGGATGAAGGCAGGTTTTGCATGAGTTAGCAAACACAGACTCCTGATTTTCATATTACTCAAATTTTTACCTTCAAGGATTGCTCATTGCTTCCACATCACTACAGCTAGGGGTAGGTACCGAGATGAGAGGTACCTTAGAAATTTTGGAGAGTGAAAGTCTATAGTAGGTGTCACAAAATCTTCTCTCACCAATGCAGGGAAAGCCCAATCTAATTAAAGTTCCTGGAAAGACTCTTATCCAGTTCAACAGGCTTTGCATTTGGCTCATATCAGTTTTGTGGATTTTTGACACTGATACAGTTTCAGAGATGGATTTTTCAAAGGATCCTTCCCTAGGTAAAAGCTAAAGCAACGACCATGATGCCAAATCACTCTCTTTTATCTCGATCCAAATGGTTCTGTTACACTTTGTGCCATTTGCTGCTYGCTGCGATAGAGCCGCTGGTGGGCTGCAGAGGTTCTCCGGCCGCRCGCTTGGGGTCTGGCTGCAGTCAGCCGACCTGAGAGCAGGCACAATGTCTACAGAATTCACCTGGAGCCAATGAACCCCCTTTCCAAATTTCCCGAAGTCATTTCATTTGAAACTTTGAGGACCAATAAAATTGACATGTGGCTTTCTAGTGGAACACTACAACTTCTCTGCAGCTGCTTAGCTGCCATAATTATTTAATTAGAAGCTGCCAACTGTGTCTATACAAGCATTAATTCATCAAGCTGTTGTGATCAGGTTAATGGGCCTAAACATGGGAGGTGTTGAATACAACTGGTTAGGCAGATGCAGAGGTGGTCTTTGCAGAGCCACTTAGTAGCTCCTGTGAAATGCACAGTTGGAGGGACTCTTCAGAGCTGGGAAAGGGTGATTATTTCCAAAGGAGGAAGAATAGAGGGAGGAATATTTTTTTGGTACACCAAACACATTGTATGCTCCAAATACTRCTCAGAAGGTAAATGCCTGTGGTTGGCGAAGATAAAGAATTCATGTGCATTTCCTTTTGAAAGTAGATCAGATGGACCGAAGGAGGTRTAAACTGTGCAGCTACTCACATGGGTACAGTGTGCTGTTAACAGAATTGCACGATTAATATTGTATGACATTTTCTCCCCTTGTTCAAATTKAGGTGCTATTAAGGCTAATGGGAGATTCATGTTCTCTATGGAGGAGGTTTTCCCGAAATGCAGGGCACGTAGAAAGCGTCCAGTACAGCAAACCTGCAGCTGTTTCGCTGAGTGGGTGGCAAGATGGGCTGCAAAGCCAGCACTCGGGATGACAGTGCAATCCTCGGAGCGCAGCTGGGCTCSACTCCAGTTTCAAATAGGCCGATGCAAAGGAGGGTTTGGAGACAGGCTGTGTTGATACATTAGAGCCATAATTARACATTTCTTTGAAATGCAGTTCCAGCATGGTAGGTAGGCAGGAGTCACAGCCTGGCTCCTGCTCACAGGTGGAGTATGAGTTGAGCAACGAAGGTGAGGTTCTGCTCATGTATTTTCTTTCCCTCCAGTTTCTCTTATGTCAAAAAAACGTTTACTTAAATTTTATACCTTATATGATAAGGTTGGATTTCTAACTTGAACCATTTTGTGGGTCTCCCCCCTCCTGTTGTTTTGATGATTTCAAAGTAAAACCTCATCTCCAAACACTCTCATTTTTGAAGAGGGTGATAGCCTGTGCTTGGATCTTAATTTTTAAATGTTTTCAACCTTTACGATGGGATGAATCAAAAATATGCACTTGAACATCTGGTAAATGTTGTGGTGGGGGTGAGGGGTGTTAAAGCATATGGACTGGCTCAGCCTTTTGTAGCCTGGCCCCATTCCTGACTTTGCAGCGGCAGCGGCACGCTCTTTTWCACCACCTCCCATAACCTACAAAGCCCTTTCTGCGTGGTTCCAGTCTTGCAGCATTGCCAGGACTGTGGGTGACAGTCCTGCACATGGATGTTGTGATTGCCAGAAGAGCAAAATAACAGGTTGGAAATGGATAAGGCTTTARCTTCAGACAGCAGGTCAGCAACACGGCAGGCTGTGTGCATGTGTTTGCAGAGCATTTAGGAACCGAGTGACATTGCAGTGGGATGGGATGGGATGGGGACAACTGCATGGCAGCCCCTGTCTGCATATTGCTATTGCCCCCAAAACCCTGATGCCACGTCCCTTCTCTCTCTGCTTGTCAGTGGCTGAGACTGCAGTAGGCTCTCAGAACAGTTCACAGTACAGAGGGAAGATCTTGACTCTAATACATCACGTCAAGCCTCTTGCTTTTACTCTCGTGGCTCCTGCACAGCTGTGGGTAGCACCAATAAGGAGCGCGGCTGGCACCACAACAAGCAGGTTGCCCTCTGCTCAGCTGGAGCAATAAAGCCGGGGGAGAGGAGAGCTACTAGGCAAAAAGGAACAAATACAGAAGAAGTACAGATGGAGGAAAAGGAGAGAAAATTCACACGCAATCTGGAGAAAAAGAACTAGGGAAAAGATGCAGGTACTGACAACTACACCAAGACACGGTGAGGGAGAATTTGTTAGATACATCAAGCCTTCAGTTTAAMCCAAAAGTTTTCCCGCAACAAGCAGGTGGAGAGGGGTTGACAAATGCTCCTTCAAGTTTACTAGCAGGAAAGAATACAGAGATTTAGACAGACGACTGTTCCTGCCCTTCCTAAGGCCATGTTTCAAAGTCTGAGCAAGCATGAGRAAATCAGGACAATCAGTCTGATTTGCTTAAGCCTTGCCTTGTGCTGGCCACTTCACATCTGCACACGTGGAGCTGCTCAGCCACCTGCAGATGTTCAAAGGAAACTGTGAGGWGTTCCTGGCACTATAGCTCTGAAAGCCAAAAATTAATTAACAAGGCTCTTGCTCCTGAAGGACATGTGCTGCCTCCACTCGCTCGAGGGACAGTTGTAAATTTTGGCCTTCTCACCTTACTCTTTCAAGAAGATGCTGGCTGGGTGTGCTTTTCACTTGCTGGTAGGAGGCTGATGTGCAGAGATGTTTGTTAAGTAGGTTTTAGATTATCCTGGGATAAACAGATGAMTCCTCTGTGGTGGGGCTGTGCAGGAGGGAAGAGAAATGCCAAGTGATACCCTCYGCAAATGCGCTCTGATGGCTGTTCATTGGACATGTATCTCTGGGATAATCCTGGTGTCATTTATACAAGATGATCCACTTGGGATTAATGCAGCCACCTGCAGCCTGTCACTTGGTATGCGTGAACAGACCTAAAAGATCCCATTCTGATGCACATACCACTGACTCAGAAATGAATTGTGTGGTAGAAATTTGACTAACAAAACTGAATGCTCTTGAGCAGTGACACCTACAGCTGTGCTGTCAAACGGGTTAGATGTGGAAGAGGAGTATCACCTATTTTCCTCTCCCTTTAAACTGATACTGTTCTATGTTCTAGTAGTTGGTTCTGTCTGGTTTTAAATCAGTGAAGATCAAAATGACCCAAAAGATAACAAAATAAAGTCTAATCCAATGCATAATGCAAGCTTCCTTTCCTGTTGACAGGAGATGTTTCTGTTTCCAGGTAATTATTGTAATCATCAGTGAATCTGGTTCATCTTGCCAAACAAAATTCTCTCGCACAAGGATGCTCGTCTGCAGGTGGTGGGGCTGTAATTAGCCAAGTCTGCTAGCATATTCATGTCAGAAGGACCTTGCTCCTAGCTTTTTTGGTCAGACTTGAGGGATGGTTGATTTTTTTCTGGTTTGTCATGGCAGACTGAAAAGCCTGTAGAGTTTGTTGGTTTGATAAGCGTTATTCCATAGATGAAAAATGCTATTATTTATTAGAAACCAATAGTGTCAAATCTGATTGTTATATCAGTCTAAAAGTCTCCAGCTTAATGGATAACCAAAGCAAAATTTGGTAAAAAAGTTGGTTGGATATAGGACTCGGAGTTCCTTCTAACAATGTATGGATAGTGTTGTTCAGGGACTGGCAAGGATGGCTTTTGGGTACTGGCCTTTGTCTCTACMCAGTATTCACGGCACGGTTGGTTATTTCATAGCCCTTTGGATATGATCTTCATTGGCTTGAATGTTCGAGATGATAGATGTTTAGCATGATTGTACAGATCTGTTACCTTGCTGTTCCAAAATACCACTTGGCGATGCAAATCCTCCTTCTGTCACAACACCTACGCAGCAACTAGACACATTTCCTGCCAAGGAAAATCCGTACCCCTCTGTCCCGTGTCTGTGGAGGTCTCTGCGGTGGAAGGGGGTTTGTGAGTTCAGGAGATAAAACCAGCACTGCCTGAAGAGGTTGTTGAGTGGGTTTTGATCTGGTGTTTGCACCTTCCCTCTCTTTCCAAGCTGTCAGGAGGGCTGCGTGCGTGCCGTGCAGGTATCGGGGAGGCAATGGAAATATTCGTGCAGGGTTCAGTGAAGTGAGGGCCTGGCCGCGGGCACAGGCTGCTTCGCGTCCTCGCCGTGCCCGGCCACCACTTCTGCTGCTGCAGGATCAACAGGTACGAGCTGGAGGCAGAACCTCACCTGCGAAGCTGGCATTGCTGCTGCTGCTCTGTGATCCAGAAAGAGACTGTAATGACTAAAGGATTAACCAAGGAGGGCTGGCATTTAGGGGGAGGAAAAAAAAAAAAATCAATGTATTTTAAACTGCAGTCTTGAGCTGGATGTTTTCCAGGAACAGCGTGCATGAGGTCCCACAGCACTGTTTTGGTGAACTGACTGATCAGAGGAGGCTTTTGCTGTAATAAAAGTAGATGTGTGCCMGTGAGGTATTCCCTCGCTGGTGTCCCGCGGGGGTGTGGAAGCGGGAATGCCCAGTTTGCTGCCCTGGGATGGCAGGATCATGGGTGGAAGTGGCCCAGCATCCTTGGGTTGCTCTCTGCGGAGCGGAGTGGAATGGCTCCCACCAGCCGGTTTTCTGCAGCTTTATTCAGCCCGRTGAGGTCTGGCCTCTTTTAAAATTTGCTGAAATGTAGTTGTGGTTCTTATGGAAACAAAATCTGAAAGAGCAAAGGAGTGTAAATACGAAAACACAACACAGATATTTGCCATTCAATGAATATCTGCAACATATTGTATACACAGACAAACACTTCCTTGCAGCAGGTTGGGGTTTTTTTTCCAGCCATCCTGGATTTGTTTAAATTTGTAACCACAACATTTTCCCAGTTTCTTTGCTTTTTTTTCAGCTTTTCAAGTTCAAGGCTAACATAGAGTGAATATGGAGAGAAACAGCAAAATCTAAATTACATCTTCGCAAAGAGCAAGAGTAACCTTTTATGAAACTTGCTCAAAACCGTATTTTTTGTAAAGGAAGAAAATAGACTGAAGTGAGTTAGACTTGGTAGAATTGCTTAAATTGTCACTTTGGTGTAACAGCAAATGAGTTGGCCAGTCCAAGGAATTCTGCTCGAGTGATTTCACCCTGCTACTTTCAGAAGACATGCTCAAATTAATTCTGGAATACAATAAAACATTGCTGCCATTATTACGCCTCCTGAAGTTAACCCAAGTGCTTAAGGAACAGTGGAGCTCGAGCTTCAAATCTGATAGTGTCAGAGAGCGTGTTATTCTGATGATTTGGGAAGTGCTGAACACCCGCAATGCCTCCTAAGTCCATAAAGAGTCAGGTCTGAATATGCATATGCGATATAAAAGCTTAGTGCATAAGATAACATCTTCCTTCACTGGTCCAGTGTAGGAGACCAGTGTTTACTTCTGTGCTAATGGCCCTTACTAAGGCCTTCCTAGGAACTTTGGACTTTTCTTTTGGAATGAATGTCCCTTGGTTTTACCTCTGCTAGTAGGATCTGGGTAAAAAAAATAGAGAATGAACAGCAGTGGACTGAGCATCAGAGTACTGTGTAGGCTGCTTTCCTTAGTTTTCCCAAATTAGTTTGTTATATTAGTTTTCTAATACTGCTTAAAGGAAAGCAAGAAGTCTAGAATTGTAAGAATACTTTTCACATTTCAATAGCTGGGTATAAGTTTTGCTGAAATACTCATAAACTGTTCAATTASAGTCCACTTTCTATCGACTATCAGGCATGTAAAATGCCTTTCCGTCCATAAGCTGAGTGTTGGTGTGAGCACTCTACAGCTCTAATAACTGGTGGACTTAGGAAGCCGGTTCATAAATCACTAGTGTTACAAATTTTCCAGTGCTGCTTCTGAATCTACTAAGTGATTAGCGATTTATAGGAGCTCATTGATTAGCTGCTAAGGCAGATAAAAAATTCCCCTACCCAAAATATAGTGAAGAAAACCCTGGCCATCCTGATTTGCAATCCATCCTGAAAACCTCGAAAACAAAATCCTTTAAGTCCGCAGTGAAAATCTCTATAGCTGTGCTCCAGACGCGGGGCCCTGGAGTTTGTTGGAAAAAGAGTACAACATCCCCAAATCTTTAATTTCAAACAGGAAAATGAACCTGAGTTTTGGTGTGTGCTTCTAGAAGAACAGAATTACTTTGGAGGGAGCGGCAGCCCGAGGGACACTCATCCTCGCTCTGAGCTTGGACTGCGGGTGGGAATGGAGACCCAGCGCTGCTGTTCGGGCATTAGTCTTTGGCCAGGGCCTGAAAGCCAAATTTAAAGAAAAAATTCTCTCTCTCCATCTTTTGGAGGAGACATTTCAAGACTTCAGACTGAATTTCCATCAAGCTGAATCAGAGTATATTTTTACACCAGAATTAAATCAGGCTGAAATAGAACCCAGTGGAACATGCTGATTTTGACTGAATTTTGCACCTTAAATATTCTCAAAGCCAAAAACTCAAAGCAAAGCTTGGGTGAGCAAAAAGCATGCCATCAGAGAGCTTGAAAAAATGTTTATTTGGGCTCCTACAAAGGGATCTTTACTGAATTTTTCTCAGCTCAGGGTTTTCACTGGTTGTGTGGGAAAGTCCAACGTTTTGTTCTACAAAGGACCAGGAGGATTGCAGAGGCTAATCCCGAGACTGGGAAATGAAGACGGCTTTTTGCAAATTTGCTATTTGCATGCTCATATGACAATGTGATTACTGATCATCAGTTAAACTAAATATAACAGCTGTATCGATAATGGATGCCTTCCTATAAAATTTGAACAGTTTTCTCTTGCAGTGTTGTTGCCTTAGAGCAGTGTCATGTGGCAAATGAGCGTAGGCTGGGCATCAGAGCAGAAGACTGGGGCTTCTGGAAAAATTGAGATGCTTCACTGAAGGTCTAAAACCTCCTTGCTTATACCATACAAAAATCAATAAGGGGGAATTTGATAAGTTGCTGATTATTTTATAAGTATGTTGGCTTTAGTTTTCTTTGGTTTACACTCTTAGTTTTTAGGTGATCATCAAAGTCAGTGCAGGGAGCTGGTCCTCAAGAGGGTGCCTGGTTCTTTTCTTTTGCTATGATGTTGCAGCATAATTCTGGGGGAAAAAAAATTACCACTGTCTTCTTGCAGAATTAAAGAGGGAATTCTCTTTCTGAATTAATGGCCAATAGTGGTCAGTGGTAATATAATTTTAATGCATAAATAATACTATTTATTATGATGTTTATTGTTAATATTGATAGTGTTATATGTTATATTTATAGGCAGAAGAGTATATACGAAGAGCTCAGGTTAATGACAAAAGCTCTGCTGAGCCCAGTAGAGCTGCACCAGCTACTGCAGCTGAAGACCTGGCCACGCATTTCTGCAGCACATTATCCCTGTATTGCTTCTTACCCTGACAAAAGTGTACGCTCCCATGTGGTTTGSCTAATTAGAAAGGTTTGCTGTGGAAGTTATCTCATTGTTTGACGAAGCAAATATATTTAATGTATTTTAAGTACAGCTGTGCTTTCTTGAGAGGTCACTCTCAGAAACAYGTTGCTGACAATTTCTTGAAAGTTGGGTTCCTTTTGTCTCATTAGTTTGATCATGGCATGCTATAACCTGAGTGCTTTTCTCTTGACTGATTTACCTCTCTGTCATTCCTGCCAGTATTGGATAGAATGACTTTCTCTCAATCCTGCCATCACCTCTTAAACGGCAAGACTTGTAGGTTAGAGAGGTTTTGTACCCATGGCTCAAATAAATTCTTTCATTCCCTTGGACATTCTTTAACCTAAGGACGTGCAGCCCAAGGGTGTCTTTACTTTCCTTGGTGAAGCCACAATTATCAAGATGCAAAAGCATGTGTTTCCTAGCTGGGGGAAGAGTAGTGTCTAGGTATTCTTGATTTCATTCATTTGTGAGCATTCAAGAGAACGAATCCTCTATTCTCTCAAGTCAATGCACCTATATTACATGAGGATTAAATAATTCCCTTCCTTCAATTCAGTCTGCAGATAGAAAGCTGGTCTGCCTTACTTTAAGTAGACAAAGAATATTTAAATAAGGATGCTGATAAAAATGCTTTCAGCAGTGAAGATTTGATTAAAGAATCTGTTGCTTTGAAGAGTCCTGTAGGTGAAGGCAGAAGTCAAAAGATACCATTTCTTGCAGAGAGATTGAAAAGTTGGTTTAAGTTTGGTCTGTGGGAAGAATTTCCACAACCCAGTGACATCCGCACTGCTGGGGAGAGACCAGGTCCCTCCCCGCTGGTTCAGTGCTCCTGCGCTGCAGCCCGAAGGGGGCTTTTTGCTAAGGCCACTTCGCCTCTTCCAACCCGGGCAAGGATGCTTCTGATTTCAGAAGTCCAATGAACATTTTCACATGTCATCGTAAAGATGAACATTTAGTAGCAATAGTATTTGTTCTATGCACTGGTTTTGATGTCCTTCATGATAGAAATAAATAAATACAATAACCTCTCTTCCTGAAGGRCAGTATTGTCACATTATTTGGACTTAAAATAGAAATGGATGTCACAACTAGTTTTTTTCCTGTTTTATATCTGTTWGTTGGYTTGGATTTTWTTTTTTTTGCTTGCAGGATGGGCAATGAATACAAATGAGTCTTCCTCCCATTATAAAGATAAAACAAAATTTCSCAGGTATGGGATTAGGTAGCCCATGGTAGTCTGCATCCCGTTGAGACTGGCAGATCTACTGGAGGTCATTGATGGGGAGAATCAAATTCTGCTCTAACTTACTTCCACTTTTAAATCTTCAAAATACTTGATTTGTACCTAGGAAGCATCAGTATTTACTTTGTAAACATTTTCTGGGTTTAAGAAGTCAGAATAACCTTTCCTGTGCTGAAACTCAAAGGACTGGAGAAGATGATCCATTTGAAACTCTTAATAATTGCATCCTTTTTTCTCCAGCAGCAGCCCACATGTTTCCAGTCAGGTTGGTACGAAGCAGGAGGCACATTAACAGCCAAGTCCTGTTGACGTGGGCAGGGTGACTGMTTCGTCTGCCTCTCCCCGGGCATCTCTGCGGTCTCTTTGATTTCAACAGATAAGCCAAGGGATTCAGACCTCCGGTCTGAGGCTGCGCTGTTCCCTGGCCATGAGACGTTTCCCATCCCCTTTGACTGGGCGTTGCACGCCACTGCATTGCTGCCATCCCCAAATAAATTTGCTGCAATAGCACAGAGGTTTGAGTTTGTGTATTCGCAATCCATCAACAACAGACTCGGGATCAGACCGAGTCTGGATGCAAACAGGCAAAAGCCATCAGAGCTGCTGGCGGTGAATCTGCATTTTGTTCATTTGTACATTTCTTTTCCAACTTTTGCTAGTGGCTTTGGTATAAACGGCATTGTACTTGAAGTGCATCTTTGCAAGAAGGCAGTCATATACAGACAGGGAAAGAAAAGCAAACCTTCCCACAAACCGTTTGAGAAGCAGCCGCTCTACTGCGAGCCTGCTAATGAAAATGCAGCGGAAACCAATCATTTTCTGGATGAAAGCTAAAAGCTACATGGCAGATAGTAAATAAATAATTGCAGGGAAACATTGCACATAGATTTCTTGGGGAACAGAACTTAATTAAATTTTGTGAACATGCCTACATAGTTCCATTGATCAGGAAAAAATGGATATGTGCTACGTCTTTAAAATTTACTCACTTGACAGTATTTTGCCTTCCTCCCCTCCCTCAGTTTCATTCACTTTATATCCTGCAGTGATAGGGGAACACATTTCTATTTTTCTTTCTTGAAGAAATTGATCCTAAGAAGCACAGGACATGATGTATGGTTTGTAACTCGACAATATTGCTAAGCAAGAAAAAATCACTGAAGAAGTCTTGGCAGATATTATATTAATTTCCATTTTAAAATGGATTTTTTTCCCACTAGGACCTATAAAAAATATGCAAAGGCTTTCAACAGCTTCTCTGTAGTAATAATTAGTTAAAAGATGGTGTAAATCTTTCTAGGCTAATTTAGCAAGGTAGGTTTTTTTAGACACTTCACAAGACTTTTTTTTGCCTTTGAATTCAAACTGATCCCTGAATTCACAATTCCAACCACTCTGGGTCTTGCTAGGATCTCAGCGCCTCCTCTTTGGTCCGTCACAGAGACCAACAGAAGCAGCAGAGGTGACGGTGGCTGGTGCCTGGCAGAGGTGCAGAAGGACCAGCCACAGCCACCGCCGTGGCCCAGCAAAGGGCGTTGGGTTGTGCCGGGGGACTTGAACCTCATCGCAGCAGCCATGGATCTCTCTCTTCTGGAAGGGCTTCGCTGGGGCTGCCAACTTTGCAGGATGGCAAACGCGCTGCCGTTGTTGAGAACCCAGAGAATTTTTTCTGTTTATTTTTTAGTCTTCAGATGTCCTACCCAAATAGCCTTTTTATGTTAGGGCTGTGAGGGGGGCYCCCGGAGTGCCACTGACAGCCTGGGCCTCTTTCCTCCACCCCAGGGTTAGCAGCAAGCACCTGGATTCATTTTGCTCCAAGTTGGCTGCTTTTCGTTCCCCGTCTCATTAAAGTACGGCAGCAAGTTGATTGGTAAATGAGGAGGCTGCTGTCCTTGCTAGCATAATTGYGATTTGGCATATTGGTACAGTATTAAAATTCCAATTGAACAGATGGTGTCAGGATTTTAACTTATGCTTATGAGATGCAGATGGTCCAAGGAGTGAACTTGTACACTAGTTATTTTTATTTTGAACAGGTTAAGAACAAATTACTTTTTGACTATTGTTATCATTGCTCTACTTGCTATTTTTTCTTTCCCTGTGCCTGCGTGCATGCACCTATGTGTGTGTCTGTGCACACGTGCAAATCTCATAATCTTTTTTCCTTGTAACAGCCCTATTTCTGCCTAAATGTYCTCTCTCTATATATTTACTGTTTCCTTCCCGGTGGCCCTTTTATTTCCCYGTATACCTGTTGCTGTTCTCCTCGAGAGGTGCGGGGTCGAGGACCTGCCCGGCGGGGCTGCGGGCTGGAGCTCTGCGGAGGTGCGGGTGCTGCGTGCTCGGCCCAGCCTCCCCCGGGGAAACCGTCCCCGTCCCCAGGGCAAGCAGGGACAGCAGCCGCCCCGAAACCCCCCGCGGCTCTGAACCCCGAGGCAGGGCCTGTGCAGGCAGGGAGTGCTGAACRGGCCCCGTACACCCCGTGGGACTGRSGATGCTCGGGCAGGTTTCTGGTCTTGGTTGCGCTGGAATAAAGCCAGATTGACCCCACTTTGATGCTAGTAAGGATCTGATACTTATTATCTAATCCTGTCTTGAAACACAGGGTTATATTTTCGTCATAATTGATAAGATTATTTAATCTTTTCTAGAAAAAAAGTAGAATCTACTGCAGCAAATTATTAATATCTACCTGAATATTTTACATCTACTACATAGTACTAATTTTCATGCAAAGGTACCGGTGTTTTGCGTAAAGCACCTGCGTACATTTTCCGTACTGTTTCTCCTGCCCATGTCACATACTCAGGGGAAGGACTTCGGAGCATATGTTTCAGGCAAGTCTCTTGTGTGCCAACCTTGATTCTGCCTTGGCTTCGTGTCTGCTGGGGGCTGCAGTTGGTAGCATCTTCTCAGAGGGGTGAGGTTTGACGTGGCTCGTTGATCTTCCTTCTTGGCAGGGGTGTTTGCTGTGTGCAGCTGGTCACGGGGAAGCTTGTGCCAGTCTGTGGTGTCGGTGTTTAATTTAGAGCCCAGTCCAGAAAGCGGGAGAGTCCCAGTGCCCCCTACATTTCAAGCCACCTGTAGGTATTTGAGATCTTTAGATAGGGGAAAACAACATTTCCCAAGGGTTAAATCATTGAGTAAGTGTCTACCCAGCTTACTCCTAACAAGGGAACGTATTTCTGAGGTCTGACTATGATCAAGTGACTGGACCAGCAAAAATAAATCTTAGTCTGTTACCTGTCCTTGATGCATTTCACATGTACATCCTGGCAATATCGGCTGCAGGGAAGGTTTCCACGAAAGACGAGGCAAACATAAGGGCAAAGACGCCCGTTGCAGGTGTAGGTATAATCAGGTTCATTTATTCCTCCCTCGTGCCTGCTGCCATTACTCATTCCTCTCGCGTGCAAATGTACAAATCTCCCTGACGCTCGTTAAAGCCCACGGTGTTTTAGAAGATACTGTTCCTGTCCTTAAAACRCAGCGGGTCTGGGAGCACAGCACTAATGGGATGGAGGCACTTTCCCACGGCAGGGACCTGGCACCCAGGGACCCCATCTCCCCAGGTCCCCACTCGGGGCCCTCGGTTGCAATTTTTTCTGTTTCCTAGGAAACTGGAGGAGAATGCGAAGGGCTTTGGTGGTAGCTGGGCTGGAGGGTGCAGCGGGGGCTGGCGGGGGACTGGCTGGGGGGCTGCAGGGACACTTGGGCAGCCTGCAGCCCGGAGTGCTGCTGCAGCGCATCTCCAAAGGCTGTGAGATGACTTCTCCCCGTGGGGCTGGCATGTCTCTTCTTGCTGGGGCAGCCACGCTGATGCAGAAAGGGCTTTTGGGATCCTCTGGAGAGCAAAAAATTGCCCTCCCACCTATTTCTGATAATTAGTATTTTCCATAATTATCCTGGATAAGATGACATTGACCGAGAAGCCCGTGCCATAGCCAGAGGTGTTTGAGCTAATTTGATTTTCCTTGGAGTACCGGGAAGGGTAGGTACCGCGCCGGCGAGGGGCACGCATCAGCCTCTCCTCTGCTCAGATGCTTAAGTACTAATGGGGACAGGGTGAGTGGGGATGTGTAATGAATATTTCATGGGAAAACATTACAACACTCTATACGAGAGCAACTGACTCCATCACATCCTCACAGCTGCCTCCTTGCTTTAGACAATGCGTTTTTTCTCTCTGGTTACCTGATGGGGAGCGAGCTGGTGRCAGAGGAAAGGCACAGTGCACTGATCCACGCTGCCACCTCCTCCCTCACAAGCATAAACGTTTGAAAGTTTGTGTTGCTGCTTCTGAACGAGGGGATTAAAGAGCTCTGAAATACTAACTGCTTGCACTTTATGCTGTGTTTGAGACATTGCCTTCAAAACCACAGCCCTTCTGATCTGTGGGATGGGTCTCTCTCTGCCCCTGGAGCTTACGGCAGCAATGACCCCATCTTTCCATTCCTGGTAGAGATCTCCAAGCTGCTGGGGCCTTGATCTGCCCGGTGGTGGCTGGATCCTGGCTGCAGGGAGCAGGTTACAGCTTTACAAGGTCCCTTTTCCCCACTGGGAACCTTGGGGACYGTCCCCTGTGGGACTGAGCATCGGTGGCCGCTCTGCCGTGGGGGTTTGCTGCCACCCGCTCTTCTCCACGCGGGTGAAGCTGTTCCTAAGCTGTCTGCTGGCACAGCCTGGCACGGGGTTGCTTCATCCTCGCTAACGATGTCCCACATCCCCTCAGCACCCGTGCACCACCCTCCTGCCYGCTCCCTGCCAGCCGTGTCCACGGGATTATCATCCCATGCAGATCGTCCCAGGCTTCGCTCCACCGATATCTTGATGGCTTGAAATCAAACCAGGCCTTGAAATCAGTGTCAGGACATCTGCTTATATTATACAGCCATAAAGCCAAACCTGAATTCCAATATCATATTCCAAGTGTCCACTGTACAGTTCGGTGACATAAACCATTGCCTTGGGGAGAGAGAAATTTTCCTGTACCCAAATTTCCTGCACCTGACCCTGCCAGGTTTCTCCACTGCATGGAGAAACCCAGAAAAACGTATCAGTGATGAAGACGTTTGCAAGTTCTGTGACGTGATTTTGAACATATTCCAAAAAGAAAAAAGTGAAATTTAATAAGTAAAATATTAGCTAGAACGTGCTTGCTCAGCTGTAGTGACAACTTTAGTTACACAGTGTACTTTTTGTTTGCAGATGCAGCTTTTACAGAGCCATGGCTATAGGAGGGATTAAACATTTTTTGAAAAACTGATCAGAAATTTTGTTTGCAATCATGCTGTAGCTCTTCTCTAAATATTGGAAGTATTTTAAATTGGTTTGTATTGATGATGGCRTTGTAATGCCTTTTCTTCCTTGTACAGATCGTCAGTGTTTTAATGTGCTTATTCCCAAGGGATGAMGTAACTGAAGAGAACAGATTAAGTTAAACCTTAAAGAATGTTTTGTTAGGGAAAAACGTATTTCCTTTAAAAAGGCTTTGCGTAAGGTTATTAGAWATTTGATTGTTTGTATTTCTTACTGCTTATGTAAACAGTATTCATGGCTAGAGCGTGGTTATCAGTTTTCTGACTGCAATGCTATAAATCCAAATGCATAAATATGCATGACCTCAGTCAGGGATATTTCAAGAGCCTTTCAGGAAAGGCTGTTCCCACCATGTCCTCTCCGTGGGAGCCGGGTGGGAGGTTTGTGCTGAAAGGGGGGTACCCTGACCCCCGCCATGCATTTCTGTGCCCGTCCTTTCCCTTTCCCCTGCCCGTCCCTTGTGTAGGAACCAGTTCATGTCACTTCCAGGGCTGAGGGAGGTAGGCTGGACCTTAACAAGCGCTGCATTTTTAATCTAAAGCATTTTCTTTTACTCCGACCTGAAAATGCAAACCAGGGGACGCTTGTGTGTATGTTGAAGTGCTCGTCCGTATTTTTGCCTGTCATAACACACTCCATCATCTTCTGCGCTAACTTGGCGTGCAGTGACACAGCCACTTTGGAAAGAGAGGTCAGGGTTGATAAATTCATAAAGACACAGTTTGCCAAAAGCTGTTTGGATGTACAGGAGTCACATTTTTACTGAGCTGTTCTGAACACGTCCACCTGGATATAACCTTATATAAAACAATTCCCTTCTGCAGGACAGGGACGTGTCCCATATGTCCCCAAAGGAGACTGAATCCATCTGATGAGTCCTTGCTCCTCAGCCCTTAGAGCTGACACGTACTAATCACAAGGTCCTGAGTAAAAATGCACAAACCTCTTGGTGATTGTGGGATCAGGAGGATTGCTGTGCCCATTCACTAGCATTGTTAAATTGATTTCAATGAGATCTTTAAATTATTTTCAGCCTTTGTAGCTGAAGTTTTATTTGGTGTGTATTGCACACCCTGATAGCAATGCGCCAATTAATGCCTGTATTCATTTGACCCTCCCAAATTCACCAGAAATACAGAGCTAGCTTCTACAACAAGGAAAGGTTTCCCTGTGCTTGGAACTGTTGTTTAAATATGGGRTGATACAAAACCTGTCTTGTCACCGCGTTTTCTCCTCAATAACTTACTACTGGGCATTAAGGACCATCCCRTGTGCTTTCCCTAAGAACGCATCACTGGCTACCAAAATAGGAAAAATGATATGGATTAGCAGGTCTTTAAAACAACACGGAAGGACCACTTTCMTCTGATACCCCTGTTGGATTTACTGACAACAGGGAGCTGCATGCCCCCATCACTGGGGATGACAACCTTCTCCTGCTGGCTGATTGACCTGGGCAAACTGGGAGAGGAGCAGGAGCCTGGGCTTATAAAACTGGTGGCTCCTGAAGCAGCTGTATTGTCTTTGATGTGATTAAAAAGCCCTTACTAGTAACCTAGCCCCCAGAGGTAAGCTTACAGATGGTTCCTGCAACCCCAGGGTCAACACTTGTGCTTAAATTAAAAAAACCCACACAAATTCCCCCAAACCCAGAAGCACCCTGTCTCTAGACAGGTGGATGAGGATAAACATCAGCTGTCATGAAATGCTCAGAAAATTTACAAGAGTTGGCAGTGTTGATGCATATGTGATACTCTGTTTATGTTTACTGCAATAAAGAATATGATAAAAATCCCACATAACCAATATTTCAGCTGATCAAAAAAGCTGGCTTATTTGTTCATTTTTATTGATGCTCTGATCTCTGGTGAGAAAATAATTGGCTTAAGCAGCAGAAGCCTATTCCGTTTAAAATCAATGACAGCTTTGTTCAGTGGAAGCAGTAGGTGACCCCATATAGAGTAAACAAACAAATATTCTTACTTATGTACCAATTACRTGTTAGATAATTTAAACACTGAAGTATCCAGTTTGCTTTTCACTAATTATTGTGCTGTCTCCTTGCATATGCCTCCACTTGGCTAATTGCGGTTTTAAACTTTTGATTGCACTGTAAAATATCAGCAGGTTTGCAAAGCTGTGAATCGCAGGCTCTGCTAGGAGAGCAT
The DNA here is from genome assembly GCA_030449065.1 of Oceanodroma leucorhoa. Classification (NCBI taxonomy): domain Eukaryota; kingdom Metazoa; phylum Chordata; class Aves; order Procellariiformes; genus Oceanodroma; species Oceanodroma leucorhoa. The sequence continues at coordinate 3,732,244 of JASVER010000039.1, forward strand.
ACATGTTTGAAAGCAGCATGTATATGTGTGTATACATTTAAATTACAGATATCTCTGCGGTGCACAGGATAGGAACGTTCTGTATTTTAGCAAAGCTCAGACTGGGAGGGGAGGCAGAGGAGGCTGGGTCTGGGCTCTTTAGTTCCTCTCCCAGCTCAGGATGAGTTCGCCCTTGCAGCGTTCGCAGTGCAACAGGCGGGCGATGCAGGAGCTGCAGTCCCTCGCGCCCGCCAGCAGCCACCGAGGAGATGATGAAACAATCTGAGTCACGGGCTACAAGTGAAGTTCTATGAACTGAACGGAGTGTTGTCAGGGAATGAGTTGTCTGCTAAAAATAAGTGTCTTCATTTCCTAAAGTCATTTATTTTTGATAAATGCCCCAGCCTTGCATTTATTTAGCAGCAGGACAGCATTCCCGTATTCCACTGGCATTGTCTTAGCTGCAAGTAACTTCAGGGGCCTAAAAGAGCTGATTTTAATCTTATGATAGTCTCCAAGTTCCTCCACTTGTTGCTAGTGAYGAGCCTGTCTACATCTCTTCATTGGAAACAGCCTCTAACACCTCTTGTAGCCCRATTTTTCTATTTGGCACAGCTGTGGTTCAAAGTCAAGCACATTTATCTGCAGGGGTGAGCCCTGGGGAGGTGGTAGAGGGCAGAGCACTGGGGAGGTGTGTGCTGGAAGGTGCAAGGGGTGAAGGTAAGACTGGAGCTGGAATGTGGGCTTCTCAGTTGCTTTGAGTATTTATGCATGAGTTTTTGGACTGGTCTATTTTCAAGATAAACTTGAGTATTTTTGGTAGGGACTGGAGCCTGYGTCTGTTCTCATAATGTAGAAATATGTAAGCTAATTTAATAAAACTTAAAGTTTAATGCATAATTTAACTATATGATCAGCTGAGTTATTCTGTGTATTTAATATATTTGCTGCTTAAGTGAGAACATAAAGAACCCAAGTAGTGTAGAAACTGAACTTTCTGTTAAGATAACCTACAGATGCATACAAGTGTTTCATAAGAAAACCTAACCTAAAGGAGCTATTTCTTTGCTGCTATTACAGGTGGAAGAAAGAAATTGTTTTTGCATCAGCTTAGGGTTTTACTCTGCTTAGGAATGAGTATGTGATAAATCTGATAATCAGAAACACAGATTCCTTCCYTAGATCTTAAAACTGTGCTGCTAGTAATGATTAACACAATAAAGACATGTGCTAGTATTCTACTGCTTTATGGGAAAATGTCAGCTAGGGATGTCAAAACATCTGTGCAGCCACCAGCTGGTCCCTCAAACCTSTTGGGCAACTACAGTTTTCTTTTTGAAGGCTGCAGGATGTGGTCCATGTTGTAAGTCTCTGCACCTTTGTGCGTAAGGCTTGGCTGGGCAAGAGGACTGCGGCGGTAGGGAGGAGGCTGTGCCCGGGCAGGCTGGGGGTCCCCTCAATGCGATGCTTCTGKCTGGCTGGGGGGCACTGGTGTTTGTGAGGGTTTCTCTCTTCCTTTTTTTGTCTTGGCTTGTGTTTGTTACTAGCTTTTGTGAAGACTTATTCTATTTTTTTGTTCTTAGAATCTCTATCTAGCCTCTCTGCTTCCTTTTCCCAATAATCTGGTTGATATAAGTGGCACTGGATTGATTAGAAGCGAGGAGGGTTGCCCTGTAACCCAAAGGCATAATTGYAGTAGCATGGCTTAGATAAAACAACATGCCCCAAACAGATAGGGACAGTCACAAGGAGGTTAAAACATTCTTTTTACTGAGGAGAACAGGAAAGAAATTACCTTTTGTTGATTTTTCATTTCTGATGTAGAAGACAAGCTGCTGGTTCCTTAACTTGCAGGATGGCTCAAGTGAGACRTTACCCAGCTGAATTATTCATAAAGCTACAGTGAGCGGCGAGCTCCAGCAAACGGCCCTTTAGAGCTCACAATCCCTCTGCGGGTCTTTGCCCACCAGGCTCAGGCTTCACCGAAGTGCTCTCGGTCGTGAGGAGGGCTGAGCCCCTGGTGATTTGCTCTTCAGCCTTTTCTGCACTAGCCTGGGTCTCACCACCGCCTTTCCAGCTTTCCCTGTAAACTACATATCTTTTTTTTTTTTTTTTTTCTCTAAACAAAGTCCACCAAAGCTGGGCTGTCTCCAAAAAAGTAGTTTTGTTAGATTTGTACTTAGCAAATCAGCAGCTCTCATTCCCCCTCAAATGTGAACGTTACTCAGATAACACTATTCACATGAAAAGATTTCTTGAAATTCTTTAAGYGCACATTAAAATGCAAATCAGTCGTCTTATTAAAGATTTCTGGAAGTTCTCTGACAACACATTTAAATGCAAATCACTGGAATGTAGACTCAATATTAAAATCCAAACAATTATTTGAGCCACATGCTGAAATTAAAATGGGACCACATTCTATGTTTCCTTAAAACCAGTGCCATTTTAGCAGCRTACGGGAGGCAGCTCTGCATGGGGCTGGTCTGGCCTTTTGGGGAGCAAGAGGGGCAGGATGGGCGCGTTGCTTGTGCGGTGCCAAGGCAGATGCTGTGTCCCAGGGTCACTGAGCCCTTGTGYCCCACCATGGGGATGTCACGGGGTCAGACTTGTCTTTGGTGAGACAAAAGCTCCTGATATGGGTCTGGACTAATGGAATGGAAAAGCCCAGCTGGAATTTATTATAAAGTGTCCCTGATGGTATCAAGTCCTCTTTTTGTCCAGTTTGGATGTCATCRACATAAAAATTTGCATGTGAGGAGCAAAGGCAGAGCGCTTGAGCTCTGCCCGCGCAGATTTGGACTCATCAATATCCAGGAAATAACGTGGGAGCATGTGAGGCAGCAGAACAGGCTATTAAAATACCCTTAATAAGTAAGAAGCTATAGCTAGATTTCTGAATTTTTCCCCAAATGATGTAGTCTGAGGTTAAAGCTCTACCCCCAACCAAATTGGTGGTAATTATTTGATGGAATTTTAATGGGCATGCTCTGAGGCCAGCTCTAAAAGCTCTTGGTGTTATGGGATGCAGCTCAGCTAAACACATCTGATCTGCTTTATTTTAAAGTATGATAATCCATTAGGAACAACAGGCTTTAAATATCTTTAAAACTGAGGTCCTTTTTTTCTTTTGCTCTTCTGTGCTTATGAAGTTCCTTCAGAAAGACTTGAGGGGAGCAAAAGGTGCTTTTCCACCACTCTCTCTTTTTTTTTTTTTTTTTGCCCTGTTTTACCCCTCTCTGAATTTATTTAGCTGCTTCCCCTTAGGCTTTGCTTTCCCTGTTAAGTAACTTGGAGCAGGGGAGCATGTGCGAGTGCCTTCCCGGTATGAGACGGGTGGAGTTGGTGACCTGTTTGCAAAGTGCTGTCCACCACACTGGAAAAATGTTTCTTTTTTCTCTCCTAGTTCTTTTCAGTCCTTAGACTGTCTTAAAAACAAGACGCAGCATTTTCAAACAAAACTGTCATATTCCAAGTTGACAGTGTTGTTTGGAGGACACTAATGATAYTGAGGCACGCCAGGAATTTAGGACCGATATATTTAGGGAAAAATACTGCCTGGCGTGCAGTGGGAGTGTGGGTTGGAGGGTGCCGTGGGGCAGAGCCAGCCTGGCTGCAGAGCAAAGGGTGCTACGGCCCCTTGCTGGGCTGTCCCCTGCGGCATTGCTGCCACGCGTAAGCTGACGCGGTTTAACTGCGAGTTAGCCCAGCAAGGGCGATGGAGTGAAGTCCTGGTGAAGTGGGGCTGTGCCTTGAGGGACACASTGTCTGCAGAGCCTCCAGGAAAGCAGCACGTGCTCCAGCCACGCTTCTCGCAGCCAGTCCCAGTATTTTACTGAGGCGATTTTCTTGGCCTGRTGTTGGCATACAGACTTCCCATGCTGATCTTCCGAAAGGAGATGCATCCTTGCTTGAGCCCGTGGCTGGATAACCGCGGGGGTGTTATGTCCTTACCCCAGTGTCCCCTGTTGCTTGCTGCAGAGGGAGGTCAGCATGCGAAACCTGCTGCCTGCTTGCTGATAGACTCCGTGCCAAGCTGGTGGCAAATAAGTCTCTCGGACCTTGGCAAAAATGAGCGATACAATGGAAGGAGGAGCGTAACAGTTACGCCATGTGAGGAGCTGGAACGAAGACGTAGATAGAAATGCTTACAGTGCTCCTCGTGGAGCAGCATCTGACAAACCCCAGGTGTGACAGATGCAACCGGTGGCTTATAAGYTCATTGCTCTTGGTTTGCTCAAAACTCTACGTTATTAATCGCCGCTGGGCAGTCACCGTGCCTGGCTTGGCTGCGTGCATTCCCACACCAGGAACGGTTCATAACCTGGATGCTGTGACTTCTCACGTGGTGTTCATCCAGCTCCTTGGCTGGAGGCAGTGTGTTCCCACAGCAGATGTCCAAAACACGGATGTCAAAYGGAGATTAAAGATTAGCCAACTTTGAGCATGGATTTGCTAAACATGGAAGTTTCACAGATGTTTTCATCAGCACCAGTCATGGCACACGAAGGGTCSCATGCGTCATCAAAAGGACCAGAAGTGTGTTGACTCTTGAGCTGTTTATTCACAAATAGTTGGAATTGTTTGCATTATTCAGCTTTAGGCAGGCTGAAGGGAGAGAGGCAGAGCAGGATTGCTCCTGTCCTAATTGGTCATGTCAGTTTTTGTTGATGTATAGCTAACATCTGAAGTTTCTCCAAAGGAAAAGGAGGATTCTTTTCTCTCATGAGTTGGATAACCCACAAGCAAGCTTTGTCAACACCAAGGTTTTATTTGGGGTATTTGTATTTGAGGGATCTGAAGCTCTGCTTTTGTTTAGATCTTTTATGTTATTTCATGTGCTAATCAGGGCTTTTTAACTTGACTCTGTCACTCAAATGCTTCTTGATGATGATGAGCAAAACTAAGCTATTTTATTGCTGAGTGTGCATGATCAGTGAATTTTAATTTTTTAAAGGAAAAAGTGGGKTTTTTTCCATGTTTTAAGTATGATTAGTTAAAAAAACAGGGTGGTGGTGTTGGACAGATAATCACCTAAACAAAATTGAATCCAAAGTACAAAATGAATCTGGTTGTYCCCACCTCCTCCATATACTGTTTGTATTACATGAAAATAAATGTCATACCCAAGTAATTTTGAGTGATACACAAGGACAAAATGTACTATAGCTGGTATCTATCAATATTTGAAAAAGAGAAAGAAAGGAAGCAYTTCAGTTCTTTATATTCACGGGTTACTTGTCTCTGCCCCACCCTTTATTGCAAATATTTCTGTGTTGGGGAAAATTGAAAATCAAATCGTAAACCGTAAATGGCAGAAAGGGAATGTTATATGTAAGTGGGTGGGAGCCTTGGGAAAAAGGAAAAAGGTTATAGTGTATAAAGAGAATAATCTGGAGTTTCTCACGTGTGAAACCAAAGTAACCTCGCTGCTTTGGGCGCTGGTTCCCCCCAGCGTAGCGGGAAGAGGAGGGGGCGGCAGGGCTGCGGAGGCGTCGCTGGGATGCTCGGGGAGGCAGGCGGTGAGAAGCAGCCGTCCACGGTGGTGGTGGTGTTTGATGTTTGCCTTTAGACTCATTTGGCATYGGTGCCGATGGCAAGGCAAGCACAAGCCAGATCCGTCCTCACTCTTTTTTTTTTGGCTCTTTTTTGGTGCCAGGTACCAATTTCTGCTGCCTCTCACCCTCGTGGGGAAGATGGTGCATCTCTTCCAGCAGGAGATTTTGGGGGTGGTGGGGATGAGTTCCCCCCCTTCCTCCGCAGCTGGGCCGAGGAGACTGGTGCCACTAACCTCCTCTTATAACCTGATGGATTGAGCCATTTTCTTCATGCTGTTAGGTTTTTGAACAGGGATTGCTGATGTACTGCTCCGCGGGCCTTCATTTACAGTGGAGATCTGTATTTTCCAGTGACATATACTGCAGAAGTGCGTAACTGTGGTTTTTACCTTCTTAGCCAGCAAGGAAGAATAGCTTCTGCCACTGACTGCGGGCGATGAAATCCCTGATATGTGCTCTTTATTATGGGCTTAAGAAGCCTGGAAAATCAGGGAATTGGCAGTCCCTCAACATAATACATGTTAGCTGCAGTGTACAGTACAAATTATATTGGAAAACTGCATTATTCTCGAGCTATTTGTCTGCGGGTTTTGTTGCTAAGTTGGTGCTTTCTCATTCAGAAAAGAGACAGAAATGCAAAGTACCTCTCTACTGTGGGTGCATAGATCTGTGTGGAAAACATCTGCTTTACACTGGGAGTGCATTGCTTAACTTTGTTCTTCTCCCTCCTCAGACCCCCGTATTCTGTCTTAATACTGGAAATGCTTTTTGATGATATTGGGAATTCATAGAAATTCCTGGAAACAGTCACCTTCTGGGGTGCTGGCACTGAAACAGCTCGGCACCCTCCCCTTGAGCATCACCAGCCGCCTGCACTCGCCCGCCCACCGCAGCGTGGGATGGGGACGGGCAAACCTCTGCGAGCCGAGGAGGGCTCCGTCACAGATAGTCACGCGCTGCTTTATGGGCTTAAAATTCAGATTCTCATCCTCTCAGACTGCATTTCATATGTTCCTTTTTAAATGCTGCTTAAGCATTTGTCATTACACTTGCTCCAACCGTACTTGCTCGCTGTGGAGGCGAGCGCGGTGAGCATCGATCGGTGCCTTGGCTCTTCCCGGACGGGGCCGTGGCAGCGCCGGGGGCTTTCGGTGCTGGCACCTTCCCGGCAGGCAGCGAGGTCGTCCCCAGACCCCTGGGTGAGGCAGCCCCTTCGCCCTGCTCCAGGCATTGGAGCACAGGCCTCCAGCCGCTTTGTGCAGCGCTCTGGATTCTAGATCTCTTTAATGCCTCTGATTTTTTTTTTTTTTTCCTTGTTATTGTTAAACATATAAGGCAAAACTGAAATTCAGGATGAGCTCTACTGCCATGAAAAGCCCCTGAAAGCCAGAGGCTGGTGTCCTGGGACACYGCATGTCGTACACCCTGTTGTCCTCTTTCCCTTCTCCTGCAAGCTTTTKGGTCCCAAAGTCACCTCTGCATGTATCTGTTCCCCCCTCCCAGTTGATTTGCTCTTGCTTTCTCCTATGGTGCAGTGGAGGAGATTTCCATTTTGCTGTTGAATTTGCACTCTCCGCTTGACCCATCTTAGGAAACTGTTATACTTGGGCTTTATTTGAGATTTCTGGGGGAGGGAAAACCCAACAATAAACAAGCAGTGACCAGTTCAGTCTGCCCCGCTTCCCCCTCCTCCTTGCCAGGGTAGAAAAGACATTTCTCTTAACAGAAATCATCCAGCCCCCTCGACCTGCCCTGGAAAATACTGCCCAAACACATTTTCTGTAATGATCCCAGAGCAGCAGTCAATATTTGACAGTAGCTCTTTAAAGCTGCTTTCTGGGCTCTGAGGAAAATTCCTAAAGAAACAGTTTGTAGGAAATGTATTGGAAAATTAACTTCATGTTCATCAACACATCATTAACGGTTTTCTCACCCTAAGAATCAAAATGTCTGTGACTRTTTCCATCTTGGAAAAAGGTGAATGCTGGCACCAGGCAATATGTTCTCTCATCATTTACTTACGGCAGTGCTGTTCCCAGGGGGCTGCAGCTTCCTAATGAATGGGGACAGCAGAGAAAAAGGCATCTGGCRTGTTTATGAGCCTGTTTACAGCTCAGAGTCCAAAACCAGTCAGTGTTGGGAGTGATTTTTTTTTTTCCTAATTTTTACAAGAAACGGGCATAATTCATGAATTCCTTTTGCCATTCTCAGTTTTCCTTCTTTCTTCTCTCTGTGTCTCCTTAGCCATCCAGTGCAGCTTATGATCTCTTCCCATGTTTTCTGACATCTTTGTCTGTGTCAGCCTTCTCTGCTGCATGAGCAATGTTGTTTTTCCTTTTTTTTTTTTTCTTTTATGGATGCTGGTCTCTGAATGTACGGTTAGCTAAAGATGCCAAAGCTTAGTTTTCCTTTAACTTTCATGGAATAAGTGTGAAGACAACCCCCCTCCATGCACACGCATGCACAAATGATTTTTGATGAGTCTTAAGTGAGTTGTCTTAGAGCCTGTGATTCTCTCTGTTGCTTCCTACAACAGTGACAACCAGAATTATCTGATAACTTGGCTGATGGTCCCCAGAGYGAAACTGCTGAAGGTTGGCAGGCTGGGTATTCGCAGGGATAAATGTGTGCTGTGGAGCTCCTTTCCAAGATAGGTCACTGCTTTTAGGCGTCAGTATGAGAGGCTGTTCCTGATAGCCTTGGAGAGGTCACCCTTCAGCTTCCTGCGAGGGTCTCCAGGAAGCTGAACCCCATTTCAGGCAAGGAGAGGGGGGTAAAGCAGCAGCTTATGGTTGTGAGGAAGAGGAGRCAGAGAAAGGGTTTGCAAGRCRACATGGCTGAAGGGACACCTGGGGGTATGACCTTTCCCAGGATCTTCTGGTAGCATGTGAACAGCAGGAAGGTGAAACATCCAGAGAGAGGAGGAGTTTTGCAATTACGGAGATGCAGATTTTGTTCAATGGAAATAGGAGAGAGATTGCATCTTTAATCATTGGGGTAAAGAACCAGTAAGGTGTGGATWTAGCCAGGACATGGGGACACAGACACCCAAGCTGAGGATGATCCTAAACTATGAGGCTGAGTTACTYGTATGATCAAGATTTTGACCACAGTGATGGAGAAAAGTGTGTGGTGAATGCAGTGGGAGAGAGTGATGTCTTCAGTGTTCACTTGACCTGAAGGACAGACCTCCATGGGGCTGGGAGGGAGAGAGACTGAAATTGGGGTTTGAACTGAAGAAGTGTGTCTGGAGCTAAAAGGTGCATCTGTGAATCATCAACACAGAACTGTTAATTAAAGATGTGTTGATGGATGAAATTATGCAGAAACAAATGAGAAGCAAAGACAAATGAGGCAGATTGCTGAGAGCTGCACAGAAAACTAACGAAGGTGTTGAAGAGGAGTCTCCAAATGACAGCCTGCAGGAGAGAGATCGTGTAAATATGTGGAGTTTAGGGGAGAGGAGAGAAGAGCTATCTGAATCCCTGATTCARAAGGGATGACAGACATGTATCCTCTCCCGTGGGCACTGGGGGGTCAGGAGAGGCTCCAGCAGAGTGTGGTGGCCAGGACTGAGACTGGTAGTTTGGGGTGGAAGTGAAAGAAAGGGCACCTCACAATTGAGACAACACTTATAAGCAGTGCTGTTAATGACCTTGGGGAAAATGAGGGCAACAGAGAAGCAGTCAAAAGGTGTGTGGGATGATGGGGTTATTGCTCCCTTCACAATGGGCTTGTGGGTGGCCAGGCTGGTGGCAATGGAGAAGTAGAGTTGTGTTGGAAAATGATAAAAACGAAAGAGGTGGCCCAGGACTTCAGGTGGAGGAATTCAGTCTGGCCACCGAATTGCTATGGGACTCCTGGCCCGCCGGGTTGAGCGAGGTCGGCAAGAGCGAGTGCTGAGAGCCATGCCCTCATTTGTGTTTAAACTGCCTTTTCCCTCGTGGGTGAACATCGCGAAGTAATCTCCTGTTTTGCTCATTCTGACATTAAAAAGGGAATAACAATAGGGTATTGGGGAGAAAAAAAGATTAATTTTTAAACAGCAATTGCCTTTCTGGTGATAGTGCTGACAGCTCCCTAGCACCTTCCAATTACAGTATTTGTGTGTCTTCCCTTTGCCTCGGTTCCTGCAGCTGCACGCCTCCAACGAGATCTGCAATGTCAGTCACCAGCTTTTAATTTGCCGCCGTTCCCCCTTGCCTGTTGGGAAAGTGAGTGTGAAAGTGGGGTTTGTCTTGTATAAAGAAATCTCCCGTTTGTAGTAGTTGTTACCAGCGTTGTTTCTTCTGACTGCAAATGGCTGCACGTGTTAAGGGACGTTGCTGAGAGCTGACGCCCATGCATTTCATCTGCTTCTGGGCTTTAGGTATTTTTTTATTTTTTTTTTTTCATTCCCTTTGCTTCCCCAAGCACCATCCCCTGTAGGGACAGTGCAGGCGGGGACAGCAGGTCCCCAGCGCGGCACGGATGGTGCAGGCTCCGGTGGGGACATCTCTGTGCAGAGAGGCCAGGCRCAGCCACCATTGCTGACGCTTCTGCACTTACCCAGTAGCTCGGGAAGTCGCGGCGTGTTACCGTCTCCCTCTGCTTGAAGGGCTTGTCATGTCATAACGGCTGGTGGGAAACATGCAGCGTATGTCCRTGAAATGTGTTGTGATAATCTGATTTTGACGGCAGAAAATACGTAGTAAGGATTTGTTCTAGAAAAGTTTTAATAATGCCTCATACTTTATGTAATTGGATTTTCCACRGGCTGTCATAGGGTTGTGCTCTTCTAAATACCTGCAGCACTGAACTGGCGTTGTTTATARTCTGTGTTTAATGCTCCATAGCGTGAGCTGCCTCGGCACTGTCCGTTGCTCCCTCTGTAACACTGTGCAGTGCACGCATGATCCTTGTGGAAGTAGCTTTGCCAGATGCCTTTTAARTGTGATGGCCGTGATGGGTTAATGTGTGTTTGGTGGACTCGGGGGGCCCTGTTGTCCCCAGGGTTTGGGCACTGTGGTGGGGTCAGGAGCGCCTGCGCCTTGTCTTGCCTGGGCTGGGGCAGCCCTGGGACTTGCTCCCTGGCCTGGTGTCCCCAAGGAGAGACTTGGGACTTCATGGGTACGCCTCAGCTCAGAAATGGCATATCAGACAAGTCCAGGTAAAGGTGAACACATCCTCTGTTTAACAGTTGGGGAACTATTTTTCCTTTCACTTCTGTTTTTATTTGTATTTATAACCCAAGAAAGTGTTCATGACAAATGGGTCTAAAAAAAATAAGAAAGCCTGTTAGCTGTTATTCTAGAAAGGCTGCAAGCAGCGCAGCAGTCCTTACGCTTAAAAAGACCTTGAGGACATCAACAGACTTGTAATAATGCCTCTTAAATTTTTGGCTCACTTTCTGCTTGTATACTGTCCAGCCCTTCAGATCCCTCCTTTGCTCATGTGTTTCAATACCTTAAACCATGACCCCAAATAGTGGCAGGATGTGCTCCGTGTCCTGGCATCCCTGTGCCCTGATGCGGTGTTTGCCCTGGAAATCCAGTGCCAGGCAAGCACCGATGATCAGCTTTCATGAAACACAGGCTGGTACCATGGCAGCATTGCAGATTCACACCCAGAAATACCAGTTCAGTATTTGCAACTAACTCCAGTTTCAYCATGTGGGTGCTGCCTTTTCCTTGGTCCCACAAATCTGTTGCTTCAATGGTTTCAAATGGAGCATCTTGCTCTAGTGCAAGCAGATTTGAAGTGTGCGTTGCCCTCTACTCGCCTCTCCCCAACAGTGATCACCTTCTAGACCTGGGTTATTCGTAAGATTTAAAATTAAATAATTTGCGTAAGTATATAATTCATACCTATATGAATAAATTCCTCTGAAACAGGGTAGTAGTGATAGTGTAAATGAAGTTATTTTAGCACTTACTTGTTTGTACAGTTCGAAACAAAGGATTCAGGATAACTGATGTTGCCAGTGAAGAGACCTGTGCAAATGCAGGTGTAACGTATGAGGGGGGGGGGGGGGGGGGGGGGAAGAGTGGAACAGGTAATCTGTGGAACAAGAGAGAGAAGAGTTTCCGAGCCCTGAGTCTGCATCAGCACAAACAGTAATTCTGGTGGTAGGATGTTGTGCTGGACCCTGGGGAAAGCCCTTGGCTCTAAGTGGGGCTGAGCTGGCAGCTGGCAGTAATTGTATTTCAAGATCTTGAAGTAGATTCTGAACAAATTACACTAATGCCTTCAAGGGGAATGACTTCATATTCAGACTTGTGCAACTGAAAGCCAAATCTGACCCGAATGGGTGTGTTGTGCACAGTGCAGTACACTCAGCGCGATGCGCACACGTGTGCCTGGTGTGTTTGCAGGGTCGCCGCGGGGCCCCGAGCACGCCAGTGGTCCTCAACATCTCGACCATCCTGCTGACGTGCCTGGAGATGCCCCGTTGGGCAAATGAGCTCATTACAATGTGCCGTTATTGCACTTATGTTTATGGCTGCCATAATTACACGCACGAACTCTCTGTTCACATAGCGGTGATGATCTAGCCCTAAAATGAGAATAGGTTTTCTTAAACTTATTTTCTGTTTAAATGAGGTGACTTCATTCTTGTCCCTGCTTGTGGAAATTGGTACGATATAGATAAGCATGAATGATATGTGTAATATATTGCCTGTGGGAAGCATTGTAGGTTATGGTAATGCTGGGATGTATGTGTGAGGGCTGAAAGAAGCCAAAGAGATGTAGAAATGCACTTTGTCAAGTGTAATTCATCCCAGGATGACATAGGTATATGTACGTAATAGGATTCTTGGCTCCTTTGCTTGATGCCCTTTGCTACACGATGAGGATTGTATTATTACGCTGCTGTTCCTGTACTCACTGCGTCGTGATCGTGCCATCTCTTCTGGCTGCCTTTTCTCCATAAAGTCATTTCCCTGAGATCATCTTTCAGCCTGTGATTTATCTGACTCCCAGACTAGGTGCTTTGAGCACTGCAGTGCTGCACATGAAGACATTTCCAGCATGTCTGCTGTTGTATATCTCCTAATTTCCACCAGCCTTTTAGAGTTTCCATTTTTATGGGTGCTAATGCCTTCCTGCTCACATGGGGRAAAAAAAAGATGGTTTTAGGGAAAGAAGAAAGGATGGAGGACCTGGGGGCAGCAGGGATTTCCACGGGCTGAATGCAATTGCTCCTTTTTTACAGCCCTGTCATTTGGAGGCAGCAGATCCCCCATGAGCTGGTTATSTTCACCAATAACACACCGTCAGTTCCTCCCTGGATTTCTGAGTGCTTTCGCTGAGTAAAATACAACGGCTGTGTAATTCTCCCAATATGTTTCATGCTGTGGCAGTTGTCAGCACCACCCCTTGCCCAGTCTGCRTCTGCTGGCTCCACTTTATCTCCCTTTTCACTACAAAAAAGAACACGTGAGAGGGGCTGGAGTCACTGGGGGATGACAAACAGCACCCAAGGCTGGCGTGTGCTGCTGAGAGCATTTAGTGAGCAGGGGAGTGCTCTCATCTGGAGGCTGCATCAGGAAGCTGGGGGGAAGAAGGAGATGCACGAGAGGCTCTACAAGCCAACAAAATCAGATAAAAGCAGCCTTTTAGGAAGAGCTGGTGTTTGTGGGCTGTGTTCATTTATTGCTTTCATCCACCCACCTGTCTTATTACAGAGAGGTGCTTTCTTGTATCCACCKAAGTGTTGATATGGATTTATACTTGCACAGGTAAAATCAGAAGTACTTTAAAAAGCTGCATTTAAGTTCTACCTGGGTSATCAGACACCACTGCCAGCAGTGTGCTCTCTGCTGCCGGGGATTAGAGAGACTTCCCGTCAGCATTGCCCAGGGCCTCCAAAATTCCAGTTTGCTTTCCCTCCAAGTTCTTTTTGGAACAAAACCAAGATAGTCCATTTACAMATACTTGAGTGCTGAGAACCAGGAGCTAAGGAACTGGAAATGGGAGGTTGTGTTGAGAATGTGCTCTCAGCGTGCTGGCTAGCGATATGGCGATGAGCCTGTGAACTGCTTCGAAACTATGTTCTCTGCAAGCCCTTGCTTGGTCAGGTGGCAGGAGAAGACAGTGCAATAGATGCAAACCTGTATACTAAAGGTGAATTTTTCTCCTTCCCCCCTGCCCCCAAGGAGAGCTGGCATGGCCAGGCTGTTTTCCTGCTCTCTGTGGAAAGCTGGGACAGTGGGGTTTTAGGTTTAGTTTCTGTTTGTGTTTGAATGCACATCAGTAAATATTTATCATTTTGGATGCTCCAAGTCATCTGGGGTGCAGTTTTAGGGTCTGAATTCACGATTCACTCAAGTCAGTGGGGAGATGCTGATTTTGGAGGAATTTTGGACTGGGCACTTGAGCTCTGGCTGTCAGGCTGGGCTGGGAGGCRGCTCCCAGGACAGGGCACCGTGTATCAGCCTCTCCATGCGTTTTGTGTTTGGGATCATCCCAAGAGCAGCGTAGCTGTGTGCAGGGTTACAGATGTTCCTTAGCTCAGCCTATGCTTTTTGCCTATCATAGAAGGGAGCAAAGCTTGAGTCCTGACTTAAACTTTCAGCGGATAACTGGACACCTTYGGATACAGACCCTCGACTCATTCCATCACAGGCAGCAGGGCTGGATGTGAAGAACTGGCTCTGAGCTGGAGTTTGCTAACCCAGGGAGGGTGTCCTTAGGAATGCAGGGGGTCAGGAGCTAAGAACCATGCCTATCACCCATGGTGAGCTGATTGAGCTGCCTGCCAGCCTGTGGGTACCTGGCAGTGTCTGCCYACTCCCCAGGAGCTGATTTTGGGTGGGTACAGCCCTGCRAGGGATGCAGGGAAAGCCCATCCGCCCATCACTCCCGCTTCCTGCACTCAGGAGTGATTTATCTTCTTGTTTTGTGGAGTTTCCTTTCTAAAGAATCTTCAGTGGAGCATATCCTAAGATAGCAGCAATCCTTTCTGCCCGGTGTTGCGGTGACGACAGCTGATATCAGCCCAGCTCCCGCTGGCTCCGCTTCGCTGCTCCCTAATGAGCAAAACAAATGGGATGTGGACACAAGCCTGTGTGGAGGAGCAAATGTATAAGAGCAGGAATAAGTGACCCTGGGTGTGTGTCACTGTAGCCAGGCTCATGTGTCTGTTGGTCTCTCTAATGCTGGAGTTATCACTCTGCATATCTAGTCCTACATACGTGTTTTTTTCAGAGTGCCAATTACTGTATAAATAATTATTTGATTACACAATTTTTGCTAACTGCTTTGTTCCCTATCTTGTCTTTGATCACTCAGGAGCGTTTCAGGTTGAAATAATTGCACGTTCAGGGGATTTGCTTAGAAGCTGGTAATTATTAATTTCCTCAACAATTCACTTTCCATGTGCATTTGCTGCACGATGGGCTCTGAGAGCAGCAGGTCGTGCTGGAGAGTGGATAATGGAGATCACAGGCCACTTCTTCCCTAACACAGGGTCCAATTACAGATAGTGACTTTCCTGCTGCCTCCGAGGAAGGACGATGACATTTTGCTTTGTTTTACTGCAGTTACATCATTGTAGTTCCAGTCAGCCTAATAATTTCTTGGTCTTAACTAATTTTCCATATATTTTCTGTGCCTTTTCAACTGTAYGGTTATGTAATATAATTATCTTGTATCTTTTATTTGATGACCCTGTTTTATTAGTAATGATGTACTAATTATTCTGGTTCTGTGTGTGTTGATAATTGCTTCATATTATGGTAGTAGTTTAAAGATCACAAATAATATGTAGCACCTCATCTTATGAGCTGTTATTAACCTGTAATGTAGCCCACTGAAGAGTTTAAACTCAGTTTAAAGCTCCCATTGTCCCAGTGGAGGTAATGTATAGGTGTGATGAATGTGGTAAAATCGTCGTCTCCACCTGCCWCTAGACTTCACTGCAAATGCCTAATTACTCTTTCCAACAATTAGACCCATTCTGAACTTTCTAACTGTGAAATAAAAAAAAAAATCCAGTTTCTTATGTCTCTCTTAAAAATGTGGTAATGAACCTTTCATGGATGCTCGAGCCAGCTGCAGGATGAATGCAGCAGGGGAGACCKGAGGCTCCCTCCTGGCCCTGACACAGTGTTTAGCTGAAACCTTCTGCTATGCTATAAAACAGTGAGGTTGGCCTTAATTCTTTCTTCAACCGGGGCTTTACCTGAAGAGCACTGAAGTCGATGGGCTGTGTGCGTGTATCAAGCAATCCTTGGTGGTGGAGCAGGGTTACCAAGGGAGAAATCCCACAAGCGGGGCCAGGTCCTTGGTAATTTGTGCTTCCATTCCTGTACCATCTTGGTGATCTTCAGAAGCAGATTCCTGATGAGAGAGAATTAAATTTGTCTTAATAAGCATCATGAGATTGGCAAGATATGATCATGAGAGCACACGTTTTCTAATGGCTTCTTTGACTGTCAAATGGAGCAAAGAAAAGTTGCACAACCTAATTTATTTTCTACATTTTATGCTTACAACTAAATTTCTGAATTTCACTAAGTTCGGATTTAAAAAAACTAGGTAAGTCAGTGTCACTGTGTTTATTTAGTTTCTTCTTGGATCTTCTAGTTAGCAAACACTGACTGAATTTCCATAACTGTTGGGATAAATTTAAATTTTAGAGAAAATGCCATTGTGACTAAAACATTTTAGAGGAAGAGAAAGAGTTCTGTTAATGATGAGGAGAAATACAGGGGCTTCTGGAGCAGAAGTGCTAACAGTACCTCATCTGGAACAGTGGGTGCTTTGGAGGCAGATGCAAGTTGTCATCTTTCCTGTAGGTAACTGTGGAATTGGCTATTCACAGGGAATAATTTCTGATGGACTTCTCCATGCACTGAAACATGGAATTTTATATGCTTGTTTTAAACATCTAAATCCCTTGTTTAGCAAGTTTCACAAATGCATGAATTGTAGAATGTCATCTTTACAGCTGGTGCCTGCTCTTGGCCGCAGYGATGCCCGGCGGCCACCAGTCCCAYGGGATAAGGGCAGGTTTCCTTGGAAAAATGCTGTGGTCTCTCACTGAACTTAAAATTTTGTTCTTGCRTTCTTTTTCTTTTAAACCAAGATCAGTATCTCAGCTTCTGAAAGGTATRTGTGGAAACACTTAAATTCTTTCTCCTGTATTTTGCAAGAGTTTAGAAAGACTAAATAAAATCTGACATGTGAGACAAAACAATTATCAAAAGGCATGTATAATTGCTGAATACATAGCAGTGGAGGAAGATGCTTTGCAATGTGTTATGTAACAAATAGGAAACAAATAATTGTTTGAGAAGGATTTAATTCACCCAAATGAGTTTAGCTAAGCAGCCATTAAACACTTTACTCGGAGTATATGCTGTCTTATTCTTTCACTTATGTGAAAATGTTCCTTGCTATATTTGTGCACGCTACCTTGAGSTTTTTATTAACTTCAGTGTTTTCATTAGCTACCTGTAGTTAAATATTTATGGTACAGTACATTGACATTTCTATAAAATATTGAAAACGGAAAGGAAATCTGTTTTCAGGGAATGGAGAATCAGGTTAATACAGGTGTAGAGTTCAGTGTAACTCTGGGGTTGGTTTTGTGCCCCCCAAGGGTGTTGATGTTCGGCAGCATTAGGTTCTGCTCTATGCAAGGTTCATAGTCAAACTGGGGGCTCTGACCAATGGTTAGCCTGGGACCAACTGGGTTGTGGGCATTAAGAAATAAAACGCAGCTGCCAGGAAGGGCAAACAGCAGCGATCTTTCATAGCAGCAAACTCTTCTGCCTGGGCTCTGCTGTTTTTCTTAAATTAATGTCTTCTGTCGGGATGTGCACTAGTTTATGAGCAGTGTAACACTTAGCATTTGTCCTCTTAAATCATGTTGTCAATGTTTGTAATTCAGGCTAGTAAAATAGGCATGAAATACTTGTGTGGTAGACCTCACAGGGCCGTAAAGTTTGGGAGGTTTAGTTACATTTAATTAGTGACATGAGATAGTCTTTGTCAGACTCTTTCCTTGCAGAACCCCATCTGTCTTCCTCGGCCGTGCTGGCTAACCCAACGCTGTCCTTGCAGAAGAGACTCCTTTAGCCAAGGCTCCCGTCTCTGAGTCCACAAATTAGTTAGAAAAGGGACTGCTTGAGARAAAGTGAATCTTCATATGTTACTGTGAACGGCTGCCCAAGGTAAAAATCAAGCCCCCAGCCCCCTGCGGCGACCTGGGGCCACCCCACACGTGGTGCCGACAGCGCAGCTTTCGTTTCCTCCTGCCGCTGCACCATGTCAGGCAGAACTCCTCTCCCTCTGCGGCAGAAATAAATGATTACTTAAAAGTTACAGTATTTTGTTAATTCAAAGACGTAAGTGGGAATTTCTGAGAACCAAGGAAAATTGATCAGAGACCAAAATAGGATGCATTTTTGCCTTTTGTCATTGATTTCATTACGGTTGTGTCAAGTGTAGTTGATATTATATAGCGCAAAGAATGCAGAAAACCGTTTTGGCTTGTTGGTTTAAAAAAAAGGTAGCATCTCATTTAGGCAAAAAGCTCAGTAGCTATTACAGCAAGGCTTTTTTATTTTTAAACGAGTAATGCATTTTTTGTTTAAATGAAGAAAAAAACAGACTATTTATTACTGTTCAGAAATCTTTATGGCATTAACAGCTGTGTAAATTAGTTTAACTTCATTGACTTCCGCAAAAATAAACTGATTAATCTTTGCTGAGAATCTGGTTCCATGGGACTTAATTGATTTTCAAGCTGACATTTTTATTAGTAATAACATTTAAGGTTCAGATAATACTCATCAAATATTTGCTTACTAGTCTACACAACATCCTTTCTAGGTAAATAAGGTTATTGTATGTATATGAATCTGGATAAATAGATAGATAAAAATCTAGAAATTGTAATTGTCCAATAGATAAGGTGTAGAAGGTGAGATTGCCTGTCCTGAACCATACAATGAGAGACTGTGATTACACTGAGCAGCATATGGTGCCCAGAATGTCTTTGGGATGGGGAACTGGGGTCATATTGTCACCTGAAATGGGGATTCAGTTCCCAGGGTCCTGGTTATGAAATGGACCTCAAAGGTTCAAAAGGTCAGGTTGATTTGGTGAGCACAAGCACCAAATGGTCTAAATTTTTAAGCAATGCAGAATATATGCATATTCTGCAGATGTATATTTATGTGTGTATATATTAGAAAATATGCATAAAATAAATGTTATATCATGTAAACGGTTTGGAAGAACCTCGTGGTGTTTCTGCTGGTGCTGTTGGGAGGATGTCCCCTGTGCGCTGCTTGTTRTCTCTCACCCTGCTGTATTTACCTTTTAGGTAAAGGGAAAATAAGAGCTCGGTTACCATCTGGGTAGCTGCGGACCTGTGCCTGCGTTTGCCGTCTCTCACGCGCTCCGTCTGACCCAAATCCACCCGCGGCTCTGGGCAGCCCTGGTGTGTCCGTACCCCCGTGTCCCGCCAGGCTCGTGCCTGCCTTACCTCCCTGAAGGTGAGGACAGGAGCAAGGTCCTGSTTAAATTAATTCTGAGCCCCATTGGCTGTGTCCTTGGTGCTGATGGGATTGTGCAAGATACGGGTTTTGGGTCTATTCTGGGCTTTATTCTTGCAAAAACTATAACGTTTTCCCCTTCAGTATCGGGGAGCTCTGACATTCTTGCTCCTGTGAGCATGGTCGCTGTCCCCTCTTGCTCTGTGRTGGAGGAGCTGTCTTGAGGTCATGACTCTAACAAGGTTTCCAGTAGYTGAAAATAAGGTTTATTTCTTTATTTCACTGCGTAACAGCACAGAGTGCCTGCTGTAGGCTTTCCGCATAAATGCAAAGATGGTGGCTGCTGTATAGCAGCACCCAACTCACTTGACATCAAAYCAGTAAACCAGGATCGAGGCCTTGCCCAAAAGTTGTCCTCAAAGCAAAACCCTCTGAACRAATCCCTGTGAAAAAGTGTGGTTTTATATATGTATATGCACACACAAAATATTATCATATATATTATAATATATATGTTAAATATATATAATATTACTGTTATTACTACCTTATATATGTTATATATTATTATATATTACTGCTCTGGGTTGCTTAAAGGTGGGAGAGAGAGTGAAATCCAGCATATGGACTGCACTGTACAGTCTCCTGCGTGTACTGGGGAAGCACGAGCTGGTTTTGGTGGGGCGGTGTGGCTGTGGCTGCTGCCGGGGCTCCTGTTTGGACATTCATCTCTCCAGGAGCTACTTAGCCTGTCATTAATTCCAGCTATACATTAGCGTGTGACTCAAGGGCTAAAAGAAGTAGGAGGAAAGGAGAAAAACCCAAAGGAGGGAAGCGTATCAGATCAGTGCTCACTGACAGTATTTAGTCTTAAACCGTAAATTCAGTGGCATATGTAAAATACCGTGTCTGGCACCAGCAAATTGTTCTTTGAGTAATTGTATTATGTACTTCAGTGCTTCTTTGATAAGATGTAATTTGTGTGAGGTGATAGCAAGTCAGTAATCCCTAGTGTTTCCAAATCATTTTACAGGGAAAGTTTCTACTGATGGAGACTGTTGACTGAAACCTGTGGGGGAGAAATGGGCTCGTTACGAGGAAGGGAAAAGTGTTACTTGCAGCTTAATTAAGGTGATCCTTGCATTTAAAACCTGATACGCTTTACTGGTTGAAAYGTAGTTTTTACCCTTTGAAAAGAGGGGGTGAAGGTGTTGGCTGCCCCAGGGTAGGGGTTTCTGCCTCGGGAAGGAGATGCTTTTCCCCCTGTGCCCGCTGGATCGCCACGGAGGGGGCACAGGAGGGGCTGGGCTGTCCCRGGCAGGTTTCTGAGCACTCCCAACCTTCGGAGGGGCACGGCGAGCCACATCGGCGGAACAGGGTGGGAACAGAAGGAGAAAATGTCAGGAAAAATGACAGCATCTCCCCTTACTTGTTACTGAGAGGCRAGATACTGACTCTCACTTATGTTTTCTTGCTTTCAAGCGTGTTCTGGGTTTTGTTGGAGTCGTTCCGGAAAAGGAAAGATGTGGACTTTTTAGTATTTTTTTTTTTTTCTTYTAAATTTCTTCATTTGGCAGCAATAGATATTCCTGGTTTGTAGGAAGCAGGGGTGGGAGGGCTCCCTGCCACCATCCTGCTTCTCCTCCCCAGGTGTTCCTGGGCACGGGGCTTGCAGCAGAGCAAARGGCTGTGACAGTCAACCCCCCTGATCCCAACGCCTGTTTGTCGTATACATCAAACTGAATCACGGAGAACAGGCTCTGTGTGTTGTTAATGCAGATTAATTGTCTTTCTGTTGATCCTGAGCCAAAATGCTTTGAAGTGGAAGAGATTGAATCACTGGCCTTGATAGCATTTTTTTTTTTTTTTAATTTAACCATTTTGTGTCCTAGCTGACTCACAGGAGCCAGGCGGCATTTATATTGGGTAACCTCATTATACAAAATGACCCCTAAGATGACCATAGTGCTGGAAGGCTTGGACGTCACGGAAATAGTTGTTAAATTTCCTCCCTATTCATTATTTCTCAGGCAACGTGAGATCTCTGCAGGGTTGAGTTTTGTCTTCAGTTTAGATCTTCTCAGTATCATAAGCAGAAATAACAAAATAGGCAAATACAGGTAGAAGCCAGGTATTATTTTCCCTTTTATTGCTACTCTATTAAATGCTGCTACTCTAGAAACAAACGTGTTGTGCAATATATTGGTTAAGTGCCAAGAACAGCATCTGCATTTGCATTCTGTGAATTGGAAAGCAATCTGTTGCAGGAGGGGAGCTTGTGTATCCATTTCTAGCTCAAAGTACTCTTGAGATATTTCACTGAAAATACTGTGTGTCTAAGGCCTTTCCTTTCTCATGTCTCAAATAAAAGTGGCTATACAGGTGTTCTCTGGAAAGAATAATTTATAGCTGCTTGTGCYGCTTGCCTCATCTTGCTCTGGAGAAACAACTGTCCTAAGATGATTCGAAGGAAAAAAAAGATTTTATTTTTTTTCTATGTGAAGCTTTTTTAGTAAAACTAAATGCTTGGATTGTTTTATCTTTCTGTTCAAAAAAAAAAAAGGTAAAATTTTTGCTTAAATTCTTACTAACGTGGATAGTACACCAAGCAATGCAATAAGGTCAGGCTTGTGCTATTTGCAACAGACATGAAGGTTTTTATTGTGACCGAGAGGATGATGACACTTGGTTTGASATCAGCCTCTTGGCTGTTTGTTTTAATTTCCTGGATGGACACCATTAAAGTCTGAAGTTCATTAGGACTGAACTGAATTACCAGCCTGCTGCAAAACTGGTGTCACCTTCCACTTGCAGGAAGGTGAATTTTGGGTGATGCTGATACATAGCTCCTGCATGGCCTGGATTAACTGTAAACATTATGAGCCTTACCAATCACCTTCCTGAAATGTGCTCTAGATTTTACGTTGTACAACAGTATAACGTTAAGTTGTTTTGAGTATGAGGGTTTGCAATGAAAGCTTTGACATCTGCAATGGTCTGTAGGGGAAATTCTGCTGTGACATCTCCCTTCACCCCTGGGTGATATCAGCCAATAGTACAATAAGCCACACCAGTATTTCAACGACCACGGTGCTTCCTACAGATAGGGAATAGGGTGGGCAAGTCACACGCCAGTAGCACACTCTTCTCCTTGTGGGTGCTTGGAAATGCCATGATGATGACGGCCCTGTAAAGAGTGCTCTGTCTTTGCTGCCAAGAGAGCAAAAACTGCTGAGCTTGTATGTGAGCATATATACTTTGTAAAATGAAAATAAGTGTCTAAACTTGTAAATACCATCTGGGACAGCGAGCGCTGTTTCAGTGAGTTATATAGATACTCTGTGCTGGAGTAATACCATATGTGACCTAGATATAYGAGTGGTACATGGAGACTTTCAAAACGATGCCTGTTGCTATTCTGTCCTGGAATAAAACCTSTGGTGATGATTTTCCCACTGAGCCTTCAGCTGACCGTGGCTGTCATTTGCAGCCACCCTATCCAAGAGATGGCGATTTTGGGCAGCCTTGATGAAAAAAGCAGTAGAGAGTCTGGGAGCTGTCGCTCCGTCTGATCTAACCTAATCGCAGACTTATACGTAGGAGCAGTTTTTCCTCCCATTCCTTCAAATAAAATAAGCAAACCATTGTGAGCAGCTGAATTCACTGGACCAAAAGGAACTGAGTAACAAAAGGGAAYGGTACCCAGTGAAAGCCAGCCCAGGGCAACGGGTGCCTTCTAAATCATTTGCCTCTTCTGTGTCCTCTTTGCTGTATCAAAAGATGAAAGCTTTCTATCTCAGCTCAGTCTTACTAATTAAACTGGTCTGTTCAGCTCCCGCAGTGGCGGCTGGAGCAGCCCCACCTCTGCTTTTAGCCTCTCCAACATGCTGCATTTTAAGATAATATGGACTCGGGAAGTGTTTTTGAAAGCATGCTGCATTAACTTCCTCTGCTTCCCTTGAAGCCGGGGATTAGAGTCAGCCAAGTCCTCGATGCTTTTGAAACATCTCCCTCTGAGCCTGCCTGACCTTCAGACAAAGGCAGGGTTAAAACAAAGGGTAAAAGCCTCAGTTTGGGTAAATCGCTRCTGTAGCGTGGCTGGAGTCAGCAGAGCCTCAACAGTTGAGACCAGGARAGAACTTGGCCCGGAGTGAGGAGGCAGTAAAGGGAACAGCCCTCTCGAAAAACATAAAAGTTAATTGTTATGCAGAAGTGGTACATATTTTTCAGCTCTTAAAGATCATGTGCTCATAACTTCCCCATAAAAAGTGCAGCTGGCCAATATTTTTTCATTTTTTCCTGAGTGAACTGAAAAYGAAGGGATTTTTCATGCTCTCAGATGAAACTTTGAAAGAAAGCAGCTCTGAATAAAACCTCGGGGCTCGGTGGGAGCTTAGCTGGTTACTAGACACCCATCAGCAGTACCTGCAGCCATACACCCCCCACCCCCACCCCCCGCTGCTGTCGCTGGAGCGGTGGTGGGAGGTGGGGATGCTACGGGGCTGTCCAGGCACTGGTAGCTGGACTCACCTCTGCTTCTCCTGCTCTTTCAACCATTTACCCCAAACTGCCAGGAAGRGGCTTGTGTTCTCCTCCTTACCCTCTCCATGGCAGGGCTTGGATCTCAATATGAATTTGTTCCCAGCAGTCTTCAGCTGCAGGGGCTGCGATTGATCGCTAGACCTTTTGGGTGCCATCCAAAGCCTGCTGGAGCTGATGGAAGGACTTCAGTGAACTTTAGATCATACTTTAAGTGCTGGATTTCTTTCGTTGTGAAAGAGCAGTTTCTGATTTTACCGTGTGTTTTTTTTTTTTTTTGTCAGCATCCCCAGAGGTTTTATTTACTTCACCAGCTTTCTTTGCAAACTGTGCCGATTCATTTAGCTGAATCCTTGTCAAGTTGCTCGAGCTTAAGTTGGCATGCAAATGTACAGCAGCTATTCCTATTTTTTTCAGATGTGGAAAGCAAGCAGTGGAAAGATAAATTACCGTAGTTCCCTTTAAGCACATATTGCTGAGAAGCAAACACTAAAACATCAAAATAAAGCCTTTTTTTCTTTACTCTTTTTAAAGCAAGAATATAATCATGCTCCGTGGATCTTGACAGAGCACAGATCAAAGCAATTAAGTAATTGCTCTTGGCATTTTGATTGTGGATTTGAGTGGTGCATACAGTGTTTATACGGATGCCACAGGATGCAGCTGCCGCCGCAGGGAGCAGCCCCGGCACCCAGGGAGGGCTCGGTGGGTGCGTGGGCACCTCTGCCCCGGCCACCCTGGAGTGCTGAGAGGAAGAGGAGCAGCAGCAGGCCCCGGAGAGGTGGGGTGGCCCTACCCTSAGCTGCTGACCGTGTTTTCCAAAGCAAAGGCATGTGGCTAGGGGAAAATGCCTGCAGGCTGACGGTAAAATGGATGCTCTTATCAGAAGTTGCTTGTAGCTTCAGTGGYTGCTTGGCTTATTTCTCATTTAGGATAAAAACCTCCCTCTGAATCTTGRGGATGCCTCAAATGCAAGTTTCATGACTCGTAATTTCCAGCAGGACAAACTGGATCCTAAATCCAAGCACTGACAACCCTCAGTTTGGAATTTGGCAATGGGTGCTGGGTCATTTTTACTAGTACAACAAGGAGACCGAGCAGAGATAAGACTAACTGTAATTTTTCATGTAGGAAGACTTGGCAAAAAAAATGACATTTCAAAACTGAAAGTATTTTCTATTTCAACACAGAAATGTTCCCTCATTTAAAAAAATAAAATGTCCCTTCTTGTCTTGCTTCTGAATGCATGACCCTCTTGCAAGGCAAGTTATAGCACCATTTTGTTTCTAATTGCAGGGAAAATTCCTGTTTCTGATTCACACTCTGGTACTCGATAGGCTTTGCGCAATTGTTCTTTTCATGGTACTCCTGGTACAATCATTATATTGAACGAGCAGAGAATTCATGACAGCAAATTGCAATACAGATTGACCTGTATAATGTGGTTCAGAGGAGGATTCTGTGCTCGGCGTTCAGCTGTGGCTGCAGGCACCCGCCTGTTAGCCTTGGGTCAGCACCCGAGAGCGCGTGGCTGGCTGTGGGCAGAGCTCCYGGCCGTGTCTCCCCTGTTTTCCCATTGGAAGGCAAAAGGAAGAGGCTGAAGAGARAACCCAACTGTGGAAAGGAGAGATGAAGAGAAAGGATGAGAAGGAAAGGGAATGGTCCAAATGCGGGGGAAAGAGGGTGGCCCTTGCAGACACAGGAGCTGTGGCAGCACATGGGTCCTGGCCACGCACAGCTTTAAAACTCAGATTSTGAGAAACCCACCTGAGGCTGGGTTAATGCAACACAAGATTTAGCCAAGACCCAGACCAGGTCCCAGACTTCTGCTGTGGGATCCTCGGAGRTCCACTTCAACCCATGTGCCACATAACTGAAAATCAGCTTCAAGCGTGCTCTGTGGTGTAGTGGTGATGGTAGGTCTGTGGTTTTGCTCAAGATGTGTTTGAAGAATAACTCCTGATAGCCGTCATGGTGACCTCACCAAAAACTGCAAATGTAAATTTGTTATGCTGCAAAAGAGGGTGTGAGAAATAGATTGCTGTTCATCTTGGGTTAAATTCAAAATTTTCACTTAAAAAAGAAAAGAAGTTTTCATGAGTGATGTTCTTTATCATTTGCACTTTTCCTAGGCTGCTGGAGGAAAGCTCTCACCACAATATGGATGCAATTTGATTGCCAAAAAAGTAGACTTAAACCCAAAGTTTCTCTGAAACGAACAAGGATATTAACTAAAATATGTAATTGTGGAGCTCCCTTAGAAAGTAATGATAGGATGCATAATTGTTTCTCTGTGATTCTTGTTAATCAAGAAGAGAGCCAAAGAAACAATATGTTAATCACAAAGGTGAAGATTTTTGAGGACATAATGATTGATAAGGACCCAAATGTCATTGATTACCCCTGGRAGTTTTACACACAACAGTCTTTTGTGCCTTTCAAAATCTGCCTGAAATGGAAAAACCATGAATCCTTTCTAAGGCTGGGCAATGAGGAAGGGACAGTAATTTGTCTGCCATAATTGCATAGAGGTTTAGTAATAGGAGGATTTGAGCTTCTATCTGGGCACCTGCAAATCTTGAATTCCTGCCATCGCTGCTGGTTTGCTGAAATAAAAAATGCTTGCCAGATAGCTTGGCTGGAAACAATTTTACCTTAACTAATGTAGGTGATCCTCTGTCTGGTTTAATCAAAAATCTCCTTAATGGAGCTGGAGATTGTTGTTCAGCAGAGTACCTGTAATAAAAAGTACACTTCTTACTGCTCCTGGAGGGGCACGTAATCTAGCACTTTCTATGACCCCTGAAGGCACAGGATTAAATTGAAGGACTTGCACCTAATTTTTGAGGTTTAAATAACTACCAGAGTATTTATTAAGATGTAGCTGCAGAGCCTTTACAGGGCTTTGCTCTGCCCCTTGCGTAACTGGAGGAACGAGGACTCAAGTGCATCGTTTGTCACGGCAGTTTGGTGTGTTCACAGCACCGTGCGCTTAATTACAGCCCCATTCACAGGCTCTGAGTAAAAGTAGGAACCAATAAAAAGAAAACCAACAAGTAATTGCTTTATAATTATTTTTAGGAAAAACTGTCTCCATAAGAGCAGCTGGAGATGGAGATGAATCTTTAACCTGATAGAGCAAACCTTGGCTGAAATACCTTTGTGGTGGATCCCCCAGCCTGCTTGGGGTTGGGGTGGCTTGTTGGGGCCTTTGTGGCCTTTGGGGTTGCCCAGCTGAGCAGAGGCTGGGGAGCAGCATCGTCTCCTCAGGGTGATTCTTCCCTCCGAGGGATGAAGAGCTGCAAAACAAATCGTTTGACGCGGCTCTGTAGTAGCTCCTGGTTTCTGTGCAGGGTGGTAGATCCTCTCCTGGGTTATCTGAGGTTCTCCTTATCTCTCAGTTAATTCTCTCATCCCAGTTTTACTTCTGGTTTAAAATGTATTTGTTGAGCAAGCAGTAAATCTGTCATTCCAGCAAGCGCTTAATTGAGCTATTCAGTCCTGGGAAGTCTTTGTTTCCTTTCAGAAGATAAATAAATACCATTTACCAGTGTACTTCTTCCTTCCCCYTTCCATTCATCCCTTTTTGAAACCTAAACATTTCCAGGCAGTGGTGGTATTAATCTATTCCGCATTCCTTGTTGGATGTGTACAGGCTGACGCACGGGGTGGCACCAGACGTGAATCCCCGCAGCAGCGCTGGTGCAACTCCAGCACGGGGTGGGAGCGGTGGGATRGATCCAGCAGCTCCCGTCGCTGCTCCCTGCCTGCTCTGTGCAATCCTGTCACCCGGGGCTGCTGCTTGGCTCTGCTGAGGATTGCTCCGGGTGGCCTATATTAGAGCAGCACTATGCATTATCTGAGGATAACGTGAAGAAACACAAGAGTGGGCATAAATACTTGTCTCCTCTGCTGGTTCCATTCAGCCCAGTTACAGCCTGAAATCAGGGCCAAGGCTGTTAAATAAGGCAGATTCTGCAGGAGGAGTCAGCTTGCAGGCTTCCATGGACCTGGCTCAGAATGGTCCTTTTTGGGCATGTCGAGGTGTGCTCTTTCAAAGCCCTCGGCTGTGTGCAGTGCTGAGCTCTCTCCAGAGCACCTGGCTGTGAAGGATGCAGATGCTCGGTCTCYGGGGCCAGCTCTCCCTGCTGCCCACACATGCCTGCATGGAGCTAATGGAGCTTTTTAGCTGTAACCTGGAAGCTGCCAACAGCCCTCTTTATTTTTTTAAAAAAAAAAAAAAGGCAGGATTTTCTTCCCTTACTGCTAATTAGATCAATAGGGATCTTACCAGTTATTGAAAAAGACAGTTGTAAACTAATTAGGCATGCACTAGCTGAGCACTGATGCTTCCTCCCCTGCCCCTCCATTTCCTGCGAGCGGGGGGAATTGCTCCGGGCGGCTGCAGGCTCAGGCAGCAGCACAGAACGGCTCCGGCAGGAGGGTGTTTTCTTTTCACAACCTTAATTCCTGCAAAATCCTCCCGCTGCGTGTGATGCCGCAGAGGTGAGGTACGGAGGGTGACGAGGCTGCAGCCAGCCGGGTGATGTTTTGCTATATTTAGATCTTTGCTCTGAGGATAACATTGTGAAGAGGTGAGAGCAGGACAGAGAGGGTTTATCTGGGCCCCCCTGACTGCGGGTGTAGTGCTCTGCTGTCTGCACTTACAGGCYATATACACTAACCTGACTATGCACATCCCAGCCAGTGCCTGCTGGGGTGCTTGCCTGTACAGTGATCTATTGCATTAAGCTAATTGGAGAACAAYGCTGTTTGCTGTTACAATAATTTTCAGTGTCAAATATTTTACTGTTAATTTGAGCACATGAGGCTTTCCTTAATGCTGTTTAGGGCTTTGAAGTTAAATTGCAGTTTCATCAGCTGCATGATAAATCACTTAATGGAATTTCCCAGATGTTTTGAAATTAGGTTTATTATTTTCCTAAAAGAATGTCAGGCTCATTGCTGTGATGGGAGCTGGAGGATCTCTCATGGTTTACTAGAAATKTAACTTCTTTCTCAGTAGCTCAAAGTCCAGCTCCTGCTTTTTGGGTATTTCAGAGAGGGGGCTGAGCAAGGTCTTGCCCCAGCTGCGTGCAGTCCCTGCAGAAGCACGAAGCAGTTCTCAGTAGCTGCTTCTGGAGATGGGCTGACGCTCGCGGCTCAAATCGCAATTGATTTAAATTTCAAAGCAGCGCAGACTGCTAGTGGGGAGTTGGGACCCACTTCCAGGGTATTTTTTTGCTCTGATAAGGGACCTCTTCTTTGACCCCTCTAGTTTGAATGTGGCTGAAATCTCCCATTCCTGCAGAATGACATCATTACCCAGGTGATTCAGTTGCCTTCTGAAGAGTCATTGGGGTGATTTTAGAAACACGTTTGATCATCATAGCGTGAACCTGAGAGAGAAAAATCTTGCTGCAAGTGAAAATCTCAATGTTGCCAGTGAACTYGTAATGAAGAAAAGAAAAATAAGTGAAATAAATACTACTGTGAGCTTTTCAGTGCAGTGGGAGCAAGGGGAGGCAGTTCGTGCTGGTTTTYACTTAGGTTGAATGCAGATGAAGTGCACAGCAGAGACCTGCTCRTGCTGGGCAGTGCCATTGGCGGCTGCAAACTGGGATGTGCTGGGGGACGGGGACAGCCTTCGGCCCGCAGACCCCCGGGGACCTGATGTGACCCATGGGTGCCCTCCTCACCCACTGCGATGGGCAGTGCCTGGCAGCAGCGCGGAGGGGAGAGGGCTTGAAGTATCAGGCCCCAAAGAAATTAGTACATCGTACTGCAGGCTGCTATGTACTGTGGAAGGAGCAGGTCAGCTGAATCAACTTAGCTTGGTGGCTTTTAATTCAATAATCACGTTGCTCGGATTTGTTTAAAAGTTGCCCGTTGGCTGTGAATGCCTCAAAACACGATTGTACATAGAGAAGATGTCAGGATTCAGACAGGGGGTTTCAGGAGATCGATCCGGAGCAGCAGTGCTGGCTGGCTTGGAGCAGGCACGTAACTCAGATATGCTTATGCATTTGGAYGGCTGCTTGATTTGCCCTTGACTTTCGGTCTGGAAGCACAGGTTGAAGGGGAAGCAGGCATTGCTGTGGCAGTCCTGTTTCAAGGAGTCCATCCTGCTTTTCCTGTTTCATGTATTTGGCAGAGTTTTTGTCTCCTGCATAACCCATAGATGGGTAGGCAGCTGCAGCCGTGACGCAACGAGCTGACGAGGTAGGCACTAGAAATACTGGTCTTCAGCTACTGAAGTGGTATAATCACAGTGCAAATTTGTCAGTGGACAAACTGTGGTTGTACAGGGACCCATTTTAGGGTCATTAAATGACTGTGCTAGACCCAGCACACAGGGCAYGAATTACGGTATTTCTGATGATGCTTCTCAGTGGCAGAGAACAGGCAGAATAACTGACCTGCCCGTCCTGCYGGCCAAGCTCTTCAGCCATTCCTTCTGCTGGATGAACTGACCTGCATCCACATCACTTGGTCATAGTGCACAGCCTGGAGTCTTTAATTAAACCCTTTATTAGTGATGGACTGAAAGAGAGMTAGGTAACGCACTAGGCCGGTTAGCGTGGTACTTCTGATGATCTGAATTCAACCCTTGCCTAAGGTTAATCAGGCAACGTCAGTCATGTTGCCTTCTTCTAATCCTCTTTTGTGCCTGTTGTACAATTATCAAGCATGACTACRCAGTTTATAATTGCAAGGCAGTGGGGCAGTGCTGGGATTCAAGGAGGAGGAAGCCCAGCCTGAGCTGAGGACTTGCTTTCCATATGGATTTTCTTTCCCTAAAAGGTACCCAGGTATGTGCTTTCAGACTCAAGTGGCAGCATACGTCTGTCATGGTAGGCATAAGGATGTTATGGGCTTTTAGCTGCCTGCACAGCTGTTTCCAGCAAAAGACTGAATAAACACTGGTCCCTTTGGGCTTGTCTCCGTGACATTTCAGACATGCTATGGGCTCTTTTAGACTCGCTATCCAGAGCAGACTCTGAGCTGGCTTTGCTCTTCCCAGGATGTTAATGACTGCTAAATCACATGGCTTTTCCTTCAATTCACCATCAAAATGTTTTAAGCAGGGGACTTCCAAGCAAGGACTAACAGTCAATGGGAAGCAAGTAGTGCATTTCTGGTGTAAGCAGTGCTCCCCTAAAACCCCAGGGAGTCATCCGGCTGTGTGCTGTGAACATGCTGTCACCTGAACATCTTTGGATGAGACCTGGCATGGCCCCACGTCGAGCAGCAAGACAGAGCAAGGCTGAGGATCTCCCTGGTGCCRGAGCTGGCTGTGTGCTGAGCTTGCAGTCGCTGTGCTGGCCGAAGGGCTCCAACACACTGTTCAGCACTTCTCTGCGCACAGTGTGGGCTCATGGTGTCCCATGGAAAGGCTGTGGGCTCTGCCGAGGCTGGGGCAGCCRCTGCTTAGGGACCTGCTTCCTACCCCTGCAGTGCTTTGTGCCACCAGATCTCCGTCCTTCTCATGCAGAGGCCGAAAGATACTGGGAGACAAATGCCTTTTGCTATTCTTATGTGTACCTGTTCATCGTTTTAATATGCATTTCACTTTTTTGGACATTTGCCGGTGCAGAGATGGAGGGAGGCAGGGGCTCTCTCTGTAGGCGCGGAGCAGGAGGGTCCTGGGTGCGCGGGGGGAGCTGGCGCTGGTGGCAGCGTGTAGCACACAGTCTTGCCGGGATTCCCGTGGGCTCTGCTTCACGTGCTGGGGTTTTTGCATCAGCTCTAGTTCTCCCTCCAGTGCTTTCATAACAGTTCCAGCGAAGCCATCGATATTTAAAGAGACTGCAACTGCTCATTTCCAGAGCTCCCTGGATGCAGGCAGCAGCATTTCGTCAAGCGTAGCTCTGCATATAAACCTTTTGTTGGGCCCTCCTCCCTTTCTTTTCCTAGGGATGTATTTGCCTATTATGTATATCCTGAAATGAGGATACCAGAAAACATATATTAGACCAAAAACATATATTAGACCAATAACCGTATCATAAATATGTATTTGCGCTAGAGTGGACAAATATATCTGCTGAATTATTTTTTTAAAACAAAATAAATTCACGGGATAAATTATTCAATGATTAATATTTGACCAGTTGCAATGTATGCAGAGTTATTTTAATATGTTTGTAGGCCAAAACTGACTCAGTAATGCATAGCGTGTGTGCAATATTTTTACAGCTGTTAAATATTAAGGGCCTGTCGGTCATGTGCACAGAGGCCCCATAAATCATTTTGGCTCTGTAAAGGGGCCTTGAATCATAAGTAAATTACATTGCTGCTTATTTTATGGCCCTCGTATGCAATGAGAGAGGTATAGGAAGGCTTAATGTGTAAATGAGAATCTGACTTCACTGGTTTTGGATTTGTGAAGCTTTCCAAATGGTAAACTCCCCCCAGTAAGTGGGAGTTTGGCTGGAGGCAGCGTGGGCCATGGTGGAGCAGCTCCCTGCCCCATCCCACGGGCCAGCAGGGTCCTGGGGTCCTCTCCACCGGCTGCCCCTGCCCTGGCCCCCACTGCCCACCATGGGGTGACCCCAGTCCCAGCAGCTGTGCTGGGAGGACAGGGTAGCCCCAGGGCAGCTCTTGCAGTGACGAGGTATCTCAGATCAGCTCATCTGCTGGTCAGCAAACGTCTTAAAAATGAGTAAAGTTTGGAATGGTTTTTAGGGTTGGCAAGACGTTACCCTGTGCTCCTTACAGCCCTTTTTGCCCCCTTGCTAAGAACCAAACATCCGTTCTGTAGAAGAATCTCAAACAAGTCAAACATTACCCCCCAGAACTGTGCCTCGTTAAAAAGCTAGAGTACCTTCTCCTGGTTTACAGTTTTTCAAAGCAGTGGCTGGAGACTGGTAACACAGCTCTGCCTTGGATCTCTGACCTTGGTAAGATCTTTTSAGAAGGGCCTGGTTAATACTGTAAGGCAGGAGAGGATTGACTTGAGCAGTGCCGGAGTTGCGGTGATTCCCTAGAAATGCACTCCCTGGCATCCCGACGGGTGCGTGCTATTATGGGCGGCACTGCAAGAAAAATCTGTGCTCGTGCCACTTTGCTGGGCTCCCACTCAGAGGACCAGTGGTGGGACAGGACTTGGTGGAACCTGGATGAGGTCTTGATGCTTTATCTGTCCTCTCTGCTGATCCAAAGGTCCAGGTACTGGCGGAGGAGCAGCACATGTCCTGGTCACGCATGTCGCTGCTTTTGTCTGTCTCCAGGCCAGGGCTGGTACGAGGATATCRCTGCTGCTTGGCTCAGCCACTGGGAACACCGTGTCTGGGTCTGCTCCCTCTGTCCCTCCACATTGCAGCTAAACCACATGGGGTGAGGAGGTGCAGTCCCTTGGCACCAAAGCCCCTCCTTAGTMAGGTTGAATAACTATATTAAAATGTGTGCATCTTTCCCAGATACCGGTAATGTTTGGTTTCTTTTCGCTTAATATGTAAGAGAAATCCATTAAATTAAATACATAGGCTGGCAAAGTGAAAACTCTCTCAGCCAAGATGTCACTGTGATATCATAACTAGTGCAAATGGCTTTTGATTTGGTGATGGCAATGAGACAGACCTTTAGCTGTAAATTATTCATGTAAAGGGCTAATACAGCAAACATTACAGAGCTATGCCAAAATACTACTTAGTTATTATGCTTGACTGCAATGTAGACGAATGATTCCTTTGTCTTAGGTGATACACTGATCTTCAACTAATGCTTATCATAGCACAAATGCAAGTACCCATGAAATGAACTTTCACTGTATTAATTAAATATTTTGTGTTAGAGGCTAATCTCCCATGTTGAATACGAGTTTTATTTTTTGAAGGCAATAGGTTGAACTTTGAGAGTGTGACATGCAATATTAAGCCCCAGTGAGTGCATAAATCCTGCTAACCCCTGCACCCAGCCACGAGCGTCCCACACCCAGGGAGCCTGCGACTTTCCTGGGTGTAAATGGTGCTCTTTCTCCTGGCTGAAAACTGCTGAGCTTCTCCCTCCTTTCTGCGAAGAAGGGAGCCGGCTGTACCCACTGCACCCGATGGGTCAAAGTGCTGGCTCCCCACACAGGTCTGCTGCTGCTCCCATTATCCCAGTCCTGGCTGGGACTGGCTGCACTGGAACCCCAGCCTATGTCTCCTACCCAAGGCTGTCAGCTGGGGTGAGCTGTGCRTGCAGTGCACCGTGATGTGTGTGCATTATTCCACATTAATTCGTGTCTAACAGCTCCCTTTAGAAATTTCTCACTGGATTTACAGTTTCTTCTAATGGCTGCAGAGCAAAGCTGTCRGGAACATCAACTACCCCCAGGAAGCAAGAGGTGCCTTTGGCCAGTTTCACGCCTGTCTGACAGCAGCTTTACGAGGGTGCAAAGCCACCAGAGACAGGTCAGGATGGAGCACAGTGGTGACTTGGGCCCGAGCAGCTCACAAGRAAGATAAGAACGGTGTAAGCAGTAGCTTTTCTTACACGGTAACCTATTGAGTTCAAGCTGAAACATTTAGATTCTTTAAATTATAGTTTGGGTCTTTTTCTTTAATTTAACAATTATATWTCTATTTGTCTGCACCAMTTGAAAACTGGATTCACTGCTTGCWTAATCCTATTTTTGGCTGAGCAGTGATGCTGAAATGAGGCTAGTGCAATGCACAGGGGAGCCAGCCGCAGCACATCCACTGCTGTGGAGGGAGCCCAACGGCAAGCTCTCCTTCCTGCTACCAAGCCAGTGCTCCCATTAACGCCCAGCTCAGATAGCTYGCAGTATCGGATTTGGATCTCCTGGCTGATCAATAAATAAAGACCATAAAACACTAAAACAAGCCTCTGGAACAGCAGGTCATGCATGCATTTAGAATATAATTTATCTTTCCTGAACAATATAACTAGGTTGCAGCATTTGGTTTTCAGCAGGTAAAGCTGAAATAAAGCAATAGGAAAGACCGGACCAGCCAGTCCCTGTGTTAGCATCAGTGACTGATGCAAAAGAAAATGACTCGCAAAAACTAGCTCTAAATGTCTTCCTTATATCTGGGAATTAAGTTGAGAAGAAGAGAGCTGAGGGAGATTTTTTTTTTTTTTTTTTTTTAAATTATGGGCTGCTTAGGTGTGGAGAAAAAAAGAGAGAATAGACTTGGGAAAGCAGAGGGGAGCCAATTTCAGGATCTGTGCTAGCACCAAGCCTGCCGGCCGTTGCTGGGATGCCGTCAGCCATCCCAACAGCAGGCTCCAGGGAAGTGGAGCGGGATGTTGGCCACCCTGGCAAGGGTGTCTGGGGCTGAGCTGGGTCCTGCAGCCCTTCACGTGCAGGATGAGGACCTCTTCCTCCTCCTCATCCTCCCCCCCGACACCAAGTCCCTCCCTTCCGGAGAAAGCCCCTCTGCCGTGGTTCGGTTTGGTCTGTCTGTCAGGACATCAGRGTGGATGGACCTTTGTGTGTGTTCTTGTGCCGCTGAGCTGCATCATGTGTTAATAAGTTTCTTACTTGACCAAATTACTTTGTTTCTGTAGCTGATCTGAAGGCAAAAGGGCCCAAGAGGGTGCAGGAGGGAAGGAAGAAAGGAAATGTCTCAAGTAATTAGTATGATTAGAGCAGCTGAACACTCTGCTTCGCTAAAACTGCACTGTTTTCTCAGGAGGCTTTTGCTATATAATCTCCTGTGTGGCTTTAGTATGAATGCTTCCCAGTCAGGCGGACGCTGGGAGTCTTTCATTRTGGAGCCGGGATGGTGCATCTGCCTTCCAGCCTGGCCCGTTCTCCTGTACGATGGCCTCGCTGTGGGTAGCGAGAAAGGCCTTTTCGAGGTTATGTTATTCTGTTATTTGATACCATCCATGAAACCGTGTTTTGTAATTACTTTTAATTTTATGTGGGAGAATGCCTTCGCAGGCRGCGCCTCGTGGGGTCTGTCGGGCTGGAGCGGGAGAGCGCCGAGCGTCGGGGGCGAGGGCCCTGCGCTGCCTTTGCCAGCGCCTCCCCTCCTGGTTACCTCGTTTTCCACCTAGAAAGCGTAAAACACCT
This sequence comes from Oceanodroma leucorhoa, assembly GCA_030449065.1. NCBI lineage: Eukaryota > Metazoa > Chordata > Aves > Procellariiformes > Oceanodroma > Oceanodroma leucorhoa. The sequence continues at coordinate 3,767,838 of JASVER010000039.1, forward strand.
CAGCACAAAGCTGGTAGTTCTGTCACCCGCTCGTGCTGCGGCGGTGTCCGCCACCCCCAGGGGCCACGTCCTCGGGGCCTGCGCGCGCAGCCGAGGCAACGCACACCTGTAAAGACTTAAAATATAAACTCCCGCACTAAAGCAGAATTGATGGGAGGTGTAAATGTGGCCAAAAAAAAAAAGCAACATTTGGTGAAGTCCCAGCTTGGTCACAGGCTGGTGCAGGCTCAGGTGGCGTTCGGGATTTTGTACTTCTGGCGGCGTGTCCCCGGCTGGCTGCGGGGCTGGGCAGCCAGGAGCATGGCTTCCCCCTCCTCGGGGCCCGGGGCGGCGAGCGATGGCCCCCTCGCTGGCAAACGGCCCTTCCTCACCCTGCGGCAGCTCCTGGGGCAGGGACAGGATTTGCACCTCTCCTTTCCTTTTCTATATTGCCACTTTACTCCCCCTCAGAAAATGAGCGGGCCTCCAGGTGTGGGGAGAGCTGGCTGGAGAGTCGCATTTCTTCCCAATATTAAACAGCTGCGCTGTGCAAAGCAAAGGGCTCCATCTCCATTCTTGAAAGAAAAAAATGAGTCCTTGGGTATTATAACTCCAGAGCATTTCTTACTTCCAAACGCTCAGTCTTTCCCCTTTGGCAGTGACAGAGCTGTGTGCAGGGAGGTTTCCTCAGCCCCGGGGGCCCAGGGTCTCCCTTGCCCTGTGCAAACCCCAACGGGCAGCGTGCAAGGGCAAATCGCTTCCAAAGGGGCCGAGCAGAAGAGTATGCAGTTGATTTCTTCATCATCGTATCCRCTCACCTACTTTTCATCTGAACCAAAGGACAACAACTGAAGGAACAGCTTTAGTCAATGAAGTTTTGTAGGTGCTTTTTTTTTTTTTTGCTGTTGCAAGCTGCACGTGAAACTCCCGATGGCTTTTATTCCCAGCCTACTTGTCAAATTAATGCTATTGCTCCTATAGGAAAAAAAACCCACCAGAAGTAGTGCCCTATGTGAGTTAATGAATGACATTTCCAGGTACTAACAACAGGTGAAGTGATTTTTATAGTGCCAGAAGTAAATAAGTGGGGGAAAAAAAAAAAAGTAAAAGCACCCATAACGTGCCTGTTTTATTCTGAATCTTTCAGGCACACATGGGAAAGTATGTTTTCCTCCAATACAAAATATTTAGAAAACATTGCAAGGTGTTTGCTGGAACTCCATCTGAAATAGCTCATCTATTGTGACAGCCATAAGGCAGTATCTGGTATTTGCTGAAATAATTGTGTTGCCCATTTATCACTTCAGCTGAGCAGTTACATGCATTTTAATATTTCAGAAAGCATTTGTATATGTGGGCATGGCGATCCCTCAGCCAGGATCTGTCCCCACCAGCATGAGGGTCCTGCTGGGGGCACTGGTTCGTTGCCAGCCCAACACCCTGTGGTGCAGGATCTGCTCCTAGGGCAGCAGGTGAGGACCTGGAGCCGGAGGCTGCGGGAAAGCACCTCGCACCTCGGAAACCCTGGGGAATGGGTATGTGGAAATTCCCCATGGAATTTCCCCATGGAAATTCAGGCAAAATGAACTGTGCTCTATTTCTCAGTGACAGCTCCTGGTGACACCCTCCCTCCAGCCCCTCTCGGCCCTGACCGTATGGGTGACATGATGTGAATTCCTGCCACCAGCGGGGCACCTTCCTTAGTGCAATTTTCGGAAAGCGTGTGTCCGCAGGGGAGGTTATGCCCRCACTCCTCGGGGTCGGTTGCCCACAGCATAGATTGCGATAGACAACAGGCTGCAGCACGAATGCATCGTTCTGTGAGCACGAGTGACCTCTAAAGCAAAGAGAAGCAGCTAATGACTGCGAGAGTGGTATGGGACCTCCAAGCTGCCCCACTGCATCTCCATAGAATCATAGAATCATTAAGGTTGGAAAAGACCTTTAAGATCATCGAGTCCAACCATCAACCCAGCACCCATGCCCACTAAACCATCTCCAGCTTGTGACCAGAGGCTCYTGGCGTGGCTCAGCTCTCGGGGCCGCACGCAACAGAAAGCAGAGGTTCCCAAAGGGCAGCAGAGCACAGCGGAGGAGTGACTAATGCTTTCCTCTTTAATGGCTGTTTTTATTGCCAGTGTTGTCTACAAAACCAGAGTGAAATAAATTTCCACTTTGTAGAAAACACGGTTCTCCTTCTATCTGTTTCCATTTGTGGAAATAGCTGGGAGAAAAATCACTGTAAATCACAATGCAAATAACTGTTTCTTAATTTTGCCATGAATAGCAGCTTCTATATTAAATGCAAAATTAACCCATTACAAACATTTTTTCCTCCAAATTTGATTTTATAATGATTATTTTCTTTGAAATGCAATAAAAAAATCAATGCAAAGTTTTTCAACAAAACAGAGATTTTGTGTTTAAAGAAATGTACGACTATCAGTTACTTTTATTTTGCTGGAAAGCATATGTGACCTGGGGCTAGGACATTCTAGAGAGTCAAGGAAACCTGTCCACGATTCAGCCTTAATTTCGGCATCCCATATCCTCACTTGCATCAGTCTTCCATTTCCTAAGTATTTGCTTTTCAAAATACAAGGTCCATGGATTTAATTAGAAAGTAAGTATTACTATCTGTATAGACATCACAGGAGGGAATACCTGTGTGGGGAGGTGAATGAAGATGCATTCRTTTGACAGGTGGGGAGAGTGGTGCAGGCGTACAGAGCAGTATGGAAAGAGTCATGGTGATGACCAAGAGCAAAAGAAAACARGACTCACAGGCAGCTGAAGAAAAATGTTTCTGAGAATTTTGTAGGATCTTGGATCTAGTTTAGTAAATTCCCTTTTTTCTTTGGGAAAAAATTACTATGGGAAACCACYATGGAACAGAATGGTGAAGGAGAAGATACCCCATGTATCATTACATGTTAGAAGAAGCGTGGATCTGAGGACCTGCAGAAGTTATGGCTGTTTCTCTTTCTGTGGGAAGTTTTCCCCGAGTTCTGCTGCAGATCCCGATTCTCCCCGAGTTGCACCCCGTTGGTGTGTGAGTGTGTGAGACCAGTTCGGGTCCCTACTCAGTTCGGGTCCCTACTCAGATCCAAGACTGACTGGGCTGGACTGGGTCTGCCTTGGCTTCCACTGTATTGAGGGCTGTCTTTCATGGACTGTGTGGAAGGTGTCTGTAATTGCTGATTTCCAATGCCTGCTGGAAGCGCTGCATTCAGTCGCTCCAGAAATGCATTACAAGCTCTTCTGATCAAACCTAAAACAGATGACAGAAATCAAGAAAGCACAAATTGTATGTTCAGTTACTCCTTGGCTCCACTACTTCAACATCAGCTGCTCTTCCAGGGCTTCTTTGCAACCTCCCTCCCATCACTTTAATGCGATGGTGGTGAACCTGACTGTCATATATTCCTGTCTGTGTCTTGTTTCCTGCAGATGAAGGTTCCCTCTGCAACATCGGTAGGTCATGTTGTGCAAACAGACCAGTTACCCAAGTGGCCATAGCCAGGTTGCCACTACCATGACCTGCTCCTGCTCCACGGCCAACCTAATGGGTGCTGTGTTGAGAAGTGATTACTAAACCAGCCTGGGAAGCCTGACATACCAATCCTGAAATTAACTCTGTATATATATTTCTTTTTCCTCTGAAGATTTCTTTAGGCTCAGCCTGCCTTCACAATCTGCGTTATTAGCTTTTAGCTAGCTGTGAGATGTAATGATTTCTAAAGAAATAAAATGTCTATAAGGTAACAAAATACGAAAGTACACCATGATGCTACAGCTGCAGCTGGTGTATTCTTTTGAAGTCTTTTTCAGTCAGTAGAAATACTCRCATTATTTCCAGAGGGATTAAGATCAGGTCTTTACCTAGCTGAGAGCTTACTTACATTTTCAACATTTCTTTTAGGTCAAGGGACAGTTAGTCCAATTTTTCCATGTTTGATACATTTCCACATTACAGCATGTAGAAAAATCCTTCCGTTATTATTTTTTTGAATAGATCTGTAATGCTCTGAGATTTCCTCTGAATATGTCTTTCATCCACAGAGGTACTGGACTCATAATCATTGAGATTTTCTGCATTCTTATGGAGAAGTTCTGTGGAATTTAATAATGCTGATACCAGTAGAGTCTCTGTAAATGACACTAAAACCCTGCAGAGTTTAACAGGAACCACTAACATCTCTAAAGAGTTTTTGCATACTCCTGTAGAAATACAGGGAAGAAAATATGTAATAATCTGTTAGATTTGGCAGAAAAATGTGTTTTCTTCTTTTATAGACGTAGGGCAGAGTTGTATATTAGTTAACCAAAACCAGTTTAGTTTCCCCAAACTGATCCAACCCAGTGTGCCCATCTCAAAAAAATCAAATTATCCTCTAGACCCATTAGGGAAAAACCCTACAGAGCCTCGCAGAAAAACCTCTCCCCGGGATATGTATCCAGCTGCCGGTGTTTAGTACCAAGTGGTGTCACTGCCTCAGGATTTGTCGGGTGGCTCCCATGGCCGTGGACACCAAAGGATGCCACGTCCCCGCCTGCCTCTCTTCGTGCCCGTCTCCCCCTCACTTTCCAGTGAGAGATTTCTCTGGTTCGGTGTGTTCCAACGCATCCCCTCTGTCACGTAGGCATGGGCGCTGTGTTTTGTTTAGTTTTCCGTCTCTAAATGTCACTCACTCCAGATTTCACTTGGATTTACTCCCACGGAGCAGGTTCACGATGTTACTGATTTGTTTTCKGGAATGACTCGTCTGAAGGCCGCGTCCCCTTCTGCACAATATCTTCCTTGAAGACAGAAGCRATGGGGCGGGTTGGGCTTTCGTTGGTTTCTACATTTATTTTTTTATGCATTGCAAAAATAGAAATAGTCGGGTATTTCATTCATGCTAACACTGTGTGCTAGAGAGCTTCRGTGTGACCTATGTAGACCTGCCTTGCGATGGGAGGACGAGCCCAGCTGCGGTGTTTGCTGTTCCTGCCAGGCTGCTGCCACGGCTCAGCACCCCCCTCGCCCACCTCGAGGCCCTCTACTTCACGGAAGAGAAAAGCTTGTGATCTCGGAGCATTTAGGATTGCCCAGGCGTGGGTAACTTAATTGGTCTTGAAGCTGGTGTTAAAAACGTTTGGAATAAACTGCTGGATTTTTTAAAGCAGTATCTGGAGGGTCTCCCACTGCATGCATTTATTTGATGCAAAAGTGCTTTGGTCTAGATGCTAAAACTGATAAACCAAACCATTCATTTCTTAAAGATCAATTCACCACTTAGAGGATAGAAAATAAACCAAGCTAAGCCACAGCAACATTAAACAGCAAGATACAGGATTTAAGGCAAAGCCCACTGTGGCTGGGAATGTTTCTCTCACATAAACCAAATTTATCTCTATAGAGCAGAAGGCTATTTTATGAGGTTCAGACAGGAAAAAAAAAATGAAAACTTCCAGAGAGAGTGTCTTAAATAGCTCATAAAAAACAGGCATCTGCCCCTACGGAAAGGGATATCTGATACTCCCAGAAATGCGGCAGCCCCRATGCAGAGCTCCAGTACCGTCCATGCCCCTGGCTGCGGGTTCGTACTTCTCTCCTTTGTTCTGGCAGCARCTGCCTTTGTCATGCTCCAAATAATTAATAAACAACAGCCCTGCAGGGCTGCTCCCTTATCTAGCAGCCCCTCACTTTCTGATTTTCTTTGTAGCCGCAGTGTTTACCTCGATGCAACTGAACCGTGCTGGTGGGGAGCAGGATCCGGCGGCGCTGGGCAGCGCGAGGCTGAGCAGCAGGACAGGCTCGGGGCGGGCGATGAGCCACAACCACCCACGCTGCTCCCGGTGGCATGGCTCCCAGGCTGGGACCCACTGCGATCCATCGCCTGGGGTGCCAGCGCCGCACAATGTTGTTCTTAAGAAGCTGTTTATGAAAAATGAGGCTTGGTTCAATGCTATTGAAAACGCGCTGCTACAGCAAAGAACRTGAGTTATTTATTAGTGCCCGTTGTCAGAGCGAAACACCGCTGCGATCCTAAGCAATAAATAAGCAGGGAATGCACTGCAAACACCGCTGGCCAGGTACTGCAGTCAACTGTGCTTCTGTTGCAACATTAATTCCTGGTAGGGAAGTAATTTGCGACTTCATTTGGGGATGCATCCTTAGGCTGGAGGAATGGTGCCTTATGTCAGCGGGTGAAAACCACCCAACGTGCAGCCTGTTTGCTCGGGAGATGCCGCAGCCMCCAGGCAGCTGCTGACTGTGCAGCTCGTGTCTGCGTGGGGTACGTGTGGCCATTTTGTGCAACACGAAACGATAAGTGAAGGGCGTTAGATTGTTTAAAATAAGCCCAGGATAAGAAGAAAACCGTATCATGGCAATTAGGAGATTAGCAGTGGCTTTAAGCAGGGAAGAAGAAAGTGATTTCCAAAGTAATTGTTTTCAATAGGCAACTTTTTCAGTTGGATCTCTCAGTAGGAGAASCATTTCTGGCTGCTTAGCTGATCCTCTACCCTCTCGCTGCCGCCTGGTCCAGGTGCACAAGCCATGGTTCATCTCACTCTGTAATAACGACATACATCATGTCACTGTTCACCATCCAGAAAGCAGCTGTTCCTCTCAGCTCTGCCAGTGCCATCAGGGGAGAACGCCGGCAAACGGGGCTAAACTAGGCAGAAAAGAAATGCCGCTGATAAACTCATTGTAGGTTGATGACTCTATGCTGCTCCCGCAGCCGTCCCCATTGCCTGTGCAGGTGATGCTCTGAGGTGCTTAACAGGCGSCTTCAGCCTGTCCAAACGGTAGCGGCTCCCCTCCAGGCACACGGGTACCGCTGGCAGACCTGCAGGAGCAAGCATTAAAGAGCTGGTTTCCTCCATCTCCTGCCCTTTGCACGGYGTCCACCACAGGCGTTGAGTTTTGCCGGCACACTGGGCGGGTGCACGAGGAAAGGGGGGAGCCCTGGAGCCCCCTCCTTGGGGATGGGAGATGGGCTCACTGCAGCCGTCTGCAGCTCTCCCGGGAGGTGGCAGGAGCCAGTGGCTGTTCCCCTCTTCCCCGGGAGGCTGTTCAGCCAGCCTGGCTCTTCAAGGATGAGCAGCATGGCTGTATTACCTAACCTTTAGTAACCTTGTTTTTAAATTCAGAGAATCTCCCTCCCCCCTTTTTCAACTGAGTCATTTCAGTTGTGAATTATAACAGCTYACTGCCTATTATTACAGTCTAGTTATTAATTTATAGCATCATAAAGCCCCACGCTGCGTATGTGTAAAGTGAAGGAAAAGGACTAGTAAAGAAAAGAGACAAGAAGTYGGTAACCCTGAGGAAAAGAAAAACTGGACTGCAGAGTCCGGGGGGAGACCTGACTGAGGAGCCCCCATAAACAGTTTATGGAAAGGGTGACTTTTGGGAACAACACTGGAGTAGAGACAAAGAGGCAATGGGAGGTTACTCCAAGAATAGCAAATCACTTGATACTAAGAGTAAAAGATGAGAGAGAAGAAACTAGAGCAACAGAGAGACTGTAAGAGCAGAACAAATAAGAGGTGAAAGGGAGTGAATTTATCCATGTGATTATGGCAAGCATAAATGTCCACAGAAGCCACTGACAGGATCCAAGGACGTATATATTCATACATAGTATATATTTATATATGGGGACCAGRTGGAGAATGAAATGGAAGAGAGTATGTGATTAAATAATTAGGTGAAAAAAGTTTAACTTGGGTCTTTTAAAAGGAGAGCTGAGTTTGCTCCAAATGTAAGCATAATAAAATGCAATGAAAAGACAGCAGAACTGTAGATTGATTAAAAAAAATATCTTACTGGTTGGTTGAAACCAGCACTGTTAGCAGAAACTCCTCATTTAAGAATTAGTTATCTCTTTGCCTGGGGATTTTTCTACTTGACATCATGAAATAGCTTGTCAAGCTGGTGCATGTCTGAATGTAGATGTTGAATGACAGACTTGCTGCCTTTGAGCACGCTGGTCTTACTCATAAATGCCTCTTGCCTCCGAGAGTTATATCCCTGTTGGATTTGCCTGCTCCACCAGCTTTTGCAGTAAGCATCCAGCCTGTTGCTGAATGCTGTACAGTTATTTAGGTCATTCGATTTTTATGTCAAAATAACTCCGTCAGGATTTGGGGGCCTTTCTTGTAAAGCCAGTCAAGCTAAAGGCACAAACCAAACCGCTGTGTTGCCCAGTAAACCAATTCCAAACAGTGCTCCTTTCYCCATGAGTATAGGCACTTGTTAGTAAAAAAAAAAAAAAAAAAAGAAACATGACTGAAGATTTCAAGGCAGTGGCTTTGGACATGGCTGCTGGGAGCACACTCCTGTGTGCCTCTTGTGTTCAAATCTGGAGCATCATGCACTTAATTTGTTTCATCTTCATATTTGGAAATCACAAATTGGTTAATAACACGTTTGTTGCCTATGGCAGTTGCCCAGAAACGTGCCTTTCTCGTGCCGGGCATGGACAAGGGGAGGAAGCCTGTGCCCCCCGGGGTGATGGGCGCGTGTCTCCCCTCCTGCCTGCATCCCTGCTGCGAAGCGCCCGTCCTCTTCCCGCCTTGCACCGAGGTAGGCACTGCCTTCATCTTGGCAGCTCTGGAGGCTGCCGGGTCCTAGGCAAGTGGTGCCATTGCAAACCTATTAATTTAGGTATATTTTAAGCTTTTCTTTTTTCTAAAACCAAATTCTCCAATTCCTCTCCAGAGTCTGTGACATCTCTTTGGACAACCCATTCCCATACTATAATATAAAAAATGGGCTCCACTTTGCCTTCTACCTTTGACACTGTTTCACTATTATTGCTTGGATTTGAGGTGCAATGTTCTCTGAAGTTTCTACAAATGAGACATTGGTACYGTCTGGAAATCCAGGGAGTAAGCAAATGTATTTACTGAGTAGTATCAGAGCTGCCATTTTGGAAAGTTTTAGAGGTGGAGCCCCAACAAGTGACTGAGATTTCTTGTCTCAKTCCTTGCCTCTTATGTTTTTTGAATCTACAGCTCCTAGTTTTATTGTACCTGCCAAAGGTGCAGAAGGAAATCAGGAATCAGGCTCCTGTTACTCTTTTTTACCCTGTTTCCTGAGATTTCTTTGCACCAATGTCATTTGTGGTGGGGGTAAAGGGGAACACACAAATTATTCTACATTATGTTCAAAGTAATGMCAAGTCTTAAAATAGCTCTCAATTAGCAATTGATTGCAATTAATTGGAACAACATAGGCTGACATGATATCTTCATATCTCCAGAGCATTTTTGAGTTCATGAGTTCTAATGTTCAAAAATTCAAAAATTGTGGCTCCCATATTACCATAACCATCTGTCGGCAATTTGTAATATATATCTTCAAGAAGCGTGAGTAATACACACTTCGGCTTTTCTGATTAAAACAGATGTCCAAAACAGGGCTCAAGTTTGAATGTAAACTGTGTTTCTTACATATATGTATGCAAAAAAAAAAAAWAWATATATATGTATGTATCTCAAGGTCTTTCATACTAGATCAGAGCTGTGTGCAGGATACAAAATGTTGGGGTGGGGTCCCACCCCAGCTCGGTGCCGAGGGTGGCATAGCTGTGCTGGGGAAACTGCCCCGGCTTTGCTTTTAGGCATTAATGCTTTGTTGACACTCATCTAATTCTGAATTTCTTTGCTTTAGCTGCTGAGGAGTCTGCAGTAATGCTCATGCAGGTAATTCCAAAATTAGAGCACTGGGAGGGGACGTGTTCAGACTAATTTGGTTTTACCTGTGTTTTAATTAATGGATGATTGGAATTTTTTTCCTAATAAACATCAGGAATACATCAGTGCAAAACAGCTGTGGAGGTTCAATCCACGATCTGCCTGCATTACTTCCCTGGCTTCTGGTCTGGTCAAGTTAATGTCCTACCAGAGGGTTTCACATCTTTTGCTAACAAAAAGGCCGTGCAGGTCTGAGCGCGCGCCGTGGTTAACTCCAGGGGATTGTTCAGAGGAGGCAAGGAAAGCCCTCGCTCTTTAACCCAGGCTGGCTTAATTCAATCAAACTTCACTTTCAAGTTCTTGAGCATAAATTTAAAGTAACAGAAGGTAAAAGGAAAGATTGTATTAAGATAAGGTATTAATACAGCAGTAAGAAGTCAAAAAAGACACAGAAAAGTCTTAAACTTGAGGGGGCAAGGCTGTACTTCAAGAAGGAAGATGCTGGTAGTGGCAGCTATTAATTCTCTGTGCACCAAACTTAAACGAGCTAGAGATGTTTGACAGAAGGACAGAAAGAGCAAACACTATTGGCAGAAGAAAACTTATGCATCAGTTTTTCATATCAATGTAATTTTCCCAGAGGAAGATATACTTAAATGCCACAGTCCTGATGGCCAAATATGGTTTCTAATCAGAGTATTTGGAAAGGGGAGTACAAAGCAGGGAAGCCAGCAGCACTGAATTACTCCTTGAATTACTTCTTATATTGGAGATGCTGAACAGTCAGACCTCTTCAGCTCTTCCTACAAACCAGGCTATTCATTTTACTTTTCTTCTTCAGGCTAAATGCTTGCTAAACTGTCAATGAAAAATACAGGTGAGAATTGAAAGAGTATTTCTCAGCTATGCTCTTGCTTCAGTCTGGCCAAAGATTTTACTTAGTGCATGAGAACTAAAAGGTAGAAAGACAGATAAATCTKGGTTGTGCAAGCCTGAATGATTCCTACAGTGCTACCAGAGAAGGATTTGGTTAAGCAGACAGCTATGGTTAGGCTGATAAAGAGGTTTAAAAAAAGGATTGATTTGAAGAGACCATAATCAGAAACAATTAAGAGTTGACAGATGACCAAATTAATGACAGAGACATTTGCTGAGGTATCACCACACATCTTCATTCCAAGAGACAGAACAGAGTTTTCCTGAATGAGGAAATAACTCACCCAAGGGTCACTCGCGCTGAACCGCAGGGTCTCCTGCCACCCTCCGACCTCCATTTAAAAGCTGCACGGGCTTCATCAGAGCCTGCCGAGGGGGCTGCATGGAGTCCCTCTCTGCGTTGAGTCTTCACCGCGTGTTTKGCTGATCGGAGGGTGCAGAGCGGTGCGGCCACCACGTTCCTCGGGAAGGATGCTGGGAAGGCCAGGCTGCTCCTGCAGCGGGGCGGCCGCCGTCGCCGTCTGCTTGCCTTGGTGGGAGATGCCTGAAGCTGAAGGGTCCTCCCAGGATGTATTTGCTGGTTTAGACAAGTGCTGAGTAGGTACAAGCTGTGTCTCCAGGCAGGCCGGCTCGGGGTACTCCAGGTAGAGTCAAAAATGGTTATTGCACAGCAAAGTGATGCCCAAAAGAATAAATTGACCACGGAAGCGGTCTTCCTCTGATAAGAAGGCTKTTGTTATGAAGTGCAAGGAGGAGTCTGTATGACTTGGGGTACATCACAGCTTTCAGAAACGGTCTGACAACCTCAAAGACCACGGTTCACCAATTTCTCTAAACGCTTTCTGTTTCTTACCATACTGCTGCTCACATTTTGTGCTTCTCTTTCCACTCGGAATTTTAACTTCATCACATGYTACTTTGAGAAAGATCCATATATAAATATTTTGGCTCATTTAATATGCCTTCTGGTATTTTAACACCAGGTCTCATATTTTCTCCACCATTTGGGGAACTTATTTTTATTTTCAAACAAATCTGATACTCTTACAGAAGTTCATTTCCAGAATTGAGTGTTTTAGGAAAGATCGCAGGAGTGCTGGTAAAATGACAAAATGCTGGGAGACTCCTGATAAAAGTGTATGTGCTGGCTGGGGRCTGGCTGAAATTCTCTTGCACGAATCGTAGACCTGCCCAGACAGAGAGACCATGGGCGAACAATTCTGGTTTTTACACTGGGTTGGCAAGTTCAGAAAATTTAAATGGAAAAAAMTTTAAAATAGAAATTTTAAATTAGTAGAATGGACTAGGAAGGAACCAGGTGCCTGTGGAGAGCAGCTCAAGTCCTGGCCACGGCAGCACCCAGGTGTCCCCACCTAATCCCAGAAGGGTAAAAAATTGTATTAGCTTACTAACTGTGCCTGGCAGCAGCCGTTGCCTCCGCCTWTTCCCTTCCTCCCCCTTCGCTGCTGTCTTTGAACATATGGGAGAGTTCAAACCAATCACATTACTGTCAAGTCCTTCCCTGGTTTTGTTTGCTTGCTGAAATTTTACTGAAGATACTTGATCCTAAATGCAAATAAATCTACCACATGTCCATCCTGCTGCCAACACTGATCCCAGAGCCAATTACTTGCATGGCATTTGTCATTGTTCCTAAGCTTTACCTTGGTAATTTTATTTAGACAGGAGCATTTTCTGCTGATAAATCTAGCTCGATTACCAAGTCAGAATGTATTTATTAAAACACCAATTAGACCTTGGTCTCTCATCAATCACAACACCTTTAATTCATGCATGGATGCAAAAACTGTTTGAGGCGTTGTGCATGCATGAATGAGTGATCTAAATCAAATTGTCACTTTACCGGCATTACCTTATCTTCAGACCCAAAGGCAATCAATTCTTTATTTACCATATGAATAATGTGTGTTATTTTTAAAAGCTTCAGCACTTCATGTTTTTGGTGTTGAAAGGAGAATACTTGCTTCACAAGGTTGGAAACAAAGGTGAGCGTGGAGGTGAGGGCACCAGCCCCTCAAGTACTCAGGTGATGGGACCCCCGTGGGAAGGAGGTGATGGAGAGCTGGCCAGGGGCTGGCCCTGGAGGTTGCCTGGCTCAGGGTGGGGGCTACCCTGTTCCCACCTGCCGATGGTCCTGGCTACCTGGGCAGTGTTGGTAATTACTGCTCAAATGGGGATCAGTTGCTGCAATCAGCCCCAGCAGAAGAGATAAAGTGTGGAAGAGACAGCAAAAACTGRGAACAGTTGAGAGGTTAAAGTCGTGGAGATAAGGAAGAAGAAAAGGAATGTGCAATAGAAATAAAAAACCAAAGCCAACAACAAAACCCTAAAGCAGAAGCAGTAAGAAGAATGAAAGGTGAAAGGACAACATAAATGGACAAAAGTGGATTGAGAACWGTAGGATAAGAAAATGGCTCAAATTAGGATGATCACAGCCTGAAAGGTAGGTACAGCCCACACATGTAGAGGTARTGAATGTCTGGATACTGCAGATACCTCTGCCTGTAGTGCGTAACCCCTGTGCCCTGCCTGAAGGCGTTGTCCATTCCCAGATGTGTCTCCTGAAGGATGTTCCCGGGGCTGGTGCGATGCCCGTCCCCGGAGCAGCCTCGCTGCGGAGGCGGCTGATGGGGCTGCACAGTCTAAGCAGGCAAATTACCCAGCAATGTGCCTCCCTCCTGTGGGACAGCGCTCGGCCGTGCCCGGCCCCGCGGCCGCCGCTCAGGTGGCACTGGCAGCCAGACCRTCGTGCTGCTGGTGAGGTGCCTTTTTCTGAGCAACAAAACTGGCTCGTGCCTTTTGATTAGTAATTCATTGCTGTCTCCGTATCTGTAGCAATAAACCTGCCGTTCATTATTTTGTGAGACAGGCTCAACCATCCCTCTTCCCCCGGGGAAAAAAAAAACAAAAAAACAAAAAACAAAACACCACAAAAAATCCCCCAAACCAAAAAAAAAAACCCCAAACCTCAGGAAAAAGGGCTGTGAAAATTGTAGAAGCTGAATAAAACCAATATAATTCTGAGAACAATGAGCTCTTCTGCCTGTAAGGTCAGAGCTACATGAGAAAGCAGTCTCCATCYCATTGCATGTTCTGACACACCAACATGTACTTTCATTCCAAATTCAGTAGGAAAAAAAAAAGATCAACTTTTTGAAATTTCCTGTAGAATAGTAATTTGTAACATTCATTCTGAAATATCACAACATTGCATTTTTATGTCTGAAACATTTTAACAGAAAATGAAATATATGTAGTTTGATATTAAAATTAATATTATAATATGGGTGTCAAAATGAAAGGAGRTGTTGGAGTGATCAAGCTGAGCGCTTTCCCAGTGCAAATGTCATCAAAATCACTGTGCTCTTTTAGAATATATCAATTTCAAGACAACAGCATTTATCAGTGAAAAATTGCTTAAGAAGTGTTCATGCCTTTCTCCTAGGATCTGTCAGAGGTCTCACACATTTGATTATGCTCCCTCTACATTTCCAGGTGGGCTTGGAGAGCAAGGGGTGATGATTTCTTTCCAGTGCAGCAGCTGGATAATTTGTTAGAGGGATTAAATCTGTGGGTGATCACCGAGGCTGAAACAGGTCCCAGTCCCAGAAGTGGATGCAGCTACACAGTAAAACAGCACTTGGTTGGAAGTTACTTATGGATAGCATTTAAATTTGAATAGTGTTAAATTTTCTYTTAGCCTTTTTCTGGGTGAACTAATGCAAAAACCTGCTCCTCAAAGTTCCTAGAAGTCGAGAAGGGGGAGATGTCCCAACATGCTGCAGCAGTGGGATTTGGGACAGTTTTAGATGTCTCAAAGTGCTTCTGCAAACCCCCCGCAATCGGAGCATCACCGCTGGCTTTGGGGGTTTGCAGAGGGGAAGGGAGGAGAGGGAAGCKCTGCCCTGCGAGACCCGCGTCTGTCTCTGTTGGGCTATTTATCCCAGGCTTAGCACCATAAAATTCAAACACTTGTATCTGGGATGGACTTAAKGATGGCTAGGGTTAGGGTCTATATGCTATTTCTCACAATAAAAACTCTTTGTTGGTTTTGGTTTGAGGGTCCTGTGCTAATTTTATTTTATATCATAACTTCTCTCTCCTCCCTAGTTTTCTTCACACCAGCCGTCCCTCTTCRCAGGGATTTCCCGTTCCCTGCTTGCAGCTTGTTTGTTGTGAAAGATGGTGAGGAGAAGAGAAAAACTGAATGGCTGATGGTTTGTGTGTCAATTATACATCAGAGGCTTTACTGTTTCTTCAGAAGCTTCTAATAATAATAATTATAATTAGGGGACTGGGAGAGAAATGTGCTGAGATCAGGGAGAAAAGCAGGAAAGCCAGGCCAGAATTAATTAGCCCCTTTTATCCAAGAATCTTAAAGCATTTAGACATTAATTAATGAATTCTGTGGTTAAATCAGCACGATGTTCGGTTTGCCGCTGGGATGGTGGCTGATCTCGGGGCTCAGCACACATCCCTGCTTGGCCATGGGTCCTGCGTGGGTTGACACCGCTGCAGATGCCTTCCTCTCACTGCAAAACGCAGAAAAATATATTTTTTTTTTCCTAGCGGCTCTGTCTGTCATCCTGACAGCACCCAAAACTGGGATGAGGAGACCTGGCCCCGTGCAGCAATGCAACCAGGCAGCTTTACACTGCTGGGAACTGCGCAAATCCCCAGGAGCCCGCGAGATGCACGTCCCCTGCGCACCGAAAGCTGATGGCTTCCCACGGTGACTAAAGGCTCTCTGCTGACCCAGACCCAAACTCAATGAAATCTCCCATYTGCGGCGCTTAGATTGTCCCCGGGACTCCAGCAAAAATGTTTATTGCACGACAAAATGGTACCCAAAAGAATAAATTTACCCTGGCAGCAGTTTTCCTCTAATAAAAAGGCTTCTAATATGCAGTGCAGGGGGGTGGCCCAGCTCGTAGGGTTTATGTCTCTCCTGGCTTTCTGGGTATGTATGTTTTTGCTTTTGATACGGGATTTAGTGAGAGAGCTAACTGTTCTCTAATTCAGAGATACTTCTGCATCAGACACCGTACCCACCTACGCGTTACGTGGCAGCGCGCAGCCGTTTAGCAGGTTACAGCAGCCCTGGTACGGAGCAGGAGGGAGCGCGGGTTTGTCTCYGAGGGCTGTGCATCCTCCCCTGTGCTTGTGAGCATGCTTTCCATCCGTGGTGGAGGGATGTCCTGCTGAGATGGCCCAGCCTGGACCAKGTGCTGCGAGCCCCGGCACAGCTGGCGGCAGCCTTGCGAGGGTGTTGGTGTGGGGACTTTAGGCTGAAAGTCACTAACTTCTCCCTCAAAATCACATTCCAAGAAGTGAATAGGTGGGTGAAATGTCCTTTAAAAAGTGATCTGGAAAATGTTTGGAAAACACTTGAAGAGCATCCATGCTGTCCTGGCAGGGGGATGAATGACTTGCCTTAGCTCTTCTTTTTAACGACTGTAATAGTTCTTATTTTTTAATTGATTTCAGTTCAATTTGCAGCTGTTGCTTTTAGTTAGCAGCAATCTGCATTTTCTCAGTAGCACTCCATCGATTTCCATTTACATGTGGTCACTCYACAACACATGCGGCTGTCAAAGACTCTGCTCCCAGTCTAGAGAAGTTGGTGTAGCCCCGAGCCTAAACCCACGGCCGATCCTGCTCCCGCACAGGAGGGTTTGCAGTTTGAGCCCTGCTTTTGTCGGCAGTCGCCTTGACCCCACACAGTTCTTGCTGTTGAAAACTCGYTGTATCCAGCAAAATAATGTATAATGTGTGCGCGTGGAAGGTGTGAAGTGCATTGCTCTGCTCATTTCATTACAATGTAATACAGAATCATTTGCTGATGCAACCTGAGATTTGGCAGCAGCTTCCCATTACACCCAGATACAGAGGGGTTTACATGGAGGTGACACGTGGCACAGCCTTGAATCAGTAGCCCTTTGCCTCCCATTCTCCCTTCCATGCTCCAAAACATCTTTTAGAAGTGACTTTTTTTTAAATAGCCAAACAATGTATTATTTTCCTTTGATAGGGGGTGGCTGAACTGTTTTGGTTTAACATTACTAGAAAAAAAAAATCAGCCTGAGGCAAACAGCAGTGATTATTTTTTCTCTAAATCCTGAGCTCTTTTGCATCCCTCTTTGCCAAGCGACCTGGCCATGCAGCGACCAACCTGACTCACTTGCTAATGCACATCAGCTCCTTCTTACCTTTGACCAGCTCGGGACCGAGCATGCCGTGCCAGTGGTAGCMCAGCTCTGAAACCCGCTACCCATCTGCCCGATTCCCAAAGGGCTTTTTCCTTGCTAATGATAGTGTTGAGGACTTTATTTCCAACAGGCTGTGTTGCAACCGTGCATAGTCATCTGTAATTCCCGAGTCTGGTCCACGTCTCTCTGTCAGACTGACCGATCGTCTTCCCTCACTTTGATGTCAACTAATTGATGTAATACAGAGAGTAATTTAGTTACTTAGAATGACAAAATTAGATCTTGTATRATGTGTCTAGAATCTCCAACTTCCTTTCCTTATTAGAATTTCATTGTTGTGTTTCCTTACCCCATAGTCTCTGAAACTCTGTGGGTGGAAAGAGTGTACCCTTCAACAAGTTCATTTAGCTGGCGAATTCATTTGACTGACAGCTGGTTGTAGATTTAGGCTATTAAAAGCGTTTTGGCAAGTCTGCCTCTGGAACCCCCTGGCATCCTCTGGCCCCTGAGGAGGTGACAGAAGCCATTTCACTGAGCCCGTGTCTGCAGCTCTTCGTCAAAGCGCRGGGGGAGCAGAGGTTTTCACAGCCCGTGCCTGACTGAGTCAAACTTAGGCAAAGGGAGTTTGCAAAGCAGTAAATTAGACAGATAAGCCCGCACTTTTCGTTGTGCACCTGCAACAAAGTGGAGCTCGGCTTGTTTGACTTGAGATCAGATAATTTTACAGTACTGTTTTAACTAACAGAGCCAACTTCCTAGCATGGTAATTACTTTGATCCTGGTTGGCATAGATGTATTTTTCATGTATTGTTGCTTAATACTGGAACCTTTCTTTTTTTTCTTCCTCTGGTATCTGAAGATAGCCTAATGAAATTCCCCTCCCCCCCCCCAGTTCATTAACTGCTAAAAGGCAATTCAATTTTCTCCATAGCTTTCCCTGTCTCTTTAGATTTTCTTAATGGACTGCTCTGGCTAGCCTGATATGTTGTTCTTGTAATGATTATATCAAGGTCTTTTCAGCGTAAAACTTCAGCTCTCCCTATTTTGTAGCTAAACCTAAAAGTACACGTCTGGTGATTCCCGCTGCCCATGCACCCAATGGGGGTTCTGCCTGCGTGATGCTGGGCTGAGGCCAGCMCGGGCAGGGGGGTCAGGGAGGCTGGAAGCCAGACTGGCAGGATGGTTTTTGAGAGCACGTTTAACTGTGCGTACAGACTTCCCCACCGTTTAAAGGTGTCAAAAATGTACTTCTCAAATGAAATCTTTTCATTTTGCCCCTTCTTTTTCTGCAGATTGTTCAGGTTGCAAAAAGGAGCTCGCAGGTTTTAGCTCTCCCGGCTGCTGCCGCAGCTGCACAGCCAGGCTCTCGCCTTTCCCCGGGGCGTTTGGAGATCTCCGCCTGCGTCCGCTGCAGAGATGCTCTGCRCACCCAGAGCATCCGCTGCCGGACACCAGCGCTCCTGCCGAGCCCCACTCCCAGCCCAGCCCAGCTCGCTGGACACTGGTCTCGGCGGGAGGTCTCTGCCTGGGGAACCTCTCCAAACCCCATGGCTGTTTCCAGCACCCGGATCTCGCCTGGTTTTTGCTGTTCTGCCTCATGAAGAGATGAATTTCTGCCTCCTGACTCACCCGTAGTATGCCCATCATTGGTGAATATTCATTAAGTGAAATTAGCATCTATTAGGTCTTAATTAAGTTATAAAAGGCTTGTTTTGTGGTAATGAATTATATACTCTAGATGTGCCTCATGGCAGCTCGTGGGTCCCCCTGCCCATGCAGCCATCCCCGAGCAGGGTCCGACCTCTCCAGCAGTGTCACGGGGGGCTGGACCCCTTCTTCTTCCCCATAGCTGTGAAGTTACATCTGTGAGGAGGTATCTGCAAGTGTGTGCTGAACATTAACTCAGGTTTGCAAAGTTTCATTAAGTGCTCGTAGCAATATCATGCGCCGCCGCAGTGGTCTGATATTTGGTGTCTGATATTTGGTGTCTGATGTTCGGTGTCTGATGTTCGGTGTCCGGGCTGTTTGGGCACTTCAGGTACCTGTTGCAGTTTTGTTCCATGGCGGGGTGAGCGCAGCCCTTTGATTTGGGTTTCATGGGCTGTCCCGCTGCAATGGGATATGGATGGGCTTCAGCTGAATGTTCCTATGAGTTTGCTTAGCAACTGTTAGGGAGGCACCGAAAAYTGCCGTGCTCAAAGCGAGTGGTAGAATGTAGGAGGAGGTTGCATGGTGTGCTAATGGGAACTGACCTGAGCAGTGACCTTTTCCCTCTCAACTCATTTTTCACCGTTTTTCAGACTTGATTCTGTCCAGCGTGGGGTAGGGAAGCAGCAAAGGCAGCAGGAGCGCATCATCCCGGCGTGGGAGCGGGTGAGCATCCCCAGCACTGCCCGCCGGGAGCTCGGCCCCRCTGGCCTCCGGGGCCGTGACGGGGAGGGAGCCTGGCATCCAGAGGAGGGAAAACACACCATTAAAGAGCTGGTGGCAGCAGTGGTGCTCATCGAATGTATTTCCTGCATTAGGATTCACCATCGTCCTTAAATGCACACAGGCAGCAGGTGGAAAATGACTGACTATGCAGGTGAGAAGAGAAAAAGTAATTACATGCAAGTGCAGAGCRAACACTGAAAGGGAGAGCAGGAGCTGCCCTCCCGCTGGCCAGGAGAGCTGCCATGGGGACGCAGTCCCCTCCCAGCATCTCTGTGTTTCCACAGGGCCAGCCAGAAACACCCTGACAGACTTCCACCTGATTAATTTTTGCCTTTCAAGCAYGCGGTTGCTTGCTGGAATAAGTGGTTCTGTGTTTAGGAAGGGCAGAGGCTCTGGAGCAGTCCCTCGCAGGAAGCACTCAGTAGCTGCAACGCAGGAAAATCCTCACCGAGCTGTCATGTCAACTGCAGTAAGGAGCTGCAAATCGACACAGCTCAGGGATGTGTTTTTCAGAAGCACGTGTGATCAGAGTTTTACAAAGGCTCAATATGTAATGCCTTTGTCAAAGCTGAACAAATTATAAAAAAATTTCAATTTAGCCATTATTGACTTTTTTCAGACAAGATACAGAACAGGTCTTGAAGCAAGTCTATAAATTAAATTTAGACACACAGCTCACAGACTGAAAGACTCCTTCTCATTGACAAGGAAGAGGAAGGAAGAGATGAGGAGGGGCTTCCTGACTTTTGTTTTGCCACCTGATTCTGTAAATTATATGCATTGTGTTCATGGCTGCAAAAAAGATGGAGAAATGGGAGAGCAGGGCAGTGACTGTCAGCAGCATAGCTTTTTAGCATTTCCCTGCCATGAGCTTGCAAACCCCCTTCCTCCAGGGTCTGCTCCCAAGGCTTGGGGGTTTGAAATTGGCAGTAATGCTGGGKTTTTTTCTTTTTCTTTTTTTGTCCCATTTTTTTGATGGGGACCTGTTTCTGGAGCRGTGGCAGCAAATGGTCACCTTGGACCCTGGCGTGAGGAAGACATTCCCCATCAGCCTCACCCTCCTCTGCCGCCCTCCCCGCAGCCGYGCGGGAGCCGCCGGCACGACCGCGATCCCGGCACCGCGCATTGCCTGCCACTGCTGCAAAAACCACTGGGCCAATGCTGCAGCTCTGACCCGACTGTTCCCCCTTTCCCTTCCTGCCCCTCGCACCGCTGTAAGAAATGCCACAACCGCCGGGGTCCGATACTGGCCACGGGGCCCCCGGTTCCTTCTCATGGGTGAGACCAGGGGCTGTACTGCTGGTCCGAAGTTGCTAAGCTGAATTATGCTTTTCTTGATCTGGATAATGTTACCAGTCCTCAGGAGCTGAAAATGATAATTACATTTTAGTGGGAAGATGGATGCTTCCAAATGACATTTAAATCCATGATTATTGCAGTGGTTTGGTCAGGGAACAGTCATTATCAATGCCAGCTCTTCCCCTTTGTCACGGATTATTGCCTCTGAGCAAGTCTCCAGCTGAAAAAGAAAAAATCAAGCCATGCACTACATGAAACGGGAAATAAAGTTAGTACTATTCAGGGGTTCCATCACCGATGGGTTATGCAAATGAAGGACTGTTTTTCCCAAAAGCTGCTGTTTTGTGCATGACCAAGCTCTCGTGCATGGGAAGCTACCTCTGAAGTGACGTGAGTTCTCCGCAGGGATCAGGGTCTGGGTGGGCAGGGGGGACGCTGGGGGTGTGATGCCCACCGGGACGGAGGCTGRCGGCTCTGCCTGCACCATCTTACAGCCAAAGCTGGCTGTGCTATTGAGCCTCAGAGAAGAAAAGATGTCTGGAGAAATTAGGGGTGCTATAGCTGTTAATAATGGAAAAGRCAATATCCTGAACGCTATTCCCTGGGGGCTGGGGAAGCCAGGCACCTTCTGATACCCAGTTCTGAATTTTATAGTGGGCTGTATATATCCTTTTTSTTGCGGGAGAGATGTTATTGACATAAGTAGTGATAAAACTGAATACTGTTTRATTTCTTACTTTAAAAAAGAACAAAGAGTCATATTTAAACCAATGAAAAAGACTGTGATGATTACAGACTGGAATAATAATGAACATTTTTCTGAGCAGCGGGAGTAGAGCGGTATTGTCTGAACRTTTTGTTTAGACATGAGGACCATCTTGTTTTGTTTTGTTTTGTTTCATGCCATTGGGAAAGCGTGTGATTCCCAGGGCCGCGTGTCTGCGCGTCCCGTGGTGGTGCCATGCRGAGATGCTGGCTCCCCAGGCTCCCCGTGCTGGCCTGCCTCCCCCAGCCCCCTCGCTTCCTTGCCGCGGGCTGGGGACTAGACCGAAACCCATAACACAATTTATTTGTGACTGCCAGGTTTTTGCCTGTAACATCCACAAAAAGATCAGCGCGAGCTGCCTGTACCCAAGATCTGTGCATTTTGCTTTTTGTACACATTCTTCTGCCGTTCCCTTCTCGGGGTTACTTTGCACCTCGCCCTGCAGTGCCAGCCATGATCCCGCCCAGCGCTGCTCCCYCTGATGGGACCACACCGCGTGGCACCACGTGTCGTGCTGGGAGGAGACGAAGGGAGCGAGTCTGGTATAACCTGGGTGGCTCCGAGCCTGGCACCGGCGTGCTTCTCCCTGCGGGGTGTTTGCTGTGAGCCAGCTTGCCGCGGGGCGGCAGGGAAATGCCACGGAGCAGCCGTGGAGCGGTGGTGGTGGTGGTGGTGGTGGTGGTGGTGGTGCCTTCCCCTGCAGCAGGGCCAAAATTTCACCTCGGCCATACAGGAGAGCTGCCAGCCCGTGCCACGTTGCTTACGCTGGTCTGTTCTGGGGCAGAGCCCGTGGCAGGGCGTTTACCTGCGCTGGTTCGTTACCTGCGGTTGCTAATGAGGGGTAGGACTCTGCAGTTGTGTGTAATTGTGCAATGAAGATCATTGCAGAATCCACGGGTCTTTAATCTGAACATGGCAAACGGGGGAAAAAATGAGATAGGTTGGATTTAACAGCATATTTGATACTGTCCTTTTACAGGCAGAAAGATGACTTAGGCTAGGAGGGTTCGATGGGATTGAAGCAGCCTGGTGTTCCCAGGTGAGGTCTGTCGGTCCCTGCAGCCACCTCGTGTACAGCCTTGRCTTCTTTGCACACCAGCACAGACAGACCCTTCCTATGTGAACAAGTTTTATTCCCTCCTGTCCAGACCTGTCTTTATTAAACACAAACCCAGGGAAGATCAGTGCCAACACGAGTTGTTGGACCCGTCGTGTCTTGCGGAGATGGTAGCTGGGATGGGAAGGGGCAGCAGGCTTTGCCATGTCCTGCTTCCTGGGCGCTGCCTTCCTCRGGCAGCCAAAAATTCATCATTTGTTTGTCTGTTTTGAACTAGTAACCTTGGCCTTGRCCCTGTAACCTCTATTCACACCTATGAGTTTATTGGCTTCAAAGGAACCCCACATACAGGTAAAACTTTGAGGAATGGATCGGGAATGACRAAATCTGAAGTCCTGTTTTTTCTCTGTCTTTCCTCAGGCAAAATTTCTGTGGACTTTATCAGGATTTTCTCTTAAGGGAGAAAAAAACCCCGTGTGRTCTGGTCAGGGTTTGGCCTTGGGTTGGTGGGTGGAGGTGGTAGCAAATCATTACAAGCCTGAAAAGCAATTAGGGTTCCTGGAGCGATGGTTGCTCACTCTGGTTAAATACCTGACTGGATCCTCGTGTGACTGGTTCTCACTGAGGATCTCAGAAAACTTTCAGACATGCGTTGGATGTCTCAGGGGGACCCGCAGGGGACCTGAGCAACACGTGCAAGCGGAGAGGATGAAGGAGCTCCAGCGTTAATGGACATCAGCTCCCACTTGAGACYGGGTGGAGGTTTTGCTGACAGTTCGTGGTGACATTCAGGAAAGCTCCCTGAGAGGTTTCCTGCCGTGCCGGCTGGCTGCATCCCTCCCTGCTCCCGTGGGTCTCGGCCGAAAGCAGCGAGCCCGGTGGTGGGTGAACAACCTGTTTCTGGGTGCAGGTGGGGGGTTTGGAGCTGTCGGTAACCCCGGGGTGCTCTCTGTTCCCCTTGCAGGTGAGCCCTCCCGGTGGTCCTCGTCCCACTGCGACTGCTGCTGCAAGAACGGCAAAGGCGACAAGGAGGGCGAGAGCGGCACGTCGTGCAACGAGCTGTCGACGTCGAGCTGCGACAGCCAGTCGGAGGCCAGCTCCCCCCAGGAGACCGTCATCTGCGGCCCCGTCACCCGCCAGCCCAACATACAGACTCTGGACCGGCCGGCCAAGAAGGGGCCGGTGCAGCTGCTGCAACAGTCCGAGATCCGGAGGAAGAGCGACCTGCTCCGGACTCTCACCTCCAGCTCCCGGGAGTCCAACTCCAGCAAGAAAAAAGCAGTGAAGGAGAAGCTCTCCATTGAGGAGGAGCTAGAAAAATGTATCCAGGATTTCCTCAAAATCAAAATCCCAGACAGGTTTCCAGAAAGGAAACATCCTTGGCAATCCGAACTGCTGCGGAAGTACCACCTATAGGCTCAGGGTGGGGAAAGCACGCGACCTTATTACCGTTAGAACAAGATTCTAAGTGATACGAAAATAATTCCCAATAATAATTATTTGTTAGGTCACAAAAAAAAAAAATCCATCTCTATAGTACTGCCTAATTTGCCTATTTCACCTTAACATTTATAGTCATAGGGTAACGATATTTTTCCAGTCGTGGAAGCACAATGACAAACGCTTTTATTTGTAAACTCTGAGTCTTATACAAGCTGAATACCTTAAGGGCACAACCAGACCGACAACAAGAGATGCTCATGTGCGGATGCTGCTGATGCCGGTGGGAACATGGCACGTGAGCGGGCAGTGTCCGGGGGTGTCTGTGGACTGCATGCCTTCTGCGTTCCCCTTGTAGTGCATTTGTTTGGAGGGATGTACACAGCTCAAAGAAACAAGCTATGCCATGACAGTTTACCTTAAGCATGTGTATATATATATGTGCATATATATATATGTGTGTATATATATCTCTGTGTATATATATATGTATATATATATCAATATATATTGCTTAAAGATTTTCTGGCTCTCTCCTTATAACTGCACTTTCTCAGAAAAGAGCATTTTTTAGCAGTCTGTGGATGTTCCGTTTCTTCTTCAGGTCTTTGAGGGTTGAACAGTAGAAAACCCATCTCACTGTCCCTCTCCCGCTCCCGCTCTCTCCCCCCACCGCCCTTCTCTGGGACACTGTAAATGCATTTCAGTGGAGACCAGGGAACAGTGTGTGGGTCTTTGTAGCCGTCAGCAAAATATTCCATTTGKTTTTGATGATCTTGTTCCCTCTGTGTCCTCCCCATGCCTCTTTTYGTGTTTCTCAAGGCTCTCCGGTGCCAGTGGGTTAAACGCGTGATGATCCCAGTTGGAAAGCTGTAGGAATTCTTCCGGGGTCGAGTGCGGTGGCAGGCGGAGTGGCCGTGCTGGTGAGGGTGGCTGATTTCGGCAGGCTTGCCAGGCGCGTGTGCCAGGAGCGTTTGGCCCCAGCTGGCAGGGAGAGCGGGCGCTGGGTCCTGCCCGGCACAGAAGCAAACACAAGAAATTATCTGGCTAACAAGCCACGTTTAGTGCTTTGACTGGTGGGGAATCGATTGCTAGAGGACAGGAGCAGCACCGTTCCAGCCAYGTGCGTTTCAAGAGAAAATGCAAACCCCGGAGGAGGGACCCATATTCCCTCCTGCAGATGCCCGTCTCGGTGTCGGTCCCGTCCGCAGCCAGCGGTGGGATGTTAGCCAGCAAACTGCGCCGAGCCCCCCGTGTTATCCACCGCGTGCCGGCCGGGGAGCCCGTGGGAAGGGCTGGTCCTGCACTGATCGGAGCGGGGGTCCCGCAGCCCACAGCCCCCCCCGGGGCGTGGGAGCTCGGGGAAGGGGAACAGGTCGGTCTCGTGGGGTGCAACAGGCTGTCATTGCCSGGTAATGCATGAGCACAGCAGCGAGGACCGGAGAGCGCCCGGGAACCAGGTGTTAGCAAGCGGTCAGAGGCATAGGGCCAGCAAAACCTGGAGCAGGTAAGCGCTGGGGGGGGCTCGGCTYAGGGGGGCTCAGCTCAGGGCTGAGCTCGGGCTGCCGGGGCGGGGGAGCCACGGAGAGTGACGGGAAAAATGAATTGCTCCAGCTAACCTATTTTGGCTGTAACTGGGAACAAACCAGCTAGAGTATTTGAGATAAATTATTCGTTTTCTAAAGGCACAGGAAGAAGGAGATTTTTTATATATATATAAAAATATGGGAAGTAATAGTGCTGATAACACAAAGCACTTTGATTCTGACTTATTTAGCGTCCTGCATTTTCCAGGGCTTCCCCCCTCTTAAATTTCAGAGACTGCTATGGGAGATGGTGTCAAGTATGCACAGATTATTCCTGTTGATCTTCATGCAGTTTCAGCAAGGTGGTATCTTCGTGCTTGCAGGGCTCCGTTGCACCCACGCACCTGGMTGTGACTTTTTTGCTTTGCCAGAAGAACCGTAAGGTCTGCACGAGCACACAGGCAGAAGTTCATACCCATCGCTCAGCTTGCAGATGTTATGCAGGTGTTTATTGGTGAGGATGCAAGTTTTACCAGCAAAAAAAGGAAGCAATAGTTGTCCAAGGTGATCCAAAAGCATGAGCTGGCTGTAGGGAGGGGGAAAAACCCTCCCAGCAATACATCTCCCAGTCTTTGGAGAACAGGGCTTGGATGTGGCAGCTTGGCATCATCTCTGCTGAGGTTTTACATGCAAGACGGGTGCTATTTCTTACAGTGAATATGCAGTGTTGGTAACGCAGAGTGACGATTGTGAAATAGAGGGTCTGACCTGGGAAATGCTGGGCTCAGTGAGAAAACTCAGCACTTCTTGGCGTCAGGCTCTAGAACCAATTCAGGTTTTAAGACATTCACTCACGCTCGAGTTCAGGCATGGTAGCTGTGCAGCCCTCCACTTACCTGCTCAAAAGGCGCATTTTCACATGAAAATCAATGTTTTGTACAAGATCCACAGATTTGGCTCCTCTTAGTTGTTTGTTGGTTAGTTTATAACACTTTTCTTTTCTTACTCAACATTTCCTGCATCTTGCACCCCGGCTCCGGCACCAAGCAAACAAAACTGGGGAACAGATAGGGCTCTCCCTCGGGATTTCCAGCTGAGTATGCAGTTCGSGATGGATCACCCCCCTTCCTCGGCAGCAGACTGCAGCTAAAATCTTGTCCTTCCCACCACTCCAGATTGCTCCCTGTCTCTTTTTAATATCACAAATATTTGGGCTATAAAATAGATGTGACAGAGTGGAAGAACAGGCACTGGGTGTGTGTGTGTGCGTGCGTGTTCCCAGACTGACGTTCAGGGTGCACAGGATTGCACAATGATTAATAACTGTAGAAAAATTAGACCAAATGAAATGCGCCCAAATGGGTTTGATTTATGTGGCCTTCATGTCTTCAGTTTTAAATGAAATGGTTATTACTCTCCAGTGCTACAGAAATAAAGGTCTTAAACTTCAGTAATCACAGGCAGGCCAAACCTGCTAGGAAACACAATTTAGGATGGAGCTGGAGGAGAACAGGTACCCAGGTGTGTGGATGCACACTCGTGTGTGTGTGTGTTCGTATGCACTTTCTGCTGCATTATTGCAGGGATCTAATTCTGGTCTAAATTCATGTTGCAATGGTTTTACAGGTGGCTTGGTATAGGAGCTAGGGGATGTACTTTGAGGCTTTTTGCTGTTAAGATTGACTGGCAGGGTTTAGGTGGAACAGCCTCTGCTGTAGGGGAGCCCCTGGGCAATGGTGGGGAGCCGTCCACCCCTCCCCTAAATGCTGGATGCTCCGCAGCATCCGCTACTGCTGCTTGAAGGTCTCCTTCTCTCCCTCCTTGCCTCACTGCTTTTCTCTGGACCATTGATACCCCATGGCGAGAACCGCCCCCCACCAAAGAGCCACGCTTCGGGCACCTTGTTCTGCCACCATCAGGTGGCCGCGAGGCCACCGCCGGGGACAGGACCCTGCCAGAAAGAGCCCCTGCAGCCATCTCTGCCGGTGGGGCTGGAGCGGGGAGAGGGTGCAATGGTGTGGAGAAACCACGGCCAGGGAGAGACAGGCACCGGGGTAATTAAAAACACTGCTCCACRATGGCCCCGTAGTTCAAGTGCGGGCGGCAGCAGGTCAGGAAAGAGCAACCGAACCTTATCCTGCTGGTGGTGTCCTCAGCGTACAGGCACCGAGATGGTGATTTTTCTTATCACGGGAGGGTGATGTATTAGCTCTGGAAGACCTCTTCCCAAAAATAATGTCATGCACACATGCATATACATATATACATATATACAAGTACGTATACATACATATAGTTAGRTAGATATGTGCACCTTGGGATGAAAGGCATATACTTATGCTTTTTTGGCAAGGTTGTTCTCCCCCGTCTGCAGGACGCGGCACCACTCACTGTTAGAAGGGGCAGGAGAAATTCCTGCAATAGGTGGGTATCAAAACRGTACCTCAAACCAAACCGTCAGCTCAGCAGAAGTAGGAAGTATGGTGGGTGCTCAGCACCCCAGGCACCTTCCTTCCTCCTGGGCTTTTCCCTGGGGCTGTGCAGCGGTGGGGGGCTGCAGCCCCCCTCTGCTCACCTACTGAAACGAGGCAATGAGGGAAAGAAGGGAGACGGATGCAATGCAGTGGGAGAAAATGAAACTAGAATAACAGATTTTCTAAAAGGTAGCTGGGTTATGGGCTCTAAAAATATTCAGCTCAATTCTACTTTGTTTCAGTGAGAGAACCCGTGTCTATCCCTAGGATGTTTTTGGTCACTTGTCGGTAGCAARCCAAAATGAAACTCAGTTAACAGAGTACTTTATTCTTTCTAAAATATCTGGGGAGCAAACTGGGCTTTGAGTTACTTTCCACACATAACGAAGTTCTGTTGAAACGAATTTGAAAACTTACCGTGACTTCAGTGGGACTGAGACCCTACTGAAACACCTTTCCTGGAGAAAAATGGGCASTTGGGTCAGTGAGGATGAGAGAAAGCCATTAAGCTGTAATAAAATTCACATCCACTTATGTTGCTTGCAACGTTCATCACTTCTGCGTATGGCAAACAGGTCTGGTCGTYTGGTGATGGTCTTGCATAGCCAGTCTTTAATTATTGTGGTCTGTTTGGTAGTCTTGCTTAAGCTTTGCTTAGGACGCTGGGCTGAAGGAGGGTGGTAGGCATCCGTACCCCTGCACAAGCGCACCGCGGGGTGAGTGCCTGGCAGGGGGGTGACACGGGCACCCCTGCAGCTGCTGGGTGCACGTGGTGCCCCGGGCACCGTCCTGGCCGCCAGCGCTGCCGGCGCCTGGGCTCAGCTCAGCTCAGCTGGGCTCAGCTTARCTCCCATCGCAGCCGCCCCCATCCCCACTGGCCTTAGTAACCCTAAGTAACCCCACTTAGTAACCAGAAAGCTTATGGCTTTCACCGGCAGAAATACCAGTTTTGCAAGGGCTTTCTTACATGCCCAAACGCCTCGAGACAGACACCTGTGCAGGACTCAAAGCATCAGGGGGAGACGAAGGGAGAACATGTGAGTTTACATAGACCCATGGGGACCAGATTATTTTATTTTTTTCCCTAAATCATCTGTATGCACCATATAGAGGCTTCACAGCACTCTGGAGAACATGTTTTGGGTTTTTAATTCTAGTTTTGTGAGTCCATTTATTAATTTTATTTGCAAAGCTGTGGGCTGAAGGAGAAAACAAGGTTGATTTTTATTGGCAATGACCGTAATGTAACCAAGACCTTCAGCCATATCTCTCACTGCTCTCCTAGCCCTAGAAAGGCTGGAGAAAACTTTCCAACTTTTTACCCTGCCCTTAAGCCCTTTCCAACATTGCGAGTATGCACGTGGACTTGACTTTCAGAGTACTTTATGCATAAGGCCCCATGTATATCATGGTACAAAATAATTGTCCAGTCTTATGGATAGTTTATGCCCCAACGGGGTTTTGTAGATTAATAGTAAAAGAACAAAAAAGCACTTTTAAATTATTTATATTATAAAAAGACATTCTTTATTTTTCTTGACATCGATATCACTTAGCTAAAAAATCAGTTTATAAGTATGATATTACAGATTTTAAACTATAGCAATGATAAAACAAACACAAAAAAGCAGAATTCCGAATTAAACAGACAAAACTTACCAACGTGAAGCAGAAGGGTGGCAGGGCCCAGCTGATCGAACGGGAATGTTGGACTTCAACAGGGGATGTCCTCCCCGACGTCCCTTCGCCCGTCTCCTCTGGCCGTGCCACCCTGGCCCCGAGGAGCGGGTGTGGGGGCAGGGAGGGGGGCTGGCCCCTTCCCYGTGTTTGCAGGACGTGATCCGACCCGGTCATTTTGATTTATACGGACATACCCGTGTTGTAGGAGTGAGTGCTGCGAGTGCAATATTTTCCCAGCCAACACAGGATWTAGAAGGGGGTTTGGCGATTTTGTGACCTATTCGGGGCCTTGCTCATGTTACATTTTCGGACCTCATACAAGCACTTAATGACTTTGCTGAGGCTGAGTCAGTCTGTTGCACATTGATGTAGATTAAGTGGCACCCACTGAATTACCTCTACTTTCCAACGTGGTTCACTTGTACATAAGTGTAATGTCAAATTGTTTACAGGTTATTTTGTGCGTAATTGTGGAAAAAAGAAAAAAAGTTTTAACTACAAATTTAAAGGAATCGATTTTACTGGAAGGTGTTTAAAAAAATGAATGTGCTTAATACAGTATAGACATCATTGATTATGGTCTCACATGAATGCATGTATCTCCGTGTTGTCAGTCCCCACCAGTGAGGTTATTGGCAATATTCTGCAGTCTGTGAATAGCAAATATGCATAAACTACTGTGATTCTGACAAATATAACTCGGTAACTGTTTCTACTGTGGTATGTAAAAAAAAAAAAAAAAATCATGTAGCTTTTAGCCTGCTGTATTTCCCTGGTACAAATAACACCGTGAAAGAAAGAGAGACATCTTGGAAAAAACCAAACAAGTCATAGCTGTGACCTGTGTGGAGTCATTCATGCAATGGCACCTGCCAGGTAGCTGTGGTCCAACTGCTAAAAAAATGCCTATTTATAGAGGCTCGGAGGTGGTAAATGAACGTGTTGCTATTGCCTTCTGCTCCAGCGTCACTGCTGGCGGAAGAGATGACCTTTTGTTTAGGATGACGATAAATGAAGAGAGCCACTCCATAYTAATCGTTTCCGTGTTAGGTGTTATACAATACGCTGGTGAAAAGTACAGCTATCAGTGTTGTGGCATTGGGCGGCTGAAAACTGCAGCTAATTTGTGTCTTGCCATTCAAATAAATCAGTGCATATACACTGTAAGAGCACAGACAAGAATAAATAAGTTGGTATCCTTCAACTGTCATATATACACACACACATAACTATACAGATAGATACATACATGCTTTCTTGCCCACTGTGATTTAGCATCAGTTCATGTTAACCAGTTTCCTGCAGGCTGGGGATTATTCTCCTTTGAAGGCGGTGGGGGTTTTTTTCCTCATTTATTTCTGGGTTGGGCTGAAAATAACAGTTCAGTAGTCGGAGGGTGAGATTCTTCTGCCTCCCTGTCTTGAACAGAGATTTTCTGATGCCGTGATTTGAAAGTACTGTCACCAGCAGCAATACTTCTGGAAAAGCCATCATTGCATCAGGGGTTACCTGCCAAAGTATTTCCAAGAATACTTTGAAATACTTTTATCCTCTGTCAGCTTAAAGACGCCTTGGTTAGGGAAGGCTTCATTACAGCCAGTGGCTGAGTCACAAAYGGAGATAACGCAGGACATGGCAGGAGGAGAAGGATACAGAGGGAAAGGCAGGATGGCTCTTCTGGACATGGAGGGGCAGCCAGCTGTGGCCTTGCTCGGCGCTGGTCCCCTCGTTATCCATCCCAGGCAGGTCCCAGGGTCTGCAGATGGTGCCCAGCTGTGAGGCTTTACGTTCCTCCAGTAGCTGCTGCAAAGATAAAAAAAGAGAAAGGCTGCCGGGGGTGGGAGGAAGCCGTTTGCAATCCTCTCCCCYAGCAGTGCTGTTCTTGGAATGACAGACTCGTAATTTGGGTTTATTGTCAGATCCTCTTCCCTTCTGCACAGCTGTCTGGGGGGTAATCGGGGCTTGGTAGTGCTGTAATCACCGCCCTGGATGGCCCAGCTCTCATCGCTTTTCCAGCCACGCACACACACTGGCACGACTCGAATCGGGCAGCATCGCTGTAGGCAGGCTGGGTCTGAAAGAGCCAGAAAACCAGGCAATTGCTCGCTTGTGGGGCTGAGTATCCTGGGATGATTTTTTATTGTTATTATTATTATTATTATTTTTAATCTGTGGTACTTGGCTGTTCTTCAGAGAAAGCCCTTTCCGATGGCCCCTTCCTGGAAAAAGGTGAAAGATCCCATCTTTGCAGAGCTCCCCCCCATATGGTGCTTCACCAGAGCAGGGATTTGGCTGTTACAGTATCTGCACAAGCATATGGAAAGCAAAGGATTTCTGGAAGGTACGTCTCCTCAGATGGTGAGGCGTGATGCTCGTCGTGCGGCAGTCACAGCCTGCTGTACCAGCTCGCTCCGCTGGCAGCCTGCAAACGGCCGATGCTGGAAGGACCACGAGCCAGATGATAATGCARTTCCCACCCCAGCAGATGACTCTGCAGAGGACGCCTGCCTTCTGCATCAGTGACAGCATGCCAACACCTGCAGAGCCAGCAGCAGGGGCCCTGCGGTCCCTAAACTGCCATCACAGCTCTCGGGCGAGCTTCTCCCAGATTAATGACCCCTTGTCTGGAGCCAGGGAGATGGGAAGAAAGGGCAGGGATGAAATGAGGAGAAGGTTCTGCTGCTGTTTCCTAGCAAACCCGGTGGTCTGTAACCCTGTTTACCTGCCTGCTTTCTCCCGGGTGGCATTTGAAACCCGGAGCTCATTGCTGGCTTGTAGGGTGAGCAGCATCATCGTCCTCTTCTGGGGCTGGTTTGGTCAGGGCCAGTTTGGGGCACYGCAGCTTGGAAGGTGAAGGTGAAGATCAGCTCACATGGTAGTGCCCTCATCTTCATACAAATAAAACAAGTAGTGATGCTGCTATGGCCAATTTTTTATTAGAAATGACACAGGTTACCTCTCTGGGTACGCTTTTTTATCCTAATGGCATATATCTAAGTTACCGTCGGTATTCAGTGCCAGTAACATGAACCAGTAACTGCAAATAGCTGGACTCCAGATGTCTGTGGAGCTGTTGCACTTGTGTGTGGATGAGATCTTTGTGACTAATGGATTTTGACTTTGCTGACCAATTTTTTTTTAAAATGTCAGTTTGGAATAAACAAAAAATGAAGTTTTTATTTTCTTTTTTTTTAATGTGGAACTACAAATATCATTTTTCTAACCTGAAATGAAAAAAATGTTTCACTTCAAACAAAAAAGAAATCAATAATGATTTATTRCACCCCTTTTTGCTCTTATTTGTTTGAATTAGGTCAGTTTTGAACTGAAAAAGGAGAACKTCTGAGAACAAAAGTTGAAATCCTTCACTTTTAGAATAGCGTTTTTGTGCATTTCACCATGACCCCCTCCCATATACATTTTTTTTTTTTCCCCTCCAGACCTGTTTCCCAGACTTGCCGTGCATTCCTGAATAATCTCATTTCCAGGGACCTGTTCATAACCTGTTCCCCATCCCAGCCACCCGCTTTCGCCCCACGGCAGTGACCCTGGCAGGCGGCGGGTGGGCGAGCTGCGAGCCCCGGCGAGCACAGCCGCTGCTCACAAACCTGAGCATCTGTTAAAGACAACCCCTCTCCTTCCAACATCTATATGCCTTCGTAATACACTATGGCTTTTTCAAAAGAGCACATTTTGCTGAAAATATTTTAAGCAGCTTTACTTGTTAGCRTATGTTGATTTAAGCCACGCTCTGTGGCTTAAGTGGGTTTTGGGGGATGCACACACCTGTGCACAGAGATGGCTCTCAGGCAGCAGCACATCTTGTCCGTGACCCCTGAGGACGAGCATACTCATTTGTCCCAGGCAAAAAGTCTTTTAAGACCTCCTGAGCCTTTGGAAGGTGTYGTTAGATGTCCTAGACTATTTCCATTGCCTGGGCAGACAAATAGAGACAAAATGAAAGAAGTCAATTTAAGATCAAAGTTTGTTTTGTAAAAATGATTTGTTTTCCTTCGGTGGCTCAAGAGACCACAAGCAGAGCAGCAGCGCTGTATCTGCTCTTCCCCTTCTTTCAACTTTATTTAATTATGCTAATACATTTTTATGTCTTAGGCAATGTTGGGAGTAGTTCTTGGGAAGCTGCTCTCTACGAACATGCCTCGTTACAGAGGTGTCACGTCTGCAGGGTCTCGGGTACGAGGTGTGAGCAGACAGTCCTCTCCCGTGCGAGCACGCACCGAGCTGCACAGCTGAGTGCCAATTAGTAAGCACTAATAATAAATCTTAAGAAAAGCTGAACTGTTATGGAATATATTATTGTCCTCATTCCCCTTCACATGGAGAGAAAAAAAAAACCCCAACTTCTTCTTTACTGACTGCTGAGGTGAAGACAAATGCCAGCAGACGGGGRGAAAAATAAATGTTCAGAGGTGTTGGTCCACGGCTCAGCCCAGGCTCTGGC
Source organism: Oceanodroma leucorhoa (assembly GCA_030449065.1). Lineage (NCBI taxonomy): Eukaryota > Metazoa > Chordata > Aves > Procellariiformes > Oceanodroma > Oceanodroma leucorhoa. Next base: position 3,801,813 of record JASVER010000039.1, read on the forward strand.
TCCGGGTCCCCCTACTTTGCCCCTGTCTGGGGTTTGGTCTCACTCACCACCTCGCTCAATCCTTCCAGTTTGCAAAGGAGGAGAACACATTGGAAGCACCTGAGGTCGCTGCTGTGGTGGCAGGGTCCTGTCCCCCGGCGGGTCACCCCTCTGTCCTGAGCAGGGGCTCAGCTCTGCAGCTTCCCACACATTTTCTAGGGCAGGAAGCTGAATTTTGCTATTCCTAGCACTTCTGAGTACTGTCTTGTCTTCTTTTCAYGTCAGGGCAGGTGTGAAAGAGCAATGGATGTTCAGGTTAGAACACCTGTATAATAATTACTGAGGATTTAATTACCTTCCCTATGCAGCACTGTATGATGTGCATGGAAAGTAGGAGAGATTCCCTTTGATATCAGGTGATATCAGAAAATAATTTTAATCATCTGCCTTACAACTATATAATTAAAGGAGCTTATATATATAGAAATATATATATACGTACGTATATTTCTTTTTCTTGCTGATTGARTTATAGTCGTTCTAGCCTGTGATCAGAGTAAGCAGCACCAGGCCAGGTCTTGCTCTGCTCCTGTARGCCACACAGGTAAGTGATGGTGGGAGGAACGGCACTAACTCATCACTGGTTCAAACGCTTGTCAGAGGAGAGGACACCTCTCCCCAGACGTAACCCCTAACCCCCCAAAACAACAGGCTGTCCAAGCACTCAATGTACGGAGGAGAAGGTCTGGGGTGGGAAGGCTGATGCTTAATATCTGTGTCACCCTTTCTGCTCGCTGATCTTAGCAATTCCCACAAGACGCGATGTTCAGGCAGGGTGAGGCACGACCATGCAAGCCATCCATGGCCTTAACAGAAATGGGAGTGAATTATTACTGTGCCCCAAAACCAGAGCAAATGAGGAGCTCGGCAGCTTGATGGTATCCAGTGGAGAAGGAAGATCCCTTCCACTCTCAGGCAGGACTCGGGTGGGACGGCGGCATTTGGGATGCAAACCCGTGCACCCTCCAGCCTGCAGCAACAGCCTCTCCCCGCTGTACCGAGGGCAGGGGCAGGGCAAAGAGGAAACCTACTGCAGGGAACTGAGACAACGAGATTGTCTCATGCCAGAGCAGAAAGCCACCRATACTCGCTTCTTGCTCGACTTTTCTCTCCCGTTGCTGCTGCGGAGTGCTGAGGAGCTGGTCTTTGCCCCGTSCTCCAGCTGGCAGCGACCGCCCCTCGGGCTCCTGCTGTTGAAAAGTCTGTAGGGGAGAACTCTGTAAATACAGCAGGTTAAAAACTGGCAAAGTAACAGCAGATCTGTATTTAATGCAGATGTTTCCCATGTTTTGTAGTATTGTTTTATTGATAAATAAAAATCAACCAAAGACAAAAAAGGCATTTGGCATTGTATGTGTGACCTGGACCAAGCCACTCGCGTGCAGTTGCCTGTAGAAGGGGATGCTACCTGTCCCATGAGGAGCTGCACAACCCTCTGCCTCCTACCCCCAGCTTCACACTCTCCCAGAGGACTTTGGGCAGGGGGGGGTGACACAGGAGACCCCGTCCTCGGCTGTTGGTTACACCGTGGTTAATCCTCATGGTGCTGCTGACAGTGCTGGAACCAGTGCTGGGCTGGGGAGCACAGCCGTCAGTCAGACAGTTTAGATATTAAAATTTTGGGAGACAGTCTTTTCAAAGCTATTCGTTGAACGTGTACTATTAAGCAGCTGAATGCACACCTATTACCTGGCCAGCCACAAGCCTGTGGAATAAATAAGAAATTCTGCATCGAAGCCATGAAGATGTCGCATGATCATCCCCATGTTTCTCCCCTGGTCCCTCTTCCACCACCGGCAGCGGGGAGCTGTGGGGATGGAGGAGGCTCTTTGTCCAGTGAGAGCACTGAGACATTCCCTTTTTATTCCTGACAGCACACATCATCTCTGCTGTGATCGGTCTATATCCCACTCCTAGATCAAAAATATCATGCAGAAGTTGAATTTCAAGACAAACTAGAGTTTTCTGCCACAAAAGAACTTAAAAAATCCAAAGTGCATATTAGAAACATAAATCTGAACAAAAGTATTTCTCAATTCGGGGAGGGGTAGAGATTGGGTTCCAGGATACTGATTAAAAACCAAACTGGACTCTAGATCTCAAAGCCACTTCAGACCCATTTTTAAAGCAGCTAACGAAGCCAGGGGTGCAGTTCTGCAGCAGCATCACCGCCGAGGCCGCGGGCTGAGGCCCCTTCCCCGGGCAGGGGGAGTCCTCGTCCTCCCAGAGCAGCCACACTGATGGGTTGAAGTGTGGGTGCCTGAGCTCTGCTTGTTTCTGATCGGTCAGCTCAGCACCTGTTGCACACTCTGCAGACATTTTATTTTAAATATTAATACCAGAATACCTCTTGCAGAGAAGTGTGGTGGGATGAATTGATTCAGGGCTGAAAAATAAGAACAATTTCTAAAATATAAATCTGGTCTTCACTACTGGCATTGAAGTCTTACTTCTTGGCCACTCTACTTTGCCCTTTATTTTCATGCCTAGATATGCATATACGTAAGCCRTTAAAGGTTAATGGAAAGACAGGAAAATTTGGTGGACTTTAGGCATGATATGTGTTAAGCTACATACTTCATCCACCCATTCCTTCTTTAACTACAAYAGTACGAGAGGGCAAGACTTCTTCAGCTTAGCAGAATTTTAACAAAGGAAAAAAATACTGGAATTTGCAATTTGGTCCCTCAAAATTAGGGGATCAAGGACCTAAGTGTAATTTCGATCAAGTCCACTCCCAACCTGAGAGAGAACACTGTGTATATTAAAAAATAGCCCTCCTGCTGTCGCCTGGTCTCTGAGAGCAATATTTGTACGGCTGAGAGGAGAACAACAAAGCGGCAGCTCAGATGTTTGTGGAGGTGGGTGTGAAACCGGAGGGGAAAGTCATCTGCTGTGAGCGGGAGGCTGGACCAGATGACCTCCGGAGGCATCTTCCAGCCTGGCTTATTGTGTTGGAGGGGGAGAGCTTGCCAGAGGAAAGGCACATTCATTTAGGGAGAGGAGGGGTGGGGGATTACAAGTCAGGGAGAAAACCAGAAACAGAAACAGCGAAAGGTGGGAGATGAGAGCGGCCCTTCAGCTGGAGGAGCTAGAGACGGAGCTACGGAAGAGTTGTCTCCCTTTGGTCCCAGAGGTGTCTCAGGGGCAAGACCTTTGTGAATGACACCAAAACTATTAATCTTGCAACCGGCTCCCATGAATTGCTTGGCACAGATTTAACCCTGGAATCTGKGTATTATTTGCTCCACGTTGTCAAACACCGAAGCCACGGTCCTCCAAAGGCAAGGACAAAACGCATTTAGCCAGGAGCCAGGAGGGCAGTTTATCTGCGAGCWGATTGATACCTGGCTTTTGTAAACTGCTCTCGAGAGGGCGACTCCAGGAGCCCTTGCAGCCTTTTCTTCTCAGCRGGAGAAGATACACTCAGCGTAGAAACAATAATTTCCGCACATGTCTGTGTTGGCAAGTGATGTGTTTGGAGCCACCGGTAAACCTGAAACAGCCCCTTTCGCAGCCCAGCTGGTGGGCACCAGGCAAGCCTTCGAGCACCCCTGCACGTTGTGGCTGGAAGGCAAAGCCACGACAGATTCAAAGTAAATGGGATTTTTTTAAAAAGTATTTTTTTTATCTGAAGAGAAATACTGACACAGGGCACCTCATATCCTTTGACCCATACAGTTAAGGAGCACTGATGCCTATATGAACTCTGGTATTTATTTCTTAAACGCTACCTAGGACAGACAAGGAATAACAATGCACGCATCCCTCCAAAACTGAGTTATCACTGATAACAACCTGCCGAGCACAAGGGGCACTGGGTGAGGATGTCACCACTGTCTCTGGAGCACCACAGCTTRACACGGTTCACATTTATCCCCACCGAGCCCTCCAAGAGCTCAGGTCCCCTCCGGCTTCAGGTGCGTTGTGCTGGGCACCCAGAGCAGGAGTCTGTTTGGTCCAAATGACTCGCTTAAAGCCAAGTGGGGAACCAGTAGTGGAGGCAGAAATAGAAGTGCAGACCACCTGAGACCTGCTGCACTCTTTTAACCGTAAATTCCATCCTTCCTTCCCCCTCAGCACGCCCGCCAGCCAGCTGAGCCTCGAGAYGTGCAGCGTGCCCGTAGCAGCAGGCACAGCGCTGGGTGAGGGGGAGCAGGGATGGAGCGAGGTGATGGAAGGCACCTGCTGGGAGGGATCCCTCCAAACAGAGACCATCATCCTTGATCCTTGGCCCTTTCCTATTGCTAGTGAGGGTGCAGCACGGCAGTCAGCAATAAGAGCCCCGGTAGCTCCACCTCAGCGTTACTCAGCTCGGGGCTTCCTCCAAACACAAACATTAGCTTTTCTTCTCCATCTGAAACATTAAGAATTAAATTACAAACCCTGTCCTGCAAAATCCCCACAGGGGTGGAGCATGGGCAGCTGAACTGCTAAGCGGTTGGTGACATTACCATAAAAACCTGCTCCCACGCCCATTTAAATTAACGACAGAACGTCCACTGAGCTTAGCAGGAAGAGGAGCCGCATGCTCGTCACCGGCTGTGAATGCATCCTGCTCTGCAATGGGATTGTTGGTGCAATACTGAGTCAYGAAGCAGGACTGCGATGACAAAAATATCACTAATGGCTGACAAATTATCCCAAAATGCTCAGGATTTTTAAAGCACAGCAAGACAAACAAAACTTGAAGCCATTTAAATACATGTAAATTAGCTGCCTCCCAAAGAAAAGCTTGAGAAAAATGGTTTCATCAGAGACTCATTAAAAATCACTAAAAACATTAATACTATACGCATCCTCTCTGTGGCATAAATTTTGCATCTTTCCAGATGTATTTTTATTATTATGTCCATTTTATGGGAAGGGAAAGTGAGGCACAGCTATTAGGCTTATTTTGCCCCAGAGATCACAGCAAACAGTAGCCAAGAGGTACTAAAACCATCTCATCTTAGTGAATTCCCAGTCAGGCGTGCCTGTGCTGCACCAGGCTGCCAAATCTAAAACCCTTTATCAGATTTTATTTAGTCTTTACTGAAGCAAAACATTCCCCGATTTCAAGATTTAGTGCTGACGGTACTRGGAAGCCAATACCGGTGATTCTTGCGAATGTCCATTTACCCATGAAATAGAGCTGGGTGAGCAGAAAGAATGCGGGAAGAAACTCTGCTTGGGATTTAACCCCTTGAGCTGCCTGGGAAGTATTTACAGAGCGCTCTGAGCTTTAGACAGTACTGGACTGTCAAAAATTATTTAGCGCATTTCAATGTAAACATATTTTAGCATATGGATTTGCTGAGCTGCTGAACATAATGCAACGGGCTATTTCTGCATTTGCTCTGTTGTCCTAGACCTCATCTGTAATCCTGAAATCCTGGAGGTCAGAGCACTKGGTATCGGCAGCTTTGTGCTAAGAAGACAGTGACCCAGAGAGGTCTGAGGGCTCCCAGGAGAGAAGGACCATCACGAAGAGAGATGAACGCCGGYTTCTCCGGCGGGGCGGGGAGGGAAGGGAGCCGGGGTGGCGGGAGCCTTGTCCCCCCCGAGCTGCGCTCTGCCACCGCCCTCTCCTTGACRGCAGGAGAGATGGAGACAGGGGCTAACGGAACACAGCAATCCCTCTGCACGGAACTGGAGTTACTTCAGTTCATCTGACTCTAACATCATTGTTAGCTTTGCTCCCCCCACCCCTTATTCCTTCTTTATGAGTTGATATAAAATGAAGATAAGCTACAACAACAGATGAGCAGTAACCGATAAAGGACTCCAAGTGTGTAATGGACTGTACAYGTTGACGGCAACAGCGATGACCTTGGCTGTACCTCTGAAGATAAATCCGCAGTTTCCTTCTTTTTTATTTAGTCACAGACGTTAACCCCCAAGTCAAATTAGCAGCCTGCTATGGCCCAGTCCCTTTCCAGAACATCTGAAAGGGTGTTCTGGAAAATGTAATTTCTGCTTTCTCTATGATCTTGCCTGTGTTACTTGAAGTTGTTATTAAGCTACTCTAATTATTTTTTAAAATCCAATAAAGACATTTAGTATGTGTAATTTTAACATAATGTATTGGGAATATTATGTAGTTTAGTGATATTACCRGTACTAAAATAAATGGTGCTACTCATGTAGCTATGAGCTTTTCTTTTCATCATTAGCCCAACAGAACAGGTCTTGATCTATTTATGATTATTCATTAGGACCATTATATCTGACCCCCTTCTTTCCTTTGCCATGAGATGCTTTCTGTCTTATTGTGAGTGTTGTGAGCAACCACAGAATTTTATGTTGTGTTATTGATGGTGTATGATGTATAGATAGGCAGATAGAAATAGGTGTAAAAAGTGCTCAGGCAACCTGTGGTGTGTGTCTAGGAGAACCACGTGTGACAGAGCCATGTGAGAGAGAAATAAATTTTTCTATTGCCACCAGATCTCTCCCCAGCCTTTTGCATTAAGGAATTAATCCAATCTACACCTGTGAGAGCTGAAGAGAGCATGGGCTGAAATAGCATGACTTTAGGCAAAATGATAACAAATACAGAGGATGCAGGCRAGGCTGCAGCTTTGTAACAATAATAACACAAGCATGATTGCCAACACGTAATGCTGGGCTGCCAGGCTGCTAAATTACACGGTTAGACTGTGACATACAACCTGAGATGGGTGGCAGCGAAGGTCAATGCCCACACATGCAGTAATAGAAGGATTAAAAATATGTCTCTACTCTAATAATCCCTCAATTAACAGCAGTATTAGCCTGGATGCATCCACCCATCCTTTTAACCCAGATGACTGGCGGTGAGTCCCTCGCCCAGGCTCCCGGGAACGGGCAGGGCTGGGAGGAAGGCTGCTGGTGCTCCTGGACCCGCTGCAGGACGAGCGGCTCCCAGCCCCTGCACGAAGCAGCGACCGGTTCCCAGTGCTGAACGTGGGTACGCGGTCGCTTGACTTGCACAAGTTTCAGCGTGTGGGTAACTCACTCCGTGCCAGCAYGTAGTAACCACAGCGGCTTTGCCAGCGGTGTCCCCTCTCAGTCAGGGCCGGGATGCTCGGGCTGAAGCGGTAAAGGAGAGGAGCAGCTGGGGAGCAGCCCCCGGCGCAGGGTAACCTCCAGCTTGGGACAACAGGGACCGCAATCCACTGCCATAACCAGAGACCCGTCTGCGTCTCCTGAGTGCTGACAGCCCTTGCAGGAGCGACGTGGTATCCACCTGCCATTGCTTTGGACAATTAAACCTCGCACAGCGGGTCCCACAACCCCTGYGAGGTTATCCTTGAATCGGCACTGGTGTCCATACTCGTAGGAAGAAAACAAACCCAAAACCAAACCAAAACAAAAACCAAACCAAAAACCAACAGAAAAAAAACAAAAAACAAAACAAAACAAAACAAACAAACAAACAAAAACCCAAAAAACCAAACCCAACAGCCCTCTCTTCTTTCATGGTAAAATTGTTATTTAAAGGAAAACCTGTCCCTGACTACAGCGGCAACAAGATCTAGCCCCCTAACATGCAGAAGTCTGGATACCTTCAGCCATACTTTTCCCTCTGCCCTAACGCCTCCACCTTTCCCTCCAGCTTTGTATCCTGCTTAGGACTGTCCTTCTCACCTGAATTATCCCACACACAGCTACTGCCATGTTTGTCACTACGTTACAATTTAGCTCTTTAAGCTGTCCACAAATCTAATACATTGATCTATTTATCTGCAGAAATCATTCCAGTCTTCACCAGCCTCTTCATGCATTTTTGCAGCTTTTAGTCCACACAAAAGACTGAAGATTTTCCCTCATACTTTCATATATTTTTAATCACTCGCATTTTTGTGTCATATCTAATACCTCCCATTATATCTAAGGCAAGCCACACTGGACAGAAAACGTTCTCCAACTCTTTACCTCTGCTRCTGCTTCACTCTGCTTGTTATGCCCTGCGGTGTGTTGCAGTATTAGTACTTATCTCTAACTCACAAGCATGTTTATTTTTCCAGGACTATGGATGAGAAATAAATTCAGCTAACAATGCAGAACGAAAAACTGGCAGTTTAATTRCAGTTGTACAATATGCCTGCCCAGCAAACAAAACATGAGCGAGAACATTTCCTTCTCCTCTTCCCTTGTGTACMAGGTAATTGTTACTGCGGCTGCGTACCCTGTACTACGGAGACCTGGTGTGGAGAGGAGTGACAGCTTTTCATCTGTTTCAAACTTTTAGTGATGCATTCAGCCACATCTGTAGCATCCTCACCTCTCCTGTTCATCTCCTTTGACTGGTAGGACAGCCAAAGCATCCTGGATGGCCAGTCAAAGCATCCTGGAGAAGCATATTGCTTACACCACCCCGGGCACCTTTTCTGAAAGCGTTGCAGGCTCCCTCCTCAGGCACTGAAGAGGGCAGGCAGAAGCTGGATTAGTACTGGGTACCACACCAGGACCTAGTAGTAAGATGTACTTTAGGTTTCTGACTTCAACATACCCAAACTTAAGCATAACAGAAAAAATAGGGGTTTTTTCCATCGGGATAGAGCCATCAGCCTTCAAGACTTGCCTATCACTATGGTATCTACACTTCCAGTGGTTCCTGTATGTTTAAAGTTAATTAAGTACTAACTAGGACCTGGATGCTGAACCCAGCTTCAGTAAATTAAACTGAATTTGCTCCTTTGGGTGGTCTCTTTGTCAAATATTATACCATTTTGTAACATCAACTGTAGTGAAATACCAAGCTGCTATGGTTTGTGGGGCAGCAAGTTACTTGCTTTGCTCTGYACCCAGAGCCACAGCGAGTCTCCTGCTCTTCCAGCCAAAGCTAAAATCAAAGGCATTGGAATGGAGGAGCAGTCAAATCCCTTTGTAATTCCTTCCAACCACTAATCTATGCCCTGAAACAGGAAAATGGATATTCCCTTTGGATCTACCTGCTAGGAATACAAATGTTATTCTGCTTTTTATAAATGCCCTAATACTGTATTTCAGTTCTTTCTAAAAGGACAAAACAAGTGAGCTCTGTTTTCTAGCGATCATTTCTCCAGGCAGACCAAATTTTCATCCTGCAGTTGTATTTTAGCACTGTTATAACTAATCATCTCCTCCAGGTTAAACCTGCAAAGGCATCCCAAATCACATATTTAAATGATAGCAAAAAAATTTCCCTACCTCCTTAAAGTTAATGATCTTAATTTTCATTTTTCACATATTTCTTTCCTTGTAATAGCCATGTGCTAAATCTTCATGAGATTTTTATAGTTTCACTGAAGGAATATTTGCATAATTATTAGTGCATAATCTACTTTAATGGTCCCACTGATTTTACTATTATACCTAAATGTATGTGGTGTCAAATTTAAGCATATAAAGTTCTGGACAGTTCTTGGGCAAATACTGTGTCTGCTGGAAAGAAATGTGCCCATACCTGTGCTCGCTTCAAAGGGAAGAATATCACTTGTGCCCAGGCAGGAACCCTTCTTGCTTGGTTTGTGGGTGCTGCAGAAGCCGGACCCAGCACGATGGGGTGCAGAGCTGCAGGGCTCAGCGCTCCCCCTGCCCCCCCGCCCTGTGATGGGCAGCAAGGGTGATGGCGAGGAAGTGCCCTGGACAAATACAAATTTGGAAAAAGGTGAATTTGGAGAAACAGTCGTCTGCCTTGCTACCGCGCGAGGCGTGTCAGTGGGTATTACACCCCACTGGACACAGCCCCCTCAAATCCCTGCATCAGACATTGCTTAACGCTTGGCTTGGGGATTTAGGGGCAGGAGCCAACAGAAAATTGTAGGCTCAGTGCTGTGGGTAGGTTTTGTGCCAGCTGAATAGGGTCTGGCCTCCTGCTTTCCCATTTTGGAATCTTCCTCCATGGGATTGACGTGAAAATATATAAAAAGGATGTCCTAAAATAAGAGGAGTGTGGTGCGTGGATGCTGTGATGACAGCAACTATATAAGGAGGCAGCACAGAATTTTTGAGGGAAAGCATCAAGCTTCTGCTATTTTCCAACCAGATCATACTCTCTCTATAAAATGTCACTTCTAGAATTTTTTTTAGACTGTTCTAATAGATACTGATAAATGTTCTTCTCCTTAGGGCTTGTCAGGAACAGAGGTGATTGATACTATCTTCAGAAGTAGACAAAAATGTTCAGTGCAGTATCTGCCGGTATGATGGGTCACAAAAACAATGGTCTAAAGCTAATCTGTATGAAACTTTTTAAAAAATATTTAAAATTCCTACAACAGCAACTTGGGTTTAAATCATACCTCTTCACGAAAGCCATAGTGAAGACCTTTTGACTTGTAAAATCTGGGAAATAAATAAGAAAAGCAAAGCATCTCAAAAAAATGTAGGCAACAGTGTGGTGCGAGTACAGTTTTGGGGCAAACTGCTTTTTCTGCATTGTTTCTGAAAGTGTCATTATTCAATTAATATTATTTAATAAAAATGCTAACATGTTTTAATTGAGAGATTCCCCAGGCCTGAGCCCAGAGGCTGGGAATGCTTCTAGTCTCCCAGATCCGAGCTCAAGCCCAAAATTAAACTCTTAATGCCTTATTAACAGCAGAGAGTTTTAAGTGTAAAAGGATCTGTTCTTTAAATGATATATTAAATTAACTTTCCTTATGTATTTTCAGATGGCTGTTAAATATTTCCGCATAGCTCTAGATAGCAAAAGGCAGTCAAGTGGGATTAGCTGAACATTTTTTTCTCCATTAAATGAGAACCCCAGAGCCCAAGTGGAGCCGGCGCCGTGCAGCAGTGCTCCAGCCGCGGGGGCTGCAGCCCAGCGTGGAGCGCCGAACTGTGCTCATTGTCTGCCATGCTGTACTTCCATGTAGAATTTCCACTGAACTCCAGAAGAATTATTTAGCTGATGGGCACTTTTGCTTGGTAGAAGCCGTACTAGTAATGAGCATCCTTGTGTTTGTCACATTACCTGTGCTACTCTGAGGATTTCTGCTTTCTGAAACACTGTACAGCATTCCAAATTTGTTCTTCCATAACAGCTGACAAATAACATTAATTGTTATCCTTTCAGCTATATGCAAGCAACAACACTAGAAGTTTGTGATTTTTATTTTTTTTAAACAGAACCTGTCAGAATAACGTGATTAAATGTTGCTGTCATATCCCCAAAATTGTGCATACTGTAATCGTCAAGTTTTTTCAACAGTTTTGATGTACCTTATTTCCATAATATCGGATAAACAACCATGTCGTACAAGGCTATAATTTCATTGATTGTTCCTGGCAACCTTGTATACCATGACAGCTGCTGCAGCTCGAGTGATTTGTCACTTGGAGCTCAAGATGCAACTCTTCTGTCTGACATGGGCTCATATTTTACATACAATCCACTTACATTTCACATCCCCAAAATAAACGTGTAAAGATTATATAGGAATCTCATGCTTCATTGTACCTCATCTTCCGGGGGTCAATAAAGTGCCTCATGAAACATTTTGGGCATCAAATAGTGCTCAGTGCACCTGAGTGGAGCAGGAGTTTTTTACTCCAGACTCTTGTATTCCCTCTGCTCCCTTCCCACCTTGGCACCCAGCTGGGACTGGGGCATCTTCCTTGGGACATCAGGCAACGTTTGAGGTGTGGAAGAGAAAAATAGCCCCTCCAAAAGGGAGCCTGACCTGCAGCTGGAAAACTTTGGTCGCTGTGCCCATCCTGAGCTGCCCCAAGGGCTCTGTCTCCCTGTGGGACAACCAAAGGAGAACGGGATACTTTGTGTGCTTTGCAATTTGGGAGTGTTCATGGAAACCACCACTACCATATGGGTGTGGAAAATTTAGCCTTTTTGTCTCTTTGATAGACAAATGATCAGCGTCCTCCTTTGTAAATGATGCAGCTGTAAGAAATTAGGAAATAACTTCTGGATATATAGATTTATTTGTGCAATTTAGCTTTAAGTGGCTAGAATGGTGTGTTTATGAAATATTTATAGAGTTTTCCTTTGCAGTGATGGAACGAGAACCAGTTAAACAATGTGTGGGTCTTCATTAGTGCTATTTCACATGCAGGTTTGTTTTCTGTCTTGTCCCTTCATTAAGTTGGCCCTCGTGATAAATTGGCCCAGATCATTAAATAATAATTACCTCTTCTGTATAAAATCGGATTCCTCGAGTTAGTACTACTGGTTATGAATTTAAGATTATGCATAAACCTGTATGCATTTCTCTGCTCCATATTTAAGTCATTCTGCTATTCATCCAAAACCTCATCAGAACAGATAATAAACCACTTCATGAACAGATGTGCCACTTATTCATCTAGTTCTATAATGATAATGAAGAAAATTTAATCTGGAGTGTCTGTGGAAGATGATCTAATAGACAGATTGGTATGAATAATAAAGACACTACACAAGAATTTAAAAACTGACATGAAAAGGCAATCATTAACTACTCTACAATGCTGCCTTTGATATAGTCCAATAGTTTATAAAAACAAGCACCTCTTGGGTGTTGGACTCCACAAGGAGCTACTGTGTCTGCAGATGTAAATGCTCTAAATTGCTTTTACTTTAAAGAAATATAAAAGATAATTTCTCTTACAGCTGGAAGCAACATCTGACATTGCAAAATGCTGAAAACATGTTGAAGAGAGATTGGAGATTTCAGATACATTCAAGGTGAGCAGGATAACATGCATAGCTGAATATTTATCAAAAAAATAAGAAAATGCAGAGACAAGTGGAAATTTGAGAGGCCAGCTTGCTCTGAAGAGCCATTTACCTCTCGTTAGCTAGATATATATTTATTTGTCTTCTCATATATGCTGCTATTGATTCCTGTCAATAAAAAAAAAATAATCAGGAATGCAGTAGAGGCAGGAGACACTTATTGTAGTTGAATTTTTKCAAAGCCTTTAATGGAGCTGCATAGCTACATGATTTCTGTTAACAGTCAAAAAGATCATTCAAAATCCCCGAAGTGTCTTTGAAGAAAAAAAGCCATTGCACTCAATGTTGGTGAAAAGTCCTAGATTGACAACCACCATCTATTTATTCCCAAAGCAAGAAAAGCACAAACTGTGCAGCACAAGCTCTCCAAGTGATACACTAAAAAAAAAAAAGAAAGAAAGAAAGAAAAAAAAAAAAGAGTCTGCTTGGAGGAGGGGGGCATGGAATAGGACATCATCATGACGTCCATGAAGTGGCACTCACTCAGAAGTTTACTCTGGCCACATATTAAACACATGCAGTTCATCATGAGCACGTCAACCAGACCAGTGGGGAAAGTCACCGGTTGCTTCTGTGGAAGACAAATGAGGAGAACTCAAGCAGAGGCAGGCTGGGGGACACAGGCGCTCACAGCTACGGGCACAGAGTCATTAGCAAAGCTGTGCGGGAAAAATGAGCCCTGGAGTGGGGCTGTGCTGTTGTGTTTCAGCTGGAGGGAAGTTAATGAAACCGTTCGTGACAACACCAACGCAGAAAAAAATTTAAGATCCTTTGAACTTCAGCAGCGTTACCTGTGCGTTTGACCCCTCCCCAGACCAGAGCGCTTGCCCTAAGGAGGACCAGGGCTGTCAGGAGAGGGAGCCCATGCCTGTCCCCTCTGCGTGCGGAGCAGCGGGGCATCCCCCGCATCCCTGCCAGCCTGCCGGCTGGGTACCAAGCCCGTGGAAACACGCAGCCCTCAACAAACCCGATGGCCCGTCCCGTTCACGTCTCTCCAGAGCGCCAGCAGCCACCGGGGCCGATGGAGAAGGCATTTCCACCTCTCCCCGCTGGGTTGGAGGAGGAGGACAAGCTGGCTGTGCTCCCGCCCGTGCCTCCCTCTTGCTCTGCCTCYCCACGACCTGCTTGCGGCCACTACTTTACCTCTCAGCAGGAACCAGACTTAGAGTGAAATCTCATCAGTGCAGGAAAACCGAAAAGGAACTTGGCGTGAATAGATATTCATATCTGGACAAGCCGTTGCTTTGAATTACTTGCGTGAGCACGCAGGGCACTGTCCTTCCCCGAGGGCCCCGGTGTCTGCGTGYCCCTTGGTGCTGTGCCCCCACACCTCCTCAACTGACAGAGCCAAAGTTATTCCCTCTAGAAAAGGACCTTGAGGGCACAGTGCCCCATAACAGTAAATCGKTTTTTTTTAACAGTTTGTCAACAAAGAAGTACTGGTTTTAGCACCAAAAATATTGCCAGCCTCTTTCAGCATCTGTCACAGCAGCAGCAGCTGACACCGCCACAAATTCTGGGTTAAGGAGACAGGAAATAAAACGGGTTTGAGAGGGCAATGTGAAAACTGGGTTTCTCCTTTATGTCAGGTCCTTGAATGTGAACCAACAGGAGCACGTGAGGGGAGGGATCCAGCCCCACAGACATGGGTCTGAGTTCGCTATGGAGTTGGGCTCTGTGGCTGCAGTAACCGGGGTCTGCTATGGCAGAGTTTCTTCTCTCTTTGTTGCTTCCTTAACAAATTTGGGGTCAAATCCTGGTTTGTGAGCTTTCCTTCAGTTTTCTTATTGATTTTGATGGAACTAGGGCTTGCTTTGATTCACTGAGCTCTTATCTTAGGGGACACATTTCAGATTCAGGGTGTCCCCCTTGCTCTAGCTGTTTATGAAAACAGGACACACAGCCATACCTGTGTGGGCTCAGACTTAGCATGTAGGAGCACAACTAAATCAACAGAGTTTAGCTGTCAACTTCYGTACACATTTGCTGTGGCAGCACCCAAAGATGTCAGCCGGACCAGAGTCCCATTTGCTGGATACTGTCTGTACCTGTGCCTGTCTCTTGGCCAGGAAAAGACATTGGRGTTCCTGGTCTGCCTCCTTCAGTCCCAGGTTAGTTGTGGTAGAGGCCACCTTTCAACAACAGTTGTCAGAGATCACAGTGGTGCTTGAGATGGCTTTAAACCCAGGAGAGAGATGAGTAGGAGAGMCATTACCTGGGACCACTTGCTGCTTCTTGTCCTTGACCCAAGTGAAGCACACTGCCCCCAACCAGCAGCTCCTAACTCAGCTTCGCTGGAGACGTGGAGAGCCACCAGCGTTTTTTAGTTTCCCTGGTGATCACTGTCAGATCTAAAACACAAAAATGAAATGAAAATAGAAATGTATCAAAATTAATGATATACATTCATATTAATTATATACCTTCTCTAACAACTAGCCTTTCATGGGATAGATTTTAGTGCTTTTTGCTAGATCTCTGCTTCTCAAGGACTAGCATGAACTGGTCAAAAGGATAAGTATTTAATCTTCTAGTGATAGAGCAGACATTTTAATAGTGAGATTGTTTTATTCTTAGGATACCCTCAATAAAGGATATACATCTTCCCAAGGACGAATAATTACTTGGGCAGCCTACAGCAATTTGTCAATGAGAATGACTCTAAGACCAGTTAAAGTTCATAAGGTGCAACATGAGTCACCATTAGAAAATAACAGAACTATTTCTCTCAATGACACAAGGTGAAAATTCAATAGCAAATTGGTATGAAATATTATGACCCAAACTAAATCAGRGATGAGTAGATGAAGAATTACAGTTGTTGCTCATTTAGGAAGCAAATGTGAGAGTATGTATTTTAAGTGCTTSAGAGGAAATCTGGTATCTTTGGTAACATAGATCTTAAGATATGAGGGAAGAACATTGAAATTATTTTCATTTTTTGCTGTAGTAACGGAACTTGAAAAGGCAATGAATAATCCCAGAAAGCATTTTAAGGACTCCACTTTCAAAGTGCTGGTGGCTCAAGAGCAAACGGTCCCATGGTCCAGCAGCCATCACAGAGAGTACCACGCTGCAAAGTGCGCAAAGCCGGAGGAGAAGCTGTAGGAAATGCACCTGAATGAGCGCACGGGATTATACCATGTCTGTTCCTCTGCCTGATGTATGCTCTGTGCTGCCAAACGTTGGCATTTACTCATGATGTGGCACAGCTCAGAACGCTCTCTCCTGACGCAAGTCCTTGGTAGGCATGGCCTTGGCAGGACGCCCTGCTGCTCCATCCCACAGCCTTCCTGCCTGAAGGCTGACCTACAGCTCCTGCTCTCCTCCACCTCCATGTGTCACCGACGGAAAATGGTAGGGATAGGCAAGCGTGAAGCAAGTCACCCATTTGGGCTTTTTTCCAGCTGTGTGCTGGCAGCAGCACAGTCCCTGATGTTTTGGTGCAGGGCATGGGGATCTGCTGTGGTATTGTTCTTTTCCCAAACAGCTGGACAGGGTCTTCCCCAGCTTTCCAGCAGCTCATCCCTCAGCCGGAGGAGCACCCGACCAGGCAGGGGAGCCACAGGGAGTGAGGCTCTGCTCCCTACGGCTGGTTGCAGGCAGGTTTTACAGAACTACACTGTTAAACCTGACGGTGCACTGACAGAGCAAGYGAATATGGCCACTGATCAAATATGTACTCTGATGGATTACACAAAATCTTAAATGTTATAGGAGAATGTATTTCATCTAGGCAGGAAACTTTAAGCAGGGCACAACAGTAATTTTTGTTAAAATATTAACAATTTACCATCTGAACTTTATCTTCTCCTTGGATAATAACCACTAGACACTGGGTAAAGGAACAATTGATTTAAGATCTCAATCAAAAGAAAGCATTCCTCTTATCTGTATAGCCAAGCAATGAAGTAACAGTCATCTGGGGTTATTGTACGTTTGTCAGTCCATTAAAAGCATAGACTCAAGATCTATATATGGAATGTAAGACATTTGTGGAAATGACTCTTGCAAAAATCTTTAGTGGTTAAGAGCTTGCAATCTATGCCTTTCCCTTGATTTCCACAATGTTTACTAAAAACGACAAGGGAAAAAAAAATACAGTTTTTATACTTCCTATACTCAAACCTTCTTCCCTCCTTCCACATACTTTTGCTTGATGATTTAATTGCTACTCTGATAAGGAGCAATATGGTGCACAAGGTACTCTTCCCCCTATCCCTCTGCAGTTAGTCACTATATCCTCACCCACTTTGGTGCAAATGCAGGGAACTTCTTCCATGGGTTTGGAAATAAGAYCACAGCACCTTAGTAGCGATTTGAGTTGTGTTATTTTGTATTCTGAAATATTTGCCACTGTGAATTTATCAGTGACCTATTCCTGGCAAAGCTTATATCGCATGCCCAACGTTGGGTGTGAATGCAGTTTGAAATGCACAAACTAATGATGAATGGCTGATTTCAAACAAGACCAATTTGACAATGATTTTTGCCCACATTCTGACATCTCTTGCAGAKCATATACTAATGTGAGGCAGAGATGTCAAATCCAAACTATTCTGAGTTTTAGATCACAGTAYGTTCATTGACAAAATGAAGTATCCAAATCTTTTTTTCTTCCTAAACTTATTTCTAGCAATTATTTTAAGACRCAGCTTACAATCTGTGCACCCCCAACTGATCTTATCTAGGATTTCCAAAGCAAGATCCTTGCTATCCAAGGTTTGCTCTACTGTCAATGGATGATGCACTGTTATCAATCAAATCTGAATTATTRCTGATCTAGGCCAACAGTTATAAGAGCAAACATTGATTCCAGATGTTTTAGCATAGCAATACATATGCCATAGTAAATACAGTAAGTCCTGCTAAAACACTAACTACCTTCTTCAAAAGCTATCTTGAGTGGAAAAATAGCCGTGCTTAGTAGGCAAATGCATTGGTGTACCAATAAATTCAGTGAATGTTAAGGATTTCTCTAAATAACATAAGAATGACATGAACCCAGAAATAACCATTAAAAGAAAGATCATGGTGTACTTCAGTCTGCACAGAGCTTACCAGCAAGATAGCCTGCGCATGTGTTGGACTGCAGAGCTAAAGCTGCAGTGCTAAAATAGATGAAACCATGCCCACAACCTTCATTACATTGGGTTTAACTTCAGCCAAGCTTGTGSTTGCCACAAAACAGTCCTAAAAGCAGACGCCCACCACACACACAGAGCTCCTTACCTCCCCCCGGGCACGTGGAGGCTTCTGATGCTGATGTCTCCTAACTGGGGAAAGGCATGTCCACCCCGGAGCTCTCTCCTTCTTTTGAACAGTCTCCGCGCTAGCGGACAAGGAGGCCCCACCAAGGTCGTCCTCTTCTTCCCCAGATGCAGCTCAAGGAGAAATGATGGCGATGGGCACAGATGCCATCAACCGATTGCACAGGCCTTGGAGTGCAATGCACCCGTCCAAACGGCACCAAACTTTTGGCAGGTCTCCTGCATGGCACAGAGCGAGGTGGCTGAGGAATCTGGTGCAAGTCGTGTTTCTTTTTAACACGACTATTCTGCAAAGATAATTGTGTCAAGCTGAATGCACGGAGCACTGGTTACATTTCTATTCCAGTTACCATGGTTGCTAATACTTAAAAAACTGCCTGAGAAAGGAAGAGAATTGTTCTCCCCATGCTGGGAAATGTCTCCCTGGCTCATTCCTGCCCACACAGTGCAGCAATGCTGCTGGTCTCCGCTTCAGATGTGAAAGCTTGCGGAGATCTGCCTAGCCGGGTCTAGCAGATGGAGCTTGGTTTCTCATGGTTTATCACTGCACTGGCAGAACAAACCTCCTCACCTCTACTTTGGTTTTATGTAGGGAGAAATTTTTCTTACTATAGCTGCCAGTAGGCATCCATGGGAGAAAAAAAAAAGTGCACTTGCATCGCAAAGACTGTTCTGGTGTATTTGATCTGAGCCAGTAACAGTGTGCAGGACCAGGCGGACAAGAACAAGGCAAAAGCCTAGAAGAGCAAACCGAGTGCAGACTCAGTCCATGCTCCCTTAAGCGCAATGCTCCTCAATGACAAGCAAATAACTCTCCAAGATTTAAAAAAAAAAAATGGACAGAGAAGAGGTGTTTCCAAATACGATGGATGTGAACATAATGAAGTGAGCTGTTTAATAGCACGAGCCTTCGCCTTAGTCCTGTTGCTGACCAGGGGTAGCTCGGCAGCAGCACCTCCGCTCCCGGCAGCAGGTTCAGCCGTGCCCACAGCCCAGCAAGCGCGCGGGCGCAGCGCGGCAGGACGTGCCACCGCCTCCCCGTGCGCTCTGCCAGGGCCCCCAGACATCCTCAGTGTGGGTCAGCATATATGAAATCCCTCCAGCTGCCAATCCCCTTCCGTATTCTCTGTAGTTTGGAGCAATAAAAAAAATATTGAATTAATACGGATTTGAAAAGTCTTTTGACTCCAGGTCTGCTGCAAATCCTCCAGCAGGTTGATTTCCCTCTGGCTCACTACCTCCCTACATCCATGTGATGATTCCCTACGTACAAAGAACTAAAAAGGTCACACCAAAAAAYACCTGAACTCTGTGGAGTTTAAATTCACAATGAATTATGCATTATCAATCAGGCAAAACAATTAGCTGAATCATTAAATCTCTAAAATGGTTTCAGAATCAAAGGGACCTTGGTTCAATTTACCTTCACTGAGGATACTCAAAATAGGGTTTAGTGCCAGTTTAGCTAAATTCACACCTTTATTCACTTGCATTCACTTCTCTGAGCATTTCCATGAAGATGTTTCCCTCTGTCCAAATGGTGCCTTGCCTGGGAATTATAACCAGTGAGTTCTCTCCACCAGCACCAGTTTCTCCTTTCTACTCGCTTGAGTGAAGTCTTTCAGCAGAAGGCTGCTGCGGGAAGCTKCACTCCTCGTGGGCGGTGGGGGATTGCTGCACTGGTCAGCACAGTAAAGATGCCCTGCAGAGAAGAGGAGGAGCCGGGTGGTCTCATCCTGCCGGGGAGCTGTACCACCGAGAAACGGCTGCTGCGGCGGGCAGAGGCTCACGTGGAGGTGCTGCTGCACGTCGCCTGGAGCAGGCTCCCAGGAGCTTTTACYGAGACACCATTAAATGACAGGAACGGAACAAGGGACCAGAAACTGAGTAAGTCACCAAAACAAATAAATGTTTATTGCCCACCCGATCATCTGGTGAAACGCTCCATGTTCCTCCATGGGAATTTTTAATTTTATTGCTAAAGTTTCAAAGAAAATTATTAAACATAACCAGGAAAAAAATATTTCTACTGAAATAGATTTTTCCTGTTTTCATAATAAATGTTTTGACCAGCTTTTTCTAGGCACCTTGGCATGCCATTCCCTGCTGTAATTCCTAGACCTAATTATTTAAATGCCTAAGCAACCGCTTGGAAACCACTGCTCTGCAAGCACTGTTATTTTTCCTCTGTTTTCTGGTACACAGCTGACCAGAAGGCATCACTGCATGTGGTAAGCTGCAACCACACCTGTGTTTAGATACTTGAATCCTACTGTCACAAAATAATAAATTGGAAAAGTTCTCAAAATATGTGCAAGACAAGACACTGTCATACAACCGTGCTACTCTTTGAGCTTCTGCAATGGATGTTTCCTGATATTCCTGTCCATCTGTCCCCAGGCTTCACATTCTTATTCTATTTTTTTACTGAAACTGTTAATGAAAGAACAATATGTGTTTACATTCCATAGCATCACCTGGTGCTCCAGGACGGCAGATCACCTCCGATCAGATCCCGTAGCTCTGCAGCACATCATTCGATGCATGGTGGGTTTGGCTGGGAAGTATTTTGTCCTTGTGCTCTAGTGAGGTCAGTTGAGACTTCACAGTGGTTCCTTTCGGCTTCTGAGTCTGCCAACAGAAAAAAAAGCAATAAAAATACGTGGATCATTGACATTTCAGTGAAAAAGAGTCATGGAATTAAGGCTTACCTGGTTCTATTGTTTCCTACTAAATGAGTATCTGGTTTGTTGCAACCTATTCACAAAGTTATCCATCATTCCTCACAAAATTTGGTACGAATTCATGTGAAAAGTCATTACCATATTCACCTTTCATTATTCTCCTGTCTTTATGCCCATTCAACCCAGCTGCAGCAATAATACCACACGACGCCCGTACCAACGAACAAGCAATGCTGTGGGATGAGGCGGCCRCGGCCGCGGTCACCGCCGAGGCACACGTGCCAGTGGGTCCGGGGGAAGGCGAGGACACGAGGCAACGTCTCGTGTGTACACRTAATCCGCTCTGTCTCAATTACACAGTTCACAGGCAGCTAATAACCCAGTAATGATATGCTGAAAAGAACTGGCGAGTACTTACAGACTGCTACACCAGCAGAATATCAAGATGGGGCAGGGAGCTGCTGGCGGTGCAAAGGCTGAGCCACTGGTGGAGGGTTTTGTCCCCGGCCTTTTTCAGTCAGAAATGCTCCCCGTTGATGTGACTCRTGAAAAACCCAAGAATGGTAGAAATACGTGGGGGCAATGCCATTTTCTCCCTCCTGGAGCCAGCGGAGCCGAATCCCGCAGACATCACAGCAATCCCGCGCTCCTCCGAGCCGCCTGCCAGTGTTTGCAGACCTGCTTGTTTGATTATTATTTTTAAGGTTGTTTGAGCAGAGGCTCCTTTTTAGAGAGCAGTGCTCCCTGGCCAGATCTGGGGAGAAAAGGGACATTGACGTCTCTCTTCAGACATTTTGAGATATAAAATCGAGTTATGAGTAATATGAAATTCCACTGGCAATGTGCATAATGTGCGCAGGAAGCATGGGAGAATGGAGGGCAGTTGAGAGCCAGGTCACAGAAAGTGCTCCACGTGCAGCATTTCTCAAGAGCAGATCAAATAGTGTTTTAGTAAGGACTTATAAATATTAATACAGCACCTGTTTCAATTACTTTCAGCTAGCGGGAGCAGTCATGCCTAGTGTGCATGGTGACACAGAAAAGGTGCAGTTTGTGACAAGTCTCCCATGTTTACTTTCATGCTCTTTTGTAGGATTGCATGGGGTTCGTTTTCAATTGGCACTCTGGGGTAATAGCAAAGGTAATCTAATCACAGGCTGAAGAAGGTAAAGCTTCATAATTTAATAGATGTGCACCACATCCTCACAAAGATCAGAAGAAGGGTACGGTGGGTACCAGCACTGAAGAAGGGGATCTCAGGAAGGGATGCAGGTCTGAAGTGTATATGCCTCTCTCTAGAAATGCCGTTGGCTACTTGAATTATTCAGAATTGCCAGCATATTACCTTGCAGTAAGTACCCTCCTACGTAGAGGAAAATGCAGCAGATATTAAATTTTGTTCAGTGTCAATATAGAATTTATTGCTGCCTTCGTACCCCATGAGACACTGCTTTGTTCCTGGTCAGCGACTGCACACGGAGGCTACCCAGGTTAAAGCTCTTTACAAATGCTACTCTTCTGTAATAGAGAAATTCCTTTTTTGGGTAAAGGGCAATCCATTCAGTTCTGCCCGCCTGAAAATTTATACTGCTTGAAAGCGAGCTACTATATTTTACCTGATCCTGAAACCTTCCTTCACACAGGGTGTCCAAATTGAATTCTGCCACAGAATGTGAAATCAGCTGGCACTGCCCGAGCTGCCCAGAGCAGCGTCCTGCCCCGCGCGCCTTTGGCCCTGCGCTCCCCGGGTGAGGCACCGTCTTCTCCCTCTTACCTGGCACAGTTCTGGGCACCGTGCTGGAGCTCAGACGCTAATAAATAACGACGACACAGCTCAGGAGTTTAAAATACGAGGGGAAGAAATAGGGAATAGCCACAAAACATTTACTGTCAAATAAGCTCAAAGTGCTTTTATAACTGTTACTCACGTCATGAGATACTGCTGTGATACACTGATAAACACACCAACCGTAAAAATGTTACGTATTTGCTTTTTAAGTTACCTACAAGTATTTCAGTGCAGAAAACTTTTATATATCTTTGTATTGTATCACATATGAGCACCTGCACGTCCTGAGTGCTTTTGCACCCACAGCAGAAGCGGTGGTGGTACTGGCCTCTCGCAGACGAAGAACAGTCACACGAAGAGCCTTGCCAAGGTCACAGAGACAGGCTGAGCAGAACGGAAACTTGCTCCAGCATCCCCTGACTCCAGAAGAAATCTGTATTTGCTGAACCCTATTTCATCGTGAAGATGATGGAGCTTTGTAATGAGGCACCAGAGTGAGCGTTTCAGAATAACCCAAGTCAGGGAGGGAGGGAAGAATATACTGTAAGAAACAGGTTTCTGGRTGATAACCTGTTGATAACCTATGGTAATATTCTATATAATCCCCGYTTATCCTCTCTCCCCTTTCTCCATCCCTCTTTTTCAGGAGGAGCCCACATGCATCGGGGTGAATAAGAACATGGTGGGTTATGTATTTCAATACTTCAGTCTATTACACAGATATCTTGGGACCAAAATCCAGATGTTCTCACTCTCATCTTCCCCTTTTTGTTTCTGCCTTCCTGTCCTAGCCAGAGGGACCTCAGCTATTCCTTGAAGCTGCTTCTGATGTATTTTCCATGAGCAAAAGGGGAAGGTCTTTTTTTCTTCCATCAGCAATTTTCTACAGTAAATAAGAAAAGGAAATGGAAAACCTCGTAGGAAGTCCCAGGCTGCTGAGGCTTTTTAAATCGGCCCAGAGCTCAGACAYGAGGCAAATTAATCACCAAACAGACTTGTTGAGCCAGTGCAGAAGATGACATTTCAGGGCTAGTGTAAGGAAGAAGGATTAATTGAGTGAAGGGACTAGGAACAAGAGAAGCCTGAGCATGAACCACCAGGTACAGGAGAGTCAGGATGTGACAGCACTGAGACTATTCAACAAAATTAAGCGTGGCCATGGAAAAGATTTCCTATGCATGAACACTGTGATCTCATTCTAATGTGCTTGCAAGAAATCGTAGATGATTAATTGGATCATTTCCATATCCTGCTCCTAAGCAGGACTTAAAGGAAACCGTGTTTCTGTTGCTGCCTGACCTACAAATACAGGGTGTCAGCCACTCCAAAGAAGCTTCAACATGAAAAAGGATGGAGTGATGAGCAGCACATATTAAAGAGGCAGGCAAAACAGGTAATAGCCTCTGTGTCCCCTGAAATATATTCCATTCCTCAGGTTAACACTTTAAAAATGTATCGCATGAAAAGGCACCCCTCATTTAACAAAAATAAATAACTAAAGTCAAATAACAGGTTGCCATCGACAGAAAGCAGCACTTGCCAAATATAATGATGCCTTTTCACACAGTGTTAGTGCTCCAGAATGGTTAAWTTTTGCTCAATGGTCCTTTTACCCTAAAAATACTTAAGATACATTGCAGTGCTTTCTCCACCGGGAAACCTACATGTAATACTACAGCCATCAGAACTGAGACTCAAATCCCTTTGTCATTTCTCCCCTCCCGTCTGCCTACAAGTGCTGCAAGGTAGAGCCAAAAAAAGAAAAGAAGGAACAGAAAAGCTTCTGCTGCCTCAGGTGCACCCTCGCTCCTCGGTTCCTTCTTAATGCTTCGTTTACTCCTGATTACCAATGGTGTATCTCCTTGTATATCTTCAGCCCCAAATATTTAGTTTTCTTGGGGCTGGAAGCTGGTTCTCAGAGCACCTAAAAGCTGGTTKCCACATGCTCTGTTTCTATGTAATTATGTTACTTATGAATAAGCAAGAGGAGAGGTTTATTCCTATCTAAAACC
The DNA here is from genome assembly GCA_030449065.1 of Oceanodroma leucorhoa. Taxonomy (NCBI): domain Eukaryota; kingdom Metazoa; phylum Chordata; class Aves; order Procellariiformes; genus Oceanodroma; species Oceanodroma leucorhoa. The sequence goes on from JASVER010000039.1 coordinate 3,826,289, forward strand.
AGGCAGGTAAGCAAATGTTTCATATTGGGCATGGAGATGAGCCATCAGTGGGATTTTATCTGGTGCTGGAAAATCTGGAGTTTGTTTAAATAGCTACTGAATTGGGTAGTCTCGGAGTACAACGTATAGCTGCCTTCTCATGGAGGTTTGTCAATTCTCTGAGCCAGTCAGGGAAGGATCACCTTCTCAGAGACAAATACCCAGAGATCTGAACTGAAAAGGTGTGCTTTCGACTTSTGTGTCATTCTGAAAACTTTCCCATCAATCCATGACTTCATTTCAGTTTCTCAGTATCGCTAATTTGTTCTGAAGCTGCCATTGATTTACTGCTCAATTTCTGAGAGCTTTGAAGAGCTTTTCCCYAGCATAAACGCTACTTATTTGAAGTAGAAATCAAATCTGATGGGAAAACTTCTTTTAATTTGCAAAAACAGAGAAGGTTAAAAGGGGCAGAGAAAAACCAACCTCCTCAAGCCTCCAATGATTGACAATTTTTGACATAGCAACAGTAGAATAGCAGTTCCTGTACTTATTCAAGATTTAAAGAAAAAAACAAAACTATGACACCTTTCCAACACTTGCATCACTGAGACAAGTTGAAAGGACCTCCCAAAGCCTCCCCCGTGCGAGCACTGTGGCCTGGCTCAGGAGGCTCGCAAGGCRGGTACCGGTATACGGGGTTACAGCTCACTGGTGCCTGGTGCAAGGTTTGGTACCCTGCATTTGCAGTGCACGGTTCAAAACGAACTGACTCTGACCTTTGAGGTTACATTACCTACGGTGATTTTAAAATGCTTTACACACGTGAACAACGTAAACCATCTCCCCTTTTTGCCCTCCCATATGTGATGTGAGGCAGCTGAGTACTCACCTTCTAAACACACTGGGGGAGAGGGAAAGGCTTCACGTCCTGCTCCAGGACATCTCCAGTGAGATGGAGCAGGTTGCAGATCTCCAGATCTGTGACCTCAGGTCGTACTTTAAACCACCAACCCAAACCAGTGCTCTCCGTCTTTCCCAGCATTTCCAAACCAGGTTACCCTCTCTTGCCATCTGTTGCCACTACTGCACCGCTGTATGCTTGTATTTTCCGTGAGGATGGAACAGGCTTTCAGAATGAATTCCACCGTTACCACACGAAGCAGCACCGTTATCAAAATATAGTAACGAACCAGCTCTGAAATGAATTAATGTAGTTCTCATCTGAAGTGTGCAGAGACACCTTACTGTGTCATTATCCACTAAACACACAGTGTTTCTCTTTGCTGAATTTATTTGCCATTTACCCGTGTCTGCACATTTGCATTCTTGTTGTTGCATTATGTTGTTAATGAATTTTCATTTGTACGTTGTAATCTCACTTTCAGTCATCACACAAACGTAGCTTCTTGTTTCCTCATCCAATAACTCAAAAGCAGAGACTATAATTTTCAAGTGTAAAGGAAAACGATGTTTTTGAAGATTGTGTTCTGTGCAGAATAATTCAAAGTACGTCACATTTCTTCCACTGTGAGATCCTTGATCATTGGTTTCTTCTTTCTATTAATAAGCTGCTACCGGTAACACTGAAATTTAGATTCCTGGGTGAGTGTCAAAAACCTAGAAGGGAAATACCTGGAACTGCTTTTCCCTGGAGTTCCCCGCTGCCTGCCGTTCCCGGAGGAGAAGGACGTTGCCATTGCACCCCTCTGCCTGGGATGCTGTCCTRCCTCTGCCTTGGGCAAAGGCACAGGGCAGGTTGTTTGAAAAACAGATTACTGGGATAGGAGGGGCTGGTGCAAGTTAATAAGAGATGCGATATGCATGTAGGAGATGCAGCAGTGAGGACAGAGCTGGCAGTCAGCGAGCAGTTTTGTCTCCTGCTGTGCTGCATATTGTGATGGCTCACTGTTCCGGAGCGAAAATTGCTGGTTTGGATATAGTTAGCCTCCGTAGTTCAAGATAAGACTAATTATGAATAACAGACCGTACTGTTCTTTTATCACAGGTTTTGGATTAACATGAGACATTGTCTTTGGATATTTCTGTGCCAAATTATCCGTTCAATTACTGAAGCCCACATCCCAAGTATTTACAACTGGTTGCTCTTGTTGAAGGAGAACAGAAAGAAAAGGATAAAAAATAAAATTTAGCTCTCCTTCAACTCCTGCCCAACACTCCTGCATGCATCATTCAAGTCTTGTCTGTACCTACAGTGGGAAGTGAAAAAGCTTACTAACACTTGATTTTTATTTTTTTTTTACAGCTTTTCACCTTTTAGGCCAAGCTCAAAGCAGGGCTCTGACCTTCACAACGTATGACTGAATGCTGAAACAAGACACACTTTAAGTCAAACAAATAACGTGTAAATCCACTGCAGCCTGGGCGCAGCCTGGGAGCGGCATGCCTGCGCATCGGAGGCGAGAGGGGATTGCAACGGGATGAACCGGTTACAAAGGCGGTTTTTGCAAAACGCGGTACATGAGCCTGTCCTGCTGCTGCCAATCCTGCAGCAAGACCGAGCAGGGACGTGGCTTCTGGGAGACCTTGTGCAGGGTGTGAGCAGCCAAAAGCTGCTCTCCCCATGGTCCCCGCACCTCTGCCCTTTGGGCTCATCACACCCCAGCGTCGGCGGCTGTCTCTGCCCCATCATGGACCCACGGCTGCAGGACCCCCCCACCACACACCCCCATGCCCCACACCCTGCTCTGTGGCCCTGCCACGAAAGCAGCCTTGTGTCAGCCTTCACCACTTCAGAGGACTGAAAGTGGGTTAGATTAAATCTGGTGGACCAGATTTTGGTCACCTTAAAACCAACAACCACCCCCCCCCCTTTTCCCTCACAGCCCTCCCACACACACATCTGCCATGCTTAAACTGGAAAATTAAATCACTTTTCCACTCAGCTGGCAGGAGTCAGCCGATAACTCATGAGAACAACAGTGTTTAAAACAAATTAACCACTTCAGCGAAGCGGCTGAACACAGAGGCGGGGAGGGCTGGAGGGTCTGGCTCAGCAGCACGGTGGTCGCAGCCGGGTCTGTCCCTGCCTTTGGGGTGCAGCGGCTAGGARGGAGGGCTTGGCCACTCCAGGATGAGATAAATAGCAAAGTCAACATGGAGAAGAGCATTTTCACAAGCACAACATTCAGGCCAGCAGCAGCGTGATGGGGCGGGTTGGGCAGAGCGGCCGCTGCTGCACCGCGACCTCCCGGCCGGGGTCCGGGGATGCTCTCCCCGCACGCAGAGGTGCTCGGTCAGAGCTGCAGAGAAGGGAACAGGGAGGAGACAGGCAGATCCTTCACCTTTTTGTCATTCTCAGTTTCCCCACTCAAAAAAAAAAGAAAAAAAAAAGCTTAACCTTACCATTTTGTAGTATATTTTGTGGCAATAGATTAAAGGTCTTGCAGGGAACTGCAAATATTAATTATTCTCAACCCTTAAGTGATGCTTTCTCTGTCATTCAGAAATATAAGGCTACAGTGCTCACTTATAAACGCCTTGACTTTATCTGTAATTCACACAGCCAAGTGTCATCCGAAGCGCGTGGACTGTCTGTCTCATTTGAAATGAAATGTCTCCTGTCACATGTTAGATGAGACTTTTATCTTTCTGGAGATGCACCTARATGCAAGCTCACGTGTCACTTCTCGGTTGAACTAGCATTTAGGTGCATTTCCAGAAAGATAACACTCCCTTACTGAAATTAAAWTTATTCTATCTTATTTAATTAATTAAATTATTTTGCTGACCTCCTCTCTGCATTGTATTTCCACTTACCTTGTGCTTCATTAAACTTGCATGAAGCTATCCAGCCGTCAGTGGCTTGCGCTCAGGTTGCCAGGAACTAATCTGACAACAGATTGGAAATCACCATGTAAAATAATAAGCAGCTTTTACTGGAGTTATGAAAATACCTATGTCATGTAAGGCGGTGCAATTAGCAGGCAAGCAGCTGAGGTCCYAATAGTGAGAGAGAGAAGATGACAGACAGACAGAAACAGAGTTAAATCTGCTCAGGAGAGAAATGGGCTGGTGACAGCTCTGGGACTGGAGGGAAAGGGAAGAAATCGAGTGAGCACAGAAGCAGGCGAGAACTGCGTCACGACCACAGCAAGTTTTACTACTGCACTTTTTTTTTTTAGTCTCTATACTGAATTGCAATCTAGACAGCATAAAACATTTATAGAAGCACTGTGCATCGTCTATGCCACCGTGATAAAACACGGCCTTTTGCAAGTGTCCCCACACAAATTTTATTCCAGTTGTCAACATCCAGCTGAAATTGTTACCTGAATAAAATCATACAGATGAGCATGTCCAGAGCCACCGGCAGCCCATGCCCGCCAGGCACCTCACGCGTGTGAAACGAGGACACGAAGAACTCGTCCAAGTGCTTGCTCCATTAACACAGTCATTTGTGTCTGGCCAATGTTCTCCTGTAGAACTGGCCTTTACCTGGAACAGGGGTGTTAGAGTAATTTCCAATCTGTGGGTTAACCTGCAGGTGCTCCCTTGGGGATTAGGTAAATGATGGGAAATGTGGGGCACTGAGTATCAGCTCGCTCACTCTCTGTTCACCGCTCACTTTTGCAAAAAAACCATTTTATTATTGGGCAACATCAACTCAGTAGGCTGTGACTAGTGTGATGATGGTTTAGCTTTGACAAGCCTCTYGCAACTCTAATTTTTTGGAAAAATATTTTCTGATTTGAGGTGACTTTACATTTTAGAAATTGTTCCTCACTTCTGGTTTAAAAAATTTCCAAGGATAAACCCAGACAAAATTACAGTGTGATAATGTCTGAATGTGATGCTCTGATTGAAAACTCAAATTCATAATGCTGAATACTGTTTCAGGAAAAATTTTTAGAATTTCATTTTTTCAACCTGAGTGAGAAAAGAGTTGACATCTCAAAAAMGTCCTGCCCATCTCTCCCACCCACAGCCCAATGTTGCTTCCAGGAATCTCTATGGGTTTATTTTTAGCTACCCATTTTCACATAAGATTCAAGTCYAAAGCATTCAAGCTCACTCTCATTTCAACAAAACATGTTTAGTATTCAGCGCTGAACCGGAGGGCACAGAACAGCAGGCATTTAAACAGATCTCTCTGCAAAGCTTTCTAGCAGAAGGTGGCTTGCCCTGAGTCAGCCTGGTTGCATTTTCAGAARTTGAAGCCAGGTATCACTCCCTCAGAGGCACCGACTGGTAGAAATGGCTTAAGAACAAGGGTACAGCAGTCCTGGGTGAAAGCCTGGTTCATGTGAAGTCCAGGGAAGCCCCCCAAACCCAGTGATTTTAACATGCCCGGGATTCTGTTCTTCACAATAGTTTGAGAAGATTAATTTCAACATGTAGATGTGAATAATAAAGATGGAGATGCCTTTATTTTAAGCCCTCCCTTAAAGCAGTTTAAATGATGAAACAAGCATGCAGGCGAATACTCCCTAGTGCACTTGCACCCAGCAAAACGTAACAGAGGATCAATAATCAGCGCAAGAACAAATCGGTACAAAATTATCATCATTAACAGAAATGCAAGCATGCAGACCAGAAGCAAATAGTGCCAGGAATGCAGAATAACAAACAAATCCAACCCTGTTTCTGTTGAACCAGGGGAGGATTAAATTTACACTGATTGCAATGAGAGCAGGACCCCGCCTTCAGAGAAGTGTCTTAAATTGGCCGTCAATGGATGCACACATGGAAAGCCTGCCACATTCCTCAAATACCCGTAAAGACTTGAAGGATAAAAACAAAATTAAGAAAAACATACAAACGTCGATATCTAAGTGACCGAGGTGCTGCCCCATACATGGTGCAATATCTTACGTATATCGGGCAGTATTTGGTTAGAGATTTGATCTTTTCCTTTGATCTAAACATAGCAAGGAACAACTTCAGAGTACCTCTTGCCGCACCAGCTGACTAGGGTTGTTTATTTGAAACACATAACAGTCAGTGGCATTTCTTTTCATTAATCATGGCACACAGCATGCTTTATATGGCACCATGTACCCCTGCACAGCATACTTTATATTCATAATATTCCTAAGTTCTTGCAAATCAGTAAGATTCAAGTTCTGYTATTCACACTTATGGAGATATCAGCAAACATCAGAGTACTTGAGAGACCAATCAGGACACTGTGATTTTTGAGAAGGGAACCAGTGTTTTCCACTACACTTGGAAAAAGTACTTTTTGCAAAGCAACAGTTCCCCACAAGTGTAGCCATCAACTCCTGGGACCATCTCCAGCTTTGCCACAACAGTTGAACTCGAGCATTTTGTGAGCTGCTGCCATCAGCGCACAAAGACACACTCTCTAAATTGATGAGAAATGCCACACTCGCGAGATGCATTCCGCAKTATCTGCTTTCCTCATCACATGCCCTTGGACATTGCGGTGACTGTACCCTATTGCAGCTACCTCTACGAGCATTCTCCTAGGGGAATCAGCTATTGCTCAAGTCACCTCTGGCTGTGTATTTTTAGCTTAAACTCCATAATAACCTTTTTTTTTTTTTTTTAATAAAGTTTAATTTAAAAGTTTACAAGCGTTTATGCCAGAACTGAGACCCCACATGAACACCTATGATGGTATCTGTGGTATTTCTCATGCTTAGGGTGGGAAGTATCGCTGTAAAGCCAAACATCCAAGGTGGCAAACGTTGCAGTATTGCTGGCAACCACTGCAGCCGTGGATGCCGCTGCACTGCAAAGCCATACGTGAGCGTGGAAGAGGATTGATTCGGTGCACATCACGCAGCAGAGGCATGACAAACCAGTGCATTATTCAGCAGAGCCTGTGATGGCTTTCCCTTTAATCTATGTGAAAATTGGATTTATGGTATAGGAGTAAGAGCTATCTGAACATGGCCCATAAAACTGGAAGAATCATATTTTTCTCTTCAGCAAGCAACTTTTAACAGCTCTGCTGGGTGCTTATTTGCAGTCACAAGGCAAAAATTTTCTCTCTGCTGTTTACGACCCTTTTACTCATTTCTGTGACAGAGGGGGGTGGTTTGGAGTATGGTGCCAGTGATGCTCTAGTTACTGGGTGTTATTTGCTTCAGGGACTCTTTTGATATGTAGTCCTCGGCTGTACTAATGTTCCCATTAGTCTTGATTGCCTCTGCAGGGGGTGGTAAAGACTTCTGTAACAAAGTGCCTAGGAAAATCCTTCTTGAGCCTTTGATATTTTCTTTGTAATATTTTCCTCATCTTTCACAAGATACCAGTTTGACTTTGAAGTTGTTTCCAGTTCTGTTGTTGTCATTACTTTATATTTCTACTGGGTAGCTGGATGTTTCTTACGGGGGAGCAAGGAGCCACCAGTCAGCCTCCCTTTCTGTGTTCCTCATATGGTCCTGATCTCTTGAGTAAAGCTTCCAGTTATTGAAATCATACAGTCTAAAACCACAAGGTATTAAAATGCAGGCGTCAAATGCTATGAGGTATTGCTCGAACTTGCTGCAAGGAAAAATGAAGAACAAAAATATATATGTGGAAAATTATATACATAAAACATCCCAGTGAGAAAATGGTTGGGGACTGAAGCTGCTTAACAACCGTAAAGAATAGTGGAAGGTCAAATAAAAAAAAAAAAAAAAAGGATATTGGCCTAAAATATTCAGAAATYCAGGTGTTTATTCATACCATGGAAGTGTGGTGGGCTTAGGAGGCTGAGCTGAAATGAATGGAGACTTCCTGGTGAAATTTCATAAAATTCCTGTTCATGGGTAGACTGAAATAATCAAAAGATTTTTTTTTCTCTGGGAAACAATGTAGGACTTGAAATGGAAAACTGAAAATGAGGAGCTAAAGGTTCTTCTCACACCTCTGCTACCTGGAGAGAACAGCCCCTTTGTAAAAGGGCTTTATATCCCCTGTGATAACATTTGCTTTATAAGTATGTCATAATTGCTGTAATTTTTATCGTGATTAGCAATAGAAAGTATGTTTAAAAATACCCAATAAGGAAAGAAAAGTTAAATGAACTTTTTTAACTTTGAAGATTACTGTGAAAGCCTGACAGAAGTCCGAGATGATTCAGAAAAGCCGTAACGATGCTTCTGCTGCTTTGTCACCGAAGAGATGGATCGACCTCCCTGCAACATTAAAACATGCCAGAAAAGAGTCACTCCGGGTTTGGATCTGACCCTTTAACTTCCGTAGTAYTCCAGTCCTGAACTGTGATTCAGGCACATTTCTGTAACGTGCAATTCACGGAGCCGGACACCAATTTGCTGTCATTATCTGCAGTTCCTTTGGTTCAAAGACCACTAACATTACTTCCCATTACAGCTCATGCCTCCAAAATACAAAGCAAGGGCAAGAGCAGAGCTGAAAAAAATCACCGCAAAGGAAAGCACAGCAGCAACAACCGTGCAAACACAAAGTGCACCAAAACAAAACCAAGCAGAGGTTCATCTCCATTTTTACTTGTTTACATGTAACCCAAGGGCTACTCAGCCTCGAGCCYGTGCAGCTTCACCGTATCGTCTGCAAGAAGCCCCATCTCTCCATCACCACGCGCCTTTCCATGTTGGGATCACACCTGCTGTCACCAGGGGTGACCTACACACAAGAGAGGACCCAGAGAGGTACGGGGGGGCGATGGAGCTGCACTTTGCGGCAGGTTCAGCCCGTGGGGAGGTCCCAGGGGGAGAAGGGGCTTTTCCTGCATGAATCTCCTGTGCTGCTGCTGCTGCTGCTGTTGTTTTTGTGCATTTGGAGGATGCTGATAAGAAGGGCATGGAATTTGAATGTTATGCTAATAAGAACATCTGTGTACTTAAATCAGCTCTGAGCAGCTGGTATATTTAAAACAGCCCCCAGCATGTCTAAATACTGTGTAAATACAGAGTTAATATCTCCTGAGATCAATTTATCATTAATAAGTTACAAAAACAGGATTTGATGCACACTGAAATAAAAATAGTGTGAAAAAAGCCTGTTCTTTATTTCCATTTTTTCCCTCCTAAAATTTAGTAAAGTGTTTCTTGTGTGATCAAATCTATTCAGAGAAAGCAATTATTACAGTTAAGATGTATTAGGCTGCAGTCCAAGCAATAGCTTGAAATGTATTTTCCAATATCTTTTGTTCTAAGTTGGGCATATTAGGACTTGATTGTAATTCATATAACAACAATTTTCACGATTAAAAATGTGTATTTAAAACTGGCAGTCGCTGACATTTTAATAAGGATTGAATTAAAGATTTCGGTAAGTATCCATTTCAATTCTGGGGCACTATTATCATCCATCAGCAGATGTCATTCTGATTAGAAATTGTTGTTAACGATTACAGAAAATAAATTCAAACTGAGCCAAAATGTTTCATGAATGTGTAGTCCATCCCTATCACAAGCAGATGTGGGTGCTGGAGGACAGATGGGCAGAGCTCTGGGCAGGGAGGATAACACGTTCTTGCCTGCTTCTGCCTGCCTCAGACTGTCCCTAGGATCACAGCATCAGGCTCTATCAGGAGCTCTGCAAATGAAAGATGCACTTTTATATCAAWTTTTTTCCAAATTCGGAGGGATCCTGGGATCCTGAACTGCATGGAAAGGGCTGAAGAGAAAGGACAGAGCTGAACTGCCCGCGGTTATCACCATCTCAACCCTCCGGTGTGTGAGGACCCCAGCCAGACATTGAGTTGGACAGATGGACTCAGGGCTGGCCTCATCCTGCCTAGGACATCTAAGTGAGAAGTGCAGCCACCCTCTGATCCCTGTGTAGTCAACGCAGAGATACAGGCACCCCTAAAGTTGATACGGCCCACGACTTCTCCGTTCAGCACCTGAACGTCAACCAGTGAGTGCGTACCCAAGCTAACTTCAGACAAGTGTTTTGGAAAAAGTCTTGACCAGGTTSCATGTTACAGCAATATTTGGTGGCTGTTATCCCCCCTCCACAGTCACCTCTGCGTGGCTGTGGCCACGGCTCAGCCTCCTCCTGGTGAGGGGCCCTTGGCACCTCCACTTACACCTTGATACGTAGGTTAGGACCTCGGCTTACGCTGCTAAATGATTCACCTTTACTTAGCATGCCCAGCTTTACTAAATATGCTACGAGGACCTGCATGTCCCCGAAAGATGCCAGATAGAATCTGAACTTMTTTTGAACACTCTGGGACTCCACCTACTATGTCATAAAAATTAAAGGTAGTTACTATGATGAAATGGATTCCTTTTCCTCTTTTACGCTCAAATAATCTGTTGYGAACAGGCATTGGGCATATATATCCTATACTCCACTTTTTAAGCTTCTGGATCTGCAAACTGGTGAATGCTTCATTAAACATATATTTTATGCATCCTGTAAGCTCAGGGAAACTGTGTAATTCAGGGTACCAGCCAGGGTGTGCAGGTGGCATTTTGATCGATGCATGTGCATCTGTGAAACTAAGATACTCCTCTGCATATTTGGAAGGTATTTTTTTTTTCTCCTGCTCCTCTCTTCCTGGAATATTTTTATCTCGCTCCAGTAATTGCCAGCAAAACTCACAAACAGTAAAGTACACGAGTAAACCTTATCAGCTACGTTACACTCACAGCACTCCTCTCCACTTCTGTATGGGTTGCATCTTGAAAGGTGAGCACTACTATCACAGCCAAAGGTAGTTACAAATGTCCTCGTCCCACAGGGTTTGGTGCACTGGAGACATGCTTAGAAAAGGGTTCCCAGAAAGGGAATTGTATTTTATTTATTATGGTGTTATTACAGTCCTAAGCTGTGTATGCATAATCTTCTGCTATAAAAGACAAATGCACACAATAATTGGTAATTTTTTCTAGCTCCACTCTGTTTGGAACAGGAGAACCGATACATAAAATGTGCCAAAGCCCATTAGGTTGGCTAATGATCTTAAATAGTCTCACATAAGAAATTTTGGAGCAAGACTGAAAACCTCCAGAGCATACAGATCAATTGTGCAGCAAAATGCCAAAGTCCTGCTTTTGCACTGATTGTCTGAAATAGCTGCATAGCTGCTGAAGCTCCACTTTGTCTAGAAGGTACGTAAGATCTTTAGCAGGGCAATATAAACCCACTATGTTATTTGCATGATTTATAGTTTTCCACTTACCTACACCGCATGAATAGCATTAACACCTGGCAGAAATTCCTGTAAACGCCGAGAAAGTCGTCTTGGGCAATTTTCTCTGGGCAACTGATTCGATTAATTTTCTGGAGAGCACCGTCCTGCCAGTTGGCCTGGCTGGGGAAATGTTAGGAAGTTTGTTTGCTTGGTTATCCCTTCCCAGGGGCCTCGTTGGGATTACGACTAATTGAAGTTTCTAGGCTAATTTGTTTCTTAATATCCTTGTGTGAAATGTGAAAAGCTGCATTAAACTTAACATGGGAGAAAGGGGAGGAGGGTCATTGCTTTGTCATTATGAAGCTATATTGAACATTTTCATGACTTTTCATTGGAACAGACCATCTCTCTTGCCTTGTGCTAGCAGCTCTCTCCAGCGAGTGGCTTCAGTTAATCGTGTCACTAACAAGAAACGTGCCTCCAAATCCATAAGCTCAGCCCTGCACACACCATTGCTGGTTAGCCTTCTGCTGATCCACATTTTCCTACATTGCACCTAGGTTTTAAGAATTTTTGCTGGCATTAAAGGACATACATAAGGTCTACATGCTGCTTTGCCAAGTCCACAGTGAAAATAAACAGGATATGGAAGACAATACATAACTACTGGGTACATGCACGAGAACAAGTTTTCGTTGATATGTGCTATCCCAACCCTTCCCTCAGCACCGATATTCCCTTCCAATACACGTACCCTGTGAAATCCTTCTTTGGTTTTGCTGTATTCTGGAGGATTTTTTTTTAATTGGAAATCGACGTTTTTTCCTAGATATGTGGAAAAGATAATAAATAATGTTTAAGAAATGCAAAACTAGAGCAGAAGCTTTGATTCTTAATGCTGCTGTGAAAATTTAAATGTTCACTGAAAAGGCTTGTTTAAGCCTTACAGGAGAAGAAATTCAGTGCAGCCAGTACAGAGCGCTGAACTCGCCAGAGCATGACTGCCAAACCCAAAAGAAAGGTTTTCATCAAAACCCTGCCTTGATAGAAAGGAAAACAGGTTTTAGGACAGCCAGCCAGCAGCAACTGAAATTCAGAGTCTTCAGAGAGTGTCGGTCACAACAGTATTGTATGCTTGTAAAAAAGCATGTACCATAAAACCTCCTATAATTAGAAGCAGAGATAGGATGAGGTCTGAAAGGAGGTTCATTTTAGTCTGCTTCTAAGCTGACCAGAGCCTGGCACTGTAGAATTAATTACACTTAGGAGTGGTAAGGACAGAGCCGTGCAGAAAGGAAAAACAASTGCGACAGAGATTTCTCCTAAAGATTTTGAAAGGCTGGGTCTGGTTTTGGCTGAGACTCAGGAGCACAGGTTTCAYGCATGTCAGGATAAGGTCAGATGTGGGAGGCACAGGGAAAAGCACCAACTGCAAAATCATTCACTTCAACAAGAAATCTGAAGACGCGTTTGCAAACCCGCCAGGTGACCGCCAGTCAGAACAATTGCTGCCAGGTTAAGATGGCAATAACTGAGATCTGTTTGCTTAAAAGGTAAAAGAAAATTACTTCCCTCGCTACGGATACCAAGCCCCAGCCCAGAAGGGTGCCGCAGGTGTGCTCAGGTGGCTGTGAACAGGCCGCCATGTCCTCCCAACGCCCGCGGCTCCAGCAGCTCTCGCCCTGCTGCGGCCGGACCAGGRCACACGCGGCTGCTCTGAAGATGGCACCCAGAGGCCTGCACGCCTGCGGCCACGTCTGGGGGCTCACGTGGGGCCGTAACAAATACACGCAATTAGTGAGCAAGGCAACTCCCAAGCTGAGGCGGACAGACAAGTGATTGCACTTGCCCGCAGTTCAGAAAGGACAAACCAGRCTTACCGTGGGAGGGAAATGAAATCAGGTGCCTAAAGGACATGCCTGTGAAATATTAAGAGATCCATCAACTCCAAAGCGGCACTTACGAGATGAACGGCGCTTCGTGGGTGCAGCGGCTTGAGTAGGAGATAGGAAGAGCTGGTGCAATGACACCGAGTTATTTACAGGCTTACTACAAGGGTGTTACTCAATAACTCCTTGGAGCAAAGAGAAACTGAACTGGGCTCGAGTCCAGCYTGGGTCCTGTCTCTGATCCTTGTCTGTCCGCATTCACTTCAGTTCTCCTTGCAGAAATGGCGTAACTTCATAATTGCTCTGAAAGCTCACCATGAAAAATGTTATAGATAAACTATGTATTAATTGTCATTGCTGTTTTCTTTCAGATCACCTGGAAAACAACCCTGAARATTAGAAAAATGAAAATATCARTGCTGCGGAAGCTAGAGGGACACACTCACTAGAAATCCATCAAATAGAGACGGGCTACCTGAGAATGGAAAATTTAAGCGCTTTTGATGCTGYAATCCAATAACTCCCTTCCTTCTGGCTCTTCCTATCAATTTTTCGATTGAAGGGGAAATTCCCACATCCCACTCTGCTTCTAACTTCTGCGAGAGATGATGTTTGAATTTCCTTACCCCACCTCCCATTTTGTGTCCCACACCAGTGCTTTTGCGATTCTATGGCTATTCTCTTCCACTTATTTTATATTAATCATGCTGGTCTTTTTCCTTCCTATTGCAATCCTAATCTGTCTTTATAAAAGCTGTTTAAATTTATACAACTGTATAACTGTGTCTTTATTGCTAGTCTGCAGACACTGAGGTACAGCCTGTGTATTTGTAGATGCTTTGGGAATACATAATCTACATTTACAGCTGGGGTTTTTTATTGGACCTTTGATACATTCTTACAGATAAAACATTCCTATACCTGTAGTGTGATGACACAATATCATCTTTCTTCCCCAACATATGATACACTTTTTTTAAGCCCCAAAATGTTCTGATCTACTCTCTTTAGTCAGCAAGGGTTTTCATTGTTTTGAAACTCTTGGTTTAGAAATTTTTTGGAAGACTTAACTGAGCTCTTTGTAATGAGTTTCACTGTCATTTCAGGTGCTTTATTTGTTTTTGCACTGAAGTAAGAAAGAATAGTTCCACAGGAAAAACTCTTCTCTTTTTCTGCTTTTCCCTGGTAGAATAAACTGATTAGGAGAAACTTTCATGTGTTATCTTTCCTTTCACCCAGGATTGACAGCAATTTAATTTTTTAAGGTTTCTTAAATTATTTYAGAATGTGGGAGGGCTAAATTCTGATTTGCATTTCCTTACTTGGATGTTTTTCAGAGCAGTGTTCACAGGGAAGTATGTGCATGCTTTCCACCTTGCTCAGGATTCTGCCTGTGACTTAGGGAGTGGTTTTCAGGAAGATCCTCAACTCACTCGACTTGTTCAATCCTGAAGGCAGAGYGCGGATCACGGGCTGCCCTTCCGAGAGGAGAAGCGATGCTGATGGGCTCCCCGTCCTTCCTCGCAGTGCTGCAGAGAGGATCCTGCACGTGGCTGCGTGGTTGTGGAACTCTCACCGGAGGTTTAAAAGCTGGGTTCAGTCTTCCCTGCTCCGCAGTTGSTCGGCGAGGGGGCTGCTCGGCGAGGGGGCTGCTSGGCGCAGTGCGCGGTGCCCGAGGGCAGCACGCCAGCCTCGCGTCTGCTTGGGGAAGGGGGCTGCAACCTGCCGGCAAGCGTGCCCCAAACTGAAAAAATCCGTTCTTCTACCACCTCATTTGCAAGAGAAGACTAAGAAGGATCTTGATTCAAGTGTTTATGTGTTTAGTACGTTTTTTTCTCATTAACATAGATGGTCATTGGATGTGTCTGGGAAGGAGAAATATTTTGGTCTTGCATCATTCRGGTTGTGCTCTTGCCTGGTTACGAGAGCCCCCAACAGGTACAGTATTGCTGATACTGAAATAGCAGGAATTCTTCAAAGAACTGTGTGAGTGAATGGTGGAAAATCAGCCTTTTTCTAGCAAGCTGTGAATGTGTAAATAAGCATGAGCAGTGTAATTATTTTTTCCAAGCAATATGAATAGGACATTTTCCTGGCCAGAAGCAAGCAAAAATTCTTGATGTATTGGGATGCCATATACTGAAATTGCATTTAACGTTTTGTTGTGCCATACTGACATTGCATTTAACATTTTGYTGTTAAATGCATTAAATTGCATTTAACATTCATTCTCTCTCCTGCTCTATTCGCTGAGCAGTGCAGCATTAGATAGTCAGCTTGATTTTGTGCATTTCCTTAATCATATTTGTAAAAGATCTTACCCAATGCTCAACACCTCTTTAAAAAAAAAACAGGCTAAAACAGTCATCGGGTAGATATCAAATAAAAGAGATTAGCTGAAGTGATCAATTAAAACTGAGTATAAAATTAAAAGCTATTTTTCTTCTATGCGCCATACAGTTTCCTGCTAAACTGTAACKCCTTCCCTTTACACCCTATTTCTGCAAGGTTAGGAGATGGTTTACCTTGACAGCAGATGGGAATGAGTCCAAACCCCCCAAACAGTAACCTTGCCCTTATCCCTTCTGTCCGTAGGATATTTCTGGACTGCTTCTCAGTAATGTCTGGCTGAACTTGTTTCCAAGCTTCTGGAGAAAGTCCAGGACGGCAGAGAGCTCCTRGGGACGGGTACTGGCAGGCTGCTGCGATCTGAGACACCGTCTGTCCTAGAAAGAAAATGGTTAATCAAAAATCACATCCTGTGCTTCACRACAGTTTTACATGACTGAAAGACTTGACCCAAATAATAATGAAAATCAACCAAAAAATATTTATAAATATTGTGAGGTATAAAAMCAATCCCAGTTTATAAAAGAAAAAAACTTATGGTAAAATACACAAAAAAAGGATCGCTAATAACTTTTTGGTTAGATAACCATCATTTTAACCGAGTTTAGTGCAGTTTTTCCAAATGCTTTAAGCTTAGGAACTTATTTGCATGGTGCCCATGAGGAAATGTTTTTGTGCTGAATTACTGACCATTTAGTTATTGCTTGTACTTCCTAGCAGTCAGTTAACGGCTCTGGACCCCAACATCAGCCAACAGCCTTCATCTGCAATTACCGAGATGGTTAAATCTTGTGACGAAGAATGCGTAGAGGAAACAAAAACATTACATATGTAAATAACAGAGAGTCACTAACCCTCTTTAATTTATCTGCTCCAGGAAAATGCCGTGCAGGCTGCAAAGCAAGATAATGCTCCCTGCGCCAGAGCAGATAGTGCTGGGTGGCAGCTTGTCCTTTTCTGAGAGAAACAAGGATGAACAAAAATCCAACATGTGAGTTATTTGAAAAATRCTGGTAAAATTGTCTTGATCTGAAAGAAAACAGTGCTTTTCCAGCTTTCCCCGGTGGCATTTTGGATTCTTTTCTGCTTCTGAGGAATTTTGTGCTCTGCCAACTGCAACTCATCCTCCTTGCACAGCCGCTGTTGTGGCACCTGCTTTGTACATTTAGATTCTTGGCACAAGCAAAGAAATATTGCCTATTGTCACTTGTCCTCGCTTCCTTCTATTGTGATACTGTGCTTACTACAAGAGCGATTTAAATTTTAAATTCTGTAACCGAAATACAGAAACTATGTGGCAAATGCCGATTGACATTGTGTCATCCATACATCTTGATCTTCTTTTTTATCCTCAGCATCAGATCTTCATCTTTTCTGACCCAGCATTCAGCAGAGGGCAGCTTTCTGCTGGTCAGCCTGAGCACAATGGTCTAAGAAGGAAAAAATGAACAAGAAATACACATGGTTATGTACAATATCATCCAATCTGAGGAGGCGAAACTACCTTGCCAGACACAGCAGACTCGCTGCGTTCCTCCTGTGGTGGTTTGGACTCTACACCRCCTTTTTTTATAAAAACAGAAAATGGGTTTCTGAAGTTCAGTGGCAGGAACCAACTGATGCCACTGGAGACCCAACTAATGACCAGCCACCAAGCACTGACATTTTATAGCATGGAGATACCCCTGCATAAATCCTCCTTGGGTCAATGATCCCATCTTTCATACCCCAAACCAGCCTCTTTCAAACGAGCAGATGAAATTAGACTTTTGAGATTGCTTTGTTCTGCAGGACTTGGGCAAATGCACAGCTTGAGACGCCACCCTGTCCCTGCCTCCACCCAAGTACCCTCATTCCGTTCCCTGACAAATTCACTGCACTTTTAAGGTTTTCTAGATTTAACTCAATCGCGTTCCCAGGGGCTGGCAGGAGAGAACAGAAATAAAGAAATCGATCACTCAATGAGAGACAGGCTTGAACCAGTGCCAGAACTAATACTCTCAAGTTCTGTTCTGGGAAGGGTGTATTTCGATACTTATTAGAAAGGCACATTTTATGTCAGACGTTTAAAAGTCTGTTTTTCCCAGCACTGTCTTCAGAAGGCTCACGCACCTTCCCCGCGGCACAAAGGGCATTCCTTTGCAAGAAGGGTTGCAGAGGATTGCCATCCCCGTTTCTGCAGTGAGAACGTCCTCTGTGTTCTGGGGCAGCGGCATCGGTGTCGGGAGACTCGCTGCCCGTGGTGCCGCTCAGCCCATTTAAACCTTTTAAACTTCTTTTTGCCCTTCGTGGACTTTGGGTTTTTCCCCCTCCCTCTCCGCAGCTGACTACATTTTCAGACTGTTGAACTGTACTCGGTAACCTAAGAATAATTGAGGGCAACAGGTAACAGCTTATTACCACAGGAATGTGGGTTCCCCGAGCAGCACTGATTATAATTCAGAAACATTTCAAACAGCGCGTCAGGTTAAGCCATTTACTGTTGAAACGTACAGGTCAGCCTTCAGAAAGCAGGACTGAAGGTGCAACATTGCTTCTCTTCCTTTCACTCCTGTGCCAGCCACTTATTTAATTTACTCACAACAGCACTAAATATAACGTAAAATGCTCTGTTGTTTATTTAATATATATTATCTTCCATCTCCAGTTCAATTTTTAATCATCCGAATTACTGAAACAGTTCAGATTCATACAAAAATGAATTTTTCCATCCAGTCTTAGTTATATCTTTGAGAGGCTATTTTCAGGCTTAAATAAAATCTATACACCAAAACTACCATTTTCCCATTAAAAGCAACATCAATGTAAATAAAATAAATAGAAGCCCCTACCTTCCCAGCACCATATTGAACAGATTGATWCACGTAAGCCAATTTGAGAATAACTCAATTCACCCGTCAGAACGGGAACAACCATCACGTACAACCCCTCTGACCGCAGGGTGGAAGCGCAGCAGCAGGAGCCGTGGCGGGGCAGTGCCCACCATGGCCACGGGTTGGCATGGCACGGTGGTGCTCCCCACTGCCCGCGCCCCGGCCCGCTCCCACGCTGGGTACCTTCAGGCTTGTGCAACGCTCCCATCCGCTGACTCGAGCCTTATCCCGTGGGATGGGTGTGCGTAAGATGTCCTAACACCAACGCAAGAGGACGGACAACGTGTCTCAGCATGGGGCCACAAGAGCACGTCCAGCCACCCCCACGTGCAGGAGCCACCTTCCCCGGCCACACAGCCTCAGCACAGCAGCAGACCCAGATATAAAACTACAGCTAGATAACCTTTTTTTTTGAACTAAACATACTCATCAGAAACCCAGTTTGAACAAAAAGTGCATCGTCTAACACACCGTGAAGAGAAGGTGGTCCACGGAGGAAAGCCGGGGCGGCTGCCAGATTATCAGGCAGGGTACTGGGGAGCGCTGGGCACTGGCCTTAGTTCCCACTTATCTCAGGTGCTCTGTCAGTGTTTTTCATCCTGACCTTCAGATAAAAGCAAAGTAATTTGATARATAGAAGCACACTGCTTTGTTTATAGCGGACCAGAATAAACTCTGTTGTTAGCTTTTGGCTCAGAAAAATAGCCAGAATAATTACTTGGATCCAGAAGAGAGAGCTGAAACAGCTTTTAAACATTTCATCTCCTGCCACTTTGTTTTTAGAAAAGAAAACCATGTGGCCACATGGAGAAGACAAGGGGCAAGGGGTACAAGTTGCACTGGGAGAAATTTCACCTCAACTTAAGAAAGAATATTTTTTGCCATGAGAACAATTGGTCACGGGAACAACCTCCCCAGGGACGTAGTGGAGTCCCCAGGTGGAGGTTTTCAAGATGCGACTGGACAGGGTGCTAGATAATCTCGTCTAGGCTCCCTTTCCCACAAAAGGTTGGACCAGACGATCTTTTGAGGTCCCTTCCAACCTGGGCTGTTCTATCTGATTCTAAAATCAAATCCCTAACGTGGTGGTTTTTTTCAGGAGAACAAAACAAGAGAGAGGCAGAATCAATAGCTAAATAAGAAACACGTCAGATCATTAGTTTTAATATTTTACTCATTGACAAAAGGTATCGACTTTCATTGATGTTCTATAATATGTATTTAAAGAGCAGATGATGCTTTACAGAAATATTTGGAGTGCATTAAGAAAAAGAACAATTCCACCCATGACAGAAAATCTATTTTTGTTTGCCATCATTTTTTATTAGGAGGAGCATTCACATCAAAAAATGATGCATCAAAAGGCTGATCTCCTTTCTGAGCTCACAATTTGTGTACTTACGGAACAGTTCTACAAAATTTAATTGCAAATAATAGATTTTTGCAGATTTATTGATCACCTTTATAGAATTTAATCAAAGGTTACATTTGTGCTACAGAATTCACAACTAGATAAAGATGATGATTTTATACTGGATGTTACGGATTTTTTGAAAAAATCTGGAAAATACTATTATGTTTCTTTTGAATTTCATAAATTTCATTCCACAATAAATTATGTAGTACTGATCACAAAACACCTACAGCAACAGCACTATTAGGCAATGTTATCCTGGTGCTTTAGTTGTGTAAGTGCTTTACCAGAAGTCTAAGTTGCRTAGGCAGCCATTTATTTCTACCTGTACGCAACTATTCCTGTCCATTCTGGGAGTCTAACAGAGCAATATCTTCAGGTAAAATTTTTAGAAAGCGTTTAGCGTTTAAAAAGAGGTTTTTAGGACTTGACCCACATTTTCAAATTAATTCGGAGATAATGTTTTAAAAAACTCTACAATACTTAGAGTGCCTGAATTTTTATAATCACTGATTATTAACTCTTCCCTTACATGTAGGACGAGGSGTAATGGTTTTAAACTGAAAAAGGGTAGATTTAGATTAGATATTTGGAAGAAATTCTTTRCTGTGAGGGTGGTGAGACGCTGGAGCAGGTTGCCCAGAGGTGGTGTGGATGCCCCATCCCTGGAAGTGTTCAAGGCCAGGCTGGATGGGRCTTTGAGCAACCTGATCTAGTGGAAGGTGTCCCTGCCCATGGCACGGGGGTTGCAACTAGATGATCTTTAAGATCCCTTTCAACCCAAACCGTTTTATGATTCTGTTTTTGATGAAGGTGGGTTTGACAATTTGGTCTGGTAGAGCTCTTTAAAGCTCAATTTTTTAAGTAAACTAGTGCCCCAAGACTCAAAGCATCTACCACGTTGGACATCGCACTCTCAGTGGAAGCCCCAAACCACTGAGCCCGACCATGGGGCTGGRCCACATCCACTCCTTCCTCCGAACGGGGTGGAAGGACGTCCCCTCCACCCCCGAGGTGGAGGAGCTGYATCAGGAGCTGCTGCCCGTGCTCCCACACGCCCAACCTCCGCGCTCCAGCAGTGCTGGAGAGGCAAACCCCAGCAGAAGACGCAACCCCTGTCATTTAGCTGCGGTCCATTAAATAGCCAGATGTGCCCAAGATCAGGTTCCTCCAATCTATTCCATTATGGATTAAGCGGAGTCACTGAAGAAAATCATTAAGACCGTTTTGCTGTCACATCACCTCCAAATGACTACACGATTTACCGGAGTGCTTTCCCCTCTGCAGAGGCTGGACCTGGCTCACATTCGTTATGTGCAGAAGCCCCTGTGCTCACCCACTGAAATAAAAAYTCAAGCTGAATTTCTCATTTCCCATGGGAATCTTAAATCAACRCTTTTCATTATGAATTGGTTTTTACGTGCCATCTTCCAAATAGATATTTTGGTTTAAACACTGGAAACAAAAAGACGACTTAAATTCAAATGCTAACCCAAAATGAAATAAAACTTTTCTCCAATATATCTTATCATTTTCTTTTGTTCGTAACACTGAAATTTGAGTTCCAGCATATATCAAAACAGCTAAATGCTGACTTGGAAGAAAAATTTTTGTTCTGAATCTAGTCACTGGAGACTTAATATTCAGAATATTAAATTAATACAGTGACTGTTATTGGTATAATGGTCTTATTTACTTGGTAGAAGAAAGAGCAAACATTAGGAAAAAAAGAATTAACAGAGTACTACCATTGAAAACTAACCACAGAGCAGGCGTGCTCTTATAGGGGCATAGGTGCAATTGTGCAAACTAGTATGTTTTGTCCAGCTTTTCTCTTCTTGTGTGGAGAGAAAGAATAAAGCAGTTGCATTCAATTTATATTCAATTTCACTGTTCAGATCTAGATAATTAACGYTGTTATATATAGGCTTCTATTTATTGGTTAAACATCAGCGTGTGTGAGCTGGCATACTCACACGTATTGCATATATATATATATACAGACATATGGGAATGTGCAGTAAACGAAATGTGAATCACTTTAACATGGAAGCTGTGATGAAATTCCTACACACCAAACAGAAAGCAATTAATAAAATGACAGACAAGAAACAAGTCAGAGAYTAAAATCAACGCCCTGAATGTCCACGAAAAGGCAGTGCCTATTAAAACCAACCTAATCACCATTTTTTTGTCAGCTGTGCTAGGTCTTTGGCCATCAGCTAACCCATTTTAAAAAAAAAAATTCTATCRTTTGTTTTGTTGAGRACTTATTTTTATACACACTAAAACCACTAAGCCATACAGTTTCTCCTTCAGTGCAAACCCTATATAAACCATAGAAAAGAAAAGCTTCCTTTAAAGAAACATGGTCCCTGGGTTGYATACAGATGACCGCGTGGCTCCAGATGTTTGCAGCAGGCTGCTGTTTGTGTAAGAACTCACATTAGCAGAACAATTTTAAGGGCATATTCTGGCAACTGGTTGAAGCACTGTTATATTTCATTATGTAACACACAGTTTTTAAGGATACATGCCTAGGGCTGCATGGATATGCACCACCTGAAACTGAAAGGTATTTCTAAATTGAGCAGTATTACTGAAAGTGGAACCTGCCCCAGTTGCCCTGGCACTGAGCTCTGCTGAGGAACTGGCTGTGTGGAAAACTCGCTTCGCTTCCTTAATATCCAGGATATTAAATCAGAGGTCAATGCAAAGCTTTTTGCAAAAATCATGAGTTACTACGTTTCACAATGGACTAATGACAACCAAGCGTTGTGAATTTTAGACTTCATAAAATCTCCATTAAAGGGACACTCTGGTGGGAGCAGAAGGGAAAATAAATCTAAAAAACCCAGCACCTGTGAGAATGATGAAGTGCAAGCAGGTAGATATAGGATGACTGGAATGGCATTTGAAACAGTGGTCCATCTCACAGGTATTTTTACTATTACAATTAACATGGGTATTAAAGCAGTGCCCTGAAACCATAAGCAAGAACAGAGCCCTGCTGTGCTAGGGGCTGCACAAAGGCACCAGCCCTGCCCTCGGCAAGGTGCTTTCCCAGTGCTATCTTCCCTTTCTTCTGAGAGAACTACTGGGCTCTGGTTTACGAGGGAGGTCGGCACAAAAGTGTTATGCATAGTCCAAAATCACAGGACGAGATGCAAAGCCAAAGGAGAATCCGAAGTTACAATTTTACAATTTTCAAGGCATTTTCCAGTTACGTCCCAGTGACCTGGGAGAGATTATCCAGCTCTGGATCAAGTACTCCGGTTCCTCACAAGCTACCTTGGCCCAGCAGCCACGTGCATTAAATGGTGCAGGTGCACATGGGGACGTCTCCTTTGTTAAGCCTACGAACAAACTGGTCTTTTCGCCCTCTCCCCCCTACAGCCGTCCCATGTGCTCACACTGCCCACCCCGCGGCCGGAGCCGGGCCACCTCGGCCCCCTCCCCACGGAGCAGGTCCCCTCTCTGACAGGGATATGGAGCTCGCAGGACTGATTTTGAGAAGAGCAGAAGTATCCTTTCCACCATTATTTTCAATTAAAAACCCATTTTAAAAGTCTTAATAAAAAATCTAGTAATTACAGGTAAAAATGGATCTCATTTGGAAAGGAGACAAGGCTTTTACATTTTCTGGTAATTTATTCTGATACTCTATTACAGAAGTAAGCTTCTAGCCTGTCATTTTCACCTGTATAGCATTAGTTGCTACTCCTAATCTCATAGTCTCATCACCAAGTCACCATCACTKTGGGGACAAAATATCTTGTGCTCCAGTAAAATTAGTGGGGACTGTGCAAATATAAAACCATAGAGTATCATGCTCTTAGAATAATATATTATTATCCTATTGATAAAGTTCAGTACTATCAAAATCTTAAAGATTCATTTTACTGGCAAAATTCAGTGCCATCAAAATCTTGGAAATTTATAATTCCAGCAGTGCCCAGGGCTGACAGTTCATCATGAGGCAATTGTATTTGCTGAGCCCTCACTCAGTGTCTTTCGACTCTGAGCAGTTATTTTGTGTCTTGATTCAACTGAAATCCACATAATGTGTCAGCTGTAAACTTGCTTGAAGGCTATAGTAACTGTTTTAGCATCTTCTCCTTAAATGAGGGAAGGTAAAGACAAATTACAGATCCCCACCATTTTTCTAAGATTCATATATGTACAGACAGAAAAAGGTCAAATAAGCTGTCTGCCTGTCAATAAAGGACATTTTTAAGCAGACAGTATTGCTCTTTTGGGCCACTCTGTGTCCAGGCAAGACCAAAACAATGTCCCCAAAGTCCCATTAGTCTGCTGAAGTGTTCCCTGAAGTCAAACCTTCAGCCCTTTGCTCCAGACTTTGCTCTGCCCACGGATGCTGGGAGGCAGGGGGTGCAGAGCAGGGGGTGCAGAGCGAGCAGGGGGTGCAGAGCGAGCAGGGGGTGCAGAGCAGCCGTGCTTTCACGGGGGAGCTGCGCGGATCCTGCCTGCCTTGGGCTCCTGACCGGTGTGTGGACAGAAAGGGGCCAGGAGAAGGGCAGCAGGCTTCTCTCCCAGGGAGTCACAGAGCTGAAGTGCCACAATTCCCCAAAAGGTAGAGCCAGTTTCTTCGGGAACAAAACGCTTAAAGAACATTATCAGCTCTGAAGGAAAGTAAAACTGTTATTGTAGTCAGGGCCATCTTCACTGAATCTGGGTTTTTTTAGGGGGAATATTAATGCTGACATCATTACACTAACACCCCCGGAGCAGCTCTTGGTTTGTGCTCATGTAAGCAAGCGGAAAATAAAAGCTGGTTAACACAGTCTGTGTGAGTTAGGAATTGGGTGCCAGACCTCTGGGGATCTTTGTTCTTTCCTTTCTTTTAAATAAGCTGTGGGTCTATTATTTGGTAGTGATGTTTGTCTGGAGAATTTTGAACTATAGGAAGAGAAATGTGTAAATTCTGAGATTAACAAACAGGAAAATCAATTTGATTAATGCAAGAGTCCTCCCCCCCTCCCCAATTTTAATACAGAGGAAGGGTGATGTCTGGCGGTGCATTTATCTCCTTAACCACACGGCACCAGCAGTCAGAGCTCTGCAATAGGCGCAGAGGACATGCCCTGCTGGAGATGCTATCGTAAAACCCCAGCCCAGCAGCCTTTTCTCTGGGGTGGGCAGATTAATCCTTAATATGACATTCATGTTCTGCTTTGTGGTTTCGGATGTTACTGTCACCCATTTGGGGCCCCAGATAAGAGTGAAGACCTGTCAGAGTGTGTAATACCCCTTCAATATTCCTGACCTGGTGATCTTGGGCACAGCTGCAGTTGGCAGGTGCTTTCTGGTCAAGCACAGCTTATTTCCTTACTGGTTTTCACACTTCTACATCTGTTTTTAAATGTGGACAACAGGACCTGAGAAGTCCCAAAGGCTCGTGTCACCTATTCACGGTTTAAAACAATTATGCTGATACTTATTCTTGGAAGGGAATGGGTGGCAAAAGGTCACTGCATACTTACGGCACACACAGGCAAAATGCTCAAACCAGATRTCACCAAGTGTATCAGTCAACAAGCAGAGGGCTGCGAATCAAGGTATGAGTGTTAGATATCTGATTCAAACACTTTGTTAAAGTACTGGGAGCATGGGGCTCGGAGAGACGAGGAGGGATGAGAAGGGATGTGGAAAGCCCCTACAAGGAAATGAGCATACCTGTCACAGGAGAACTCTGGATTTCCTGGCTTTCCCATTGCCTTTCCTAAGATGGAAAATTTTTTGCTACACGTTTTTTTTTCTCCTCAGATAAATTAAGTGAAACTAGTCCATAGCAGTAATTAAATCCTATTTCTTCCATTTCTTTTCCAAAATATACATCTAACAAATGGGGCTTGACTTCGTTTTAAATCATCTCCTAATAGATTTCAGAGGAAATTTAATAATTTTCTTCTATCCTGAAGTGACTCAGTGTTGGAAAATAGATGTTCAACCAAAAAAGAACAATTCATCTGCTTTTGCACTCCCTTTGCTTTCATTTGCATGTAAGCTGTTTGGCTAAATGGTGGGATAGGGAGGACGTGAACACTGCTCTCTCCTTGTTCTGCTGATGTAATGACAATGGGAGGATTATTTCTTAATTTTCAGTGTGGTAAGTGGGTAATTATTRTCCAATTAGACTTGCTATTAACCTCTCTGTATCTCATTTTGCCATCCATAAAACGAGAATAACAGCACTTACCACTCTCACTGGGATATTGTGGAGATTTATTAGTTAATGTACATACAGCACAATGAAAATGAAATGCACTGCACATTGGCTAGAGCATAATTATTAATAATGAAACGTTGTTAGCATTGTTAGCATGGTTATAGCTTCAGAAACCTGGTGTGTGATTTGATGCCTGGCAATAGGGTGCACCCATAGGGTTTCTCTTGTGAACTTTGGACCTTAAGCTTGAGTAGTTATATGGAGAATCTAGAAAATGGGGTCTAGTGAAATGACAAAGCCAGTTTTAATTGTTGCAGATATGAATGTACCTTTTTCTTAAATATAGAAGAACAATGAATTAGAAAAAAAAAATATCCTAAAAGAAAAATTAATCAGCTGGGAAAAAAAAAATCTCCTTAAACTCTTCCTCCCTAAACCCATTGCACCTGAGCAAATACCTTTTGTCAGATCTTGTCCATGACCTCCTGGTTCTTTAGAAGAAAGCTCTAAGAGGACAGAGGAGACATCTGGAGAGGTAACMTGCGTCACTGGAAATAGCGGGACTGGAGCTGGTCAGTCACCAGCAGAAACGAGTCCTGCTGCAGCTGAACGAACAGGAACGAGGGGCAAAGAGGAGAGGGGACAGGTTCAATAATCAGTTACTGACAGAATTACTAGTAACAGTCAGGAGAGACAGCCGGTGGTTGGTTTTACTGGTAGAAGGCTCTGTTAATGCCCAGCCCTGTCTCCTGTTGCTGTGTGTGCATCTCCTTTCCACTCGTACTGAAGTGAACTGAAACCTGAAATATTTTCATTTTATCATAGGGATTCCATCAAATCTGGGAAACTCCTATATCAGAATGATGTTCCTCTRGGGGGTCTTTGGAGACAAGGTTTGTGACAGTGCCTGTGGTCACAGGCATTGACTGGGTTATTAGAGGACCATTTTGGTTCAGCGCACTGCTTTAAGTAGMATTAGACGCAAAGCTGCTTGTGCAGTGGCTGATTAAACTAAGTTCAATAACTATGAGTCCAGTGCTAATTCACAAACAATCTCAGATATCAGGGGGAAAAAATAGAAGAAACTGAAACCTTACACATTCGTTAAGATAATATCTTCTAAAACTTTATCCAAATTTTATGAYACCTTCTCTAGGTGGCCATTTGTGATAGATAGGGAAGACCCTGAYGTCCTCTGGAAGATGCGTGGCGATGCCAGCAGCGCTGCCCAGGCACCAGCTGAGACCTCGTCCCCGCTCGGTCCTGGCGCCCCGTGGTGCTGGAAAAGGTCCAGTTTTCATGTTGATTATTTAATGCTCACGTACCAGACCAGAGGTGGATAACCAGTGATGTCTGATTCGAGGAAGAGATGCCTGCAGGCATGTGGTTCCCCACTCAGTTGACTGCTCTTTTTCTCCTACCTGCATGGCGATCAGCATCCCACGGTATTGCTGGGGCAGGGACCGATGGCCCCAGGCTGAAATGGGGCCACGAGGACACGGGCAGCAGTGGGGGGTCCCCGGTGGGGCTGGTCAGGTATCCTCATGGAGGCCAGCATGGGAATAAGTTTGCTGTTACTCTCTATGCTGTAACAAATTGAAACAAAAATAATAATTAAAAAAAAAATCACAGTATTTGGCAAGAGCTTGCAGTCAATAAYGCACCTGCCAAACAGGAGGAACTCACAACCTGAAAGACAACCGCCTTTTATCTGTAGCCTCATGCCACAGACAGCCCCAGTTACCAACCCGTTTGCATGGGCAGCCGCAGCATTGATGCGGATCAACAGAGATCCACGTAACAGGAGTCTTTGCAGTGTTTGAAAACCAGTAGTTTTCTGTTTCACTGGTGTAAATCCAGAGTTATACATTGCTCWTCCTGCAAAAACAGCTGAAATTGGRAGCACAGTTTGGGCTCCATTTCTGAGATCAGCTGGGATGCACTTTTCAGCCTGGAGCAGCAGGCAGTGGTGTCTCGGTTGGTGACTGGGATGCAGAAACTTCCGAGTCCAGTTCTGCTGCTGGACTGTCAGGGACTGGACCTACTGACCTGCAGACCACAGTAATGGTCCCCACAGCCTGTCGAGATCTCTGTTGTGTGGCATGAGTCTCTGTTGCTGTCTGAGAGACTATGACTTTAYATCAGTCAGGGATAATTTAATTAAAGACTATACTAACCGATGCATGGGAACACACCAGTAAAGAGTGTATTTTATCCGTTAAGGAACAAATACATTTTCAGAAACATTCTTTCTTCAGCTCACTTCTCATTTAAACATTTGGATGGTTTCCAGTAGCTCACTGTTGYTCCTTCTCCCATCTGTCCCACTGAGAAATACAAAACATCGTTCTGCTCATCTATATATGTGTGCATACACACACACACACACGCATGCATATATAAACCCCAAATGATGTTAAACCTTCAGTCATACCATCTGATGTGTGTGAAAGCAGCAGTCGGTCCCTCAGTGCCAGGGCAGAGTCAGGCAGACACCGAACTGAAGCCAATGTCAAGTATCGAGGTACAACAGCAGGAGAGGGGATGCCTTGTCCCTAACATCAAGCTATGCTGCTTTATGAATAAAATTCCTGGGCTATGTCCCAAAACTGTGGCCACTAATTAAAGGTTTGGTGGCTTATTCCGTCCCAATTACTGTGAAAAGATGGAATTTCAACCAGCCACACAAACACCCAAATGGTATTTTCTCTTTGAATAAAAATGGAAAGAATGAATATTACCTGGGGTACTYGTCAGCTTTGCCTAGCCCAAAGAGAAGAATCGATCTGACTTGCGGTCCATAGTCTCTAAAGAAAGAAAGTGGTGACTAAATAACTCTCCTTTTGTGATTATCCTACCAACAAATTGCTTCTAACAAAAAGATCTATGGACGCAGAGTTGAAGCGCAACTGCTTCTACAACACAAGAGATTAGTATGGTGACGCATGTAGGTGTAGCAATAATGTGTTAATGAGTTATTGATTTTTTTAATTAAACTTTACTGGTATCATATTTTCAATCTAAATGAATGCATCATTAAAGTAATTAATAGCATGGCGATAACGAGAACTGTCTGAAATTGCAATTAATTGGCGGCGCACGGTCCTCCTGTAACACCCTGTAGGCAGACCAGGAGCCTCGGCGGTGACGTCGTACCTGCCTCTGACGGACGCTGAAAGGAACCTGCAGAGCAGAGCCACCGGCCCGGGGAGCCGGGCTGCGCGGTGCCTGATGCCCGCACGGCCACTGGCCAGCCGTCACCGGGCTCTGCTGTTACAGCCATTCTGGGAATGAGTAACAATACAATCACTTAAAAGAAACACAACACACCCCACCCTCAAAAAAAAAAAAAGAAAAGAAAGGAACAAATCCAAGCTTGTTATCTAAGGGCCAGACCAGTTGATTAAAGCCATGCTCCAGTGCTCAGCAGTAGTGGCCCGTAACTGGGCAGACGAACCTTCTCTTAATGGTACCAAAGACCCATTGCTCTGGGGTTGTTTTGGCTTTTTCTGTTCTACTCTGCTTTCGAAGCCTGGCCAGCCACCGTGAAAGCCAGACCGGTGTGAGCCCCAGCTGAAACCCAGCCCTGGCGGGATGCTGCACGGTCGGCATGTGCTGCACTCCCATCTCAGAACAAGCAATCGTTGTTCATACAGCACGGAAATTCAGGAATTTGATTTTTTCCCCTGCTGATCATTCACATTTGAAAAGCATCCTTGCTGAACCAACGCGTAGTTAGCCCTTGTTCCTCCTACACACACCAAAACCAACCTCAACTTGTGCAATTTGAAAATGGCACATTAATTTACAAGAGTTCTAGCTTTGCAAATAATTGCATAGAAAATACAGACCAGTAAACACATTTGAAAGCTTGGTGTTTTTAAGCACAGCATAAGAAAACCCTAAATCAAACTCAATTGTTACACATAGTATGAATAATAATAAATAAGAAAAAAAATACTTAACTGTAATCATAATTACAGAACACCTCCTGAAACTGAGGAGACATTTTCTTGACTGAAATAGAATGTTCAGGTAGAATTTTTTTTTAAATATAGTTCTTTTTTTAAAAAAAAAAGAGCATCTCATTTTCTCTGAAGAAGGAAGTCTATTGAAGCTATCATCCCTGGGTTGGGAATAGRGCTACAGATCTAGTGGTTGATGTTCATCAGGTTCTAGCCCTTCCATTGCTTCCACATATTTTAATTCTATCTAAAACCTCACTAGCTGTTTTTAGCCTGAAATGATTTTTGTAGTCATATCTGTCTGTGGCAAACAACATAATATCAGACTCACCCACAGTTATGACTTTCTGTGGCTTTTTCCAAGACTTGTTCTGACCTTTTTACCCTGGAAGAACAGTGCAATAAGAAATCCTAAATTCTTCTGCTATAAGCCAAAGAAAGAAATGTCCCAGCTGAAAATGAGAGCTAGACAGCAGGACTATTTCATAGCTTACCCCATCTTCTTGATGAAGACATCTTACTTAGCGTTCCTTGCTGTGTGATGGTATCTGACCCATTGCAGAACCACATAATTGCACTAATCTGATACTGATGAGGCTGGCAACTCACAGGAGACAGGCTACGGACAAGCAGGTGACTTCAGGAGCGGGGGAAAAAAACCTAAATGATTCATAGGGGTTCATATAAAACTCAGCCTAAAAGCTCTTTTATTTAAACAAGTTGCCACTGCTAATAACATTATGTCCTTCTCAGGGAAAAACAAAACTGTTGTCCTATTTTAAAACAAGYGCTTCCTTTAGGGCTAATTAAGCTGACAAATAACACTTCCAAAGATTGAGCAGTTTAACTGATCACAATGCAGTGATGCTGGGGACCCTGGAGAGGACCAATTGCTGCTGTGCACAGCTGGGAAAATTACTGTGCCCCCTCTGTATCAGGACATTGAATGAGAGAAAAATAATACCTCATTAATCTTCCTAATGAACCTCTTCTAAACAAGATAATTCACAATTTTATGGTACACATGGGGTTGCCGTGGAGATTTGCTAAGCTGCCTACCAAACTGTGAATCAAAGTGTACAAAACCAGAAGTCGTTTGACAGCAGTACACTCACAGCAAAACTATCTGTGGTCTTCCCCTCCTTCGAGTTTCAGTAATACCACCTCAAAACCGGGGATGGGATAGACATGCCTTTGCAGTGGTGGGTTTAGTTTCCATGATTATTGACTAGAGGATGCAGTCAAAGTAGCACAACCTGACAAACGGGAGAAATAACACATTTCGAGTCAGGAGCTGGGGTATYGGTGCCAGCGCTGTGCATCTCCGGGGAAGTCTTTTCGCTCCTCTGGTCACACTGCCGTTCACAGGCTGAGCACAGCCGTCCTTGACCACCTCTGGGAAGTGAGAACAAAAGGTACTGAAATGATCCTGCCCATGCTTCGCACTTTCTACACAAAAGGAAGATGGTGCCTTAGATCCTCCCTAGGCATAAGAGCCAGACTGCGTTTAAAGATTGAAATTAATTACTCTAGACGTAATACTATTAATCTCACACCATCACAATAATCTTCTTATATTCAATTAAAGATTGAGGTCCCAACCTTTAACAATATTTGTATGTTTAATACTTGCTCAATAGGACTCATAATTATCTTTGAAGATTTGGATTTAAGTGTGTTGCAGTCCCTAATAGGAAGATGCTTCAACACAGTACAGAAGTACACTGACTTTGTAAACCTTCTATGGGCTTTCAGTGAAGTACCAAATCTACAGTGTTTCAGAGTCCATCTAGTACTTCTATCTTTCATTACTGAGTTTTAGAAGAATTCTGATAAAAAACTCAATAGTGAACAGTATAGCAAGCCCACAAACATCCACAGGGGTTTGTATTTCTAAATAAAGAGTATTATTCACTCAAGCATCCTTAAGAAAAAGACATCAGGCAACATCTGTATGGGAATTTCCTCCCTAGGAGAAACATGAATCTTCATTGTTGTGAAGTGTGTGAATAGAACTTCTTTTGGCAGGTCCACTAGATGTTGTAAGAGTGAACATGAGTGCCATGGCAAGGCAGGTATACATTAAACCTTTAAAGTCACAGTTCCCCTTGATGCAGGCTAGGTAATGCTCTGTAGCCTGCAGCTCTCAGACAGCCTTATTCYTATTCCACAGGCAACAGCACTGAGCAATCACAGATGGTGTTACAGCAGTTCATGAGACCCTCATGGATTTCTCATGGTCCATTGTGCCCTTTACATTTGCATGTTAAGCTTTTTGACAATCTAGGTAGTCTCATGGGAATAAATAAGGATAAAGCAGCATCAAGTTATGTTTCTTTTTTCTTTTTCCATAATGGAAATATAGCTATTATCAGATCAACACGACATTAAGTAAATGATACTATTGCAAATATCTACCAATTTCCATAATGTTTCAATGCTGCATTTCCATAATTTCATACACTTCTCTTTCCTTTTTATTTAACACTGTTTCTTTCAGACAAGAGCTCAGAGCCCATGATCATTTGTGCATGCTGGAGACATCAGCGAACACAGAGAGGAGGTGAAAAAAAACACCTTYGATTTTCCTGCAATCCAGCGGCTTTATCTTTAAATCCAAAATCGAGGCAGCTCTGCTGAACTCATCTACCAGCTGCTCGTCTGCGTGTGCCAAAGCACTGACCATTTCTGTAATTTAATGTAGCCTGTGAATTATTTCATTCTGTGCATTTCCAATTTACTTCCAATTTATGTATGCACTCAGCAGAACTATCAGAGCCCAGGGAAAACTCCATATGGCAACCAAGAACCCTTCGTTTAAGGAAGCTCACCGGGGCCACGAGGCACACAGAGCTGCTCCTGCTCGTCTGGAGCCGCTCCCGCTGCTCGCCTTGCACCAGGCTTGTGTGGGTCCAGCCATGCCTGGGAGAGCAAGGGAATATTACGCTCATCCCACAAGGTCTTGGGCAATATCCGGAGAATTCTGCCTTTAGCAGGGATCACAGAAATATATGACAGCCATTTGACAGGAGTCTATATCACCACTGACATGTTATCAGAGCTACTCAGACTTCATATAGCACGTCTTACGGAAACTCCTAAACAGCAGCCAAAATCTTTGTTCCACACAGGAATCTTATAACCACAAACTCTCTTCCACAGTCTTATTTAAAGGGTTAAGAAAATGAATTAGATTACCACTTCTTTTGCCTATGAACAAAGTATTGAAAGCACTAGCTCAGAAAAGCATTTAGTGATGTGTTGAAACTGAAGCCTTTCAATTCTTTCAACTTCGAACTCTTTCACTTCTTTAAAATTGCTTTCCCGCATGAGAAATATCCATACAGAGAAAGCTTTTACTCCTTCCTATGACACTACGTTCCTTGGACAYAGAGCACTACAGAGAGCGAGGGTGGTGGGAAATTCAGCTTTGGGTCTGCATTCATTTTCCAGCCCCTAAACGGCACCACCAGTCACTAATGTCCAGACTGTCTCTAGCACTGATGAATTAAGCCTATCGTTGTTTGTTTCAATATTGTCATCCCCCTCCTAGCCCTTCCCTAACATAATCTTGTTATCTTTGGGCCTTGCATGGTTTTTTAATTATCGTTATTATTTATACAGCRCGATGCACACAGACAAATTTAATCATGTTGTTTACATGAGCTAACCTGAGAGACTAATGGAGAAATTACGTATTTTGTTCCCACCGTTGGCACAAACGCAATTTCTTTTCTCACTCTTATTAACACAGTCAGTGTTTATAAAAGTCTGATGGTGCTGGAGATGAAAGTGTTTTCTCCAAAGAACAGGTAAACCATAAACAATAACAAAAGTTCTTCCCACCATAATCCCTCAATGAACGTGTTTTATTCAATCCCATCATGGAATGGTTAGGTAAAGTAGCCAAAGAATCAAGTCCAGATTAATGATATTTCATGAAGAGCTATTGGAAAGCTCAGGCAAAAATTGTGCAGAAAGACAAAAAAGACATCACTGAAAAGCAGATAAAAAAACTTCAGAAAAAGTATGAAACCCAATCCTCCTGAAAAAAAAAAAAAAGAAAAGAACAGTAAAAAGAGATGATGGCCAGAATAGGTATTCATCACTGTATGAGTACAATGTATGAGCGATTGCACAAAAGAGCAGTCTAGAGGATAGGTTACAAAAAACCTAAAAATTTCAACAAAACATAAACCTAAACCCCACAATGGGCAAGGAAAGGAAGGGGAAAAGAGCAAAACTTAAGGTTATTCTTGCTGACTTACAAAGTTATAAGAAAGGTCTCTTGCTGCTTGAACAGATGGGTCTAAAATTGTTCTCTGTCAGCAGAAACATCATGGACTGTATTTGCCTGGAAGGGACAAACCCTGGTTGAGAGATGTACAAGGACGAGGTGCCACACAGGTACTTAATTGGAGCATGCTTCTGAGCAGACGGACTGCAGCTGATGTGCCTCATGCAGAGACACTTYATCTCTCCTTCCCCTTTTCTGGCCAACCCTTGTACAACTCACCAGTTACTTCTGTTAATGCACAGATTCAAAGAACACCAGAGCCAGAAACGAGGTAGAAAAACAAAGGCCCTTCCTCTATTACTCCAGCTCATTCGTTGAAGACATCTTTCAATTTTCTATTTAAAAGGTCTATTCAKTCATCAGAAATGGAGGGGCAGATTATTACCATGTGTGGGTCAGCACTGATCTTCAGAACTGCTCCAGGGGCTCCAGGGGCTGGCAGCCAGGGACATTCACGGCTAAGTGGTGGCTACCATACAAACATCTCTTGCAGAAAAAAAATCCCTCAAGATTTGTACCTGTAAGCTGTATACCGTGGACTTGAGGACACTCTTGATAAACAGTCATGTTTCTGTATAATTACATTTTCCTTGGAAATCTTTCCAACTGAGGCATTTTAATCAATTCTCTGGTGGAACATCAAGAGGAGGTCTTGCCTAGCTTGTAAAACTGAGTACAGAAACAGAACTTTTCCAAAATTGCCCATGCAGAAAATCTTATTAGTGCAGAGAATTCCAAAAGTATGAACTACCTACCTAGCTTCATCCCGTTATTATTCGTACAGCAATGGAATAATTAAGCAGTTGTGCTGGTTCCCTAGAAAGAGGAGAAATATGTGGCTACTYTGACACAAATAAAGATGACTAAAAAACTGCTGCAACTGGAGAACAATCAACCATCAACAGCACAAATTCTTGTTTAGGTACTTCTTTAATCTGGTGTCATTAACATGCATATCATGACACAAATGTGTTGAAGACCTTAAAAGGAGACATATCAGTTCAATGAATGCTTTCACATCGACACACTTGGACACAGCTGAAATCAAGAACTTAGCCACATATTGGCTGTTATTGCTGTGAGCAGCTGACTTCACTCCTGCATCTCTGGAGGGACAGCAGAATCCCAGTGAGTTTGTAGAATAAATTGCAATGGATTWCTAACAATGGAATGGCAGAAGGCTGAAACGCCTTTCCCAACAGGAATTTAAAAATCAGAGGTGTATCAGAGATGAATTCACCTTCATTTGAACCATGGGAAAACTGTGCAGCTGTGACAGTGATCATCACCACATGCTACCAACAGATGAGTTCAGGACATTCGCTGATCAATACACATTGAATGAACCTATACCATGCCTTGACGTATGCTTGCCAAGATATCTCTGCAGCCACCACAGTGAGCCCCGCTGCCAACAAATCCCTGGGTCCTACACGTGCGCAGCCTCAGTATGTAGCATCTATCATCCGCTGCATCAGGAGCCTCAATCAAAACTTCGKCAGAACCATCAACCACCGCGTGTCCAAATGAGTTCATACAGCCAGCCAGGAAAGGGCAGAAGCTCCTGCTTACCCATGGGCAAACCTTTCCCAAACAACAGCCACTCCATTGCCAGCTTCTTACTTGTCATTCTCAGGAGACCTACGAAATACCTTTGAAGAACAAAAATTCATAACCACACTGGATACTAAAAATGACAGAGTCAATTCCATACGGCTTTCTACAGCAAACTCTGTCTCMCTAAGTGGTAGCTGCTTGCCCGTCCCTCCGTCCTGCAGGGAAACGACCCTACCACCTCTCATTTTGCTGACACCCACCTCTGTTCCTCAGGTGTCAGCCTTGATTTTATCTTGTATTACCTCGGAAAATGAGTAATTCAGGGCAACTATTCCAAGCCTTTACTTACCTTGAAGTTTGTTTCAATTTCATCCCTGAAGGCAGGCTTTTGTGCCTGAACACTTGTCTGGTTTTGCCATCTAAATGAGTTGATCTACAGACCTGTCTTAAGCCATTTGTTCACCATGGTTAAAACCAGTCTCATTTCTGCAGTCTCTTTCCACCCAGTTCTGTGTTTTCCACAATATCCCTGCAAATGCAACCAAAGAGTGTTCACATATATACAACCTATGAGACATTTTGTACATAATAATCCTCTTTCTGGTCTGCCTCAGTGATGGGCTGGCAGCACAGGCAGAATTTAGTTTGAAGTATTAAAGAAAAAGCATTGCAAATACAGTTAATGGAAATCCCTCCAGCGACATCATATTATAAGAACACATGGAATTAGGGCGCTGTTACATATTTGAGATTAGCTTAATTTYGCAGAATTTGTATGTGGTCCCATAAAACATAGTCTGGGAAAACAAAACTAAATTCATAGTCCCCCCTTTCAGACAAGGGCTAGCTGGAAGGTAGTAGTGGATTAATGTTTTCTTGCAGAGTTTCCAGCTCTTTTCYAATAAGCATGCAATGGAAGTGAGAAGTCTGATTTTAAGCCAATAGGAATACTTCTTTGGTGATTGACAGACCTAGCTCTAAGTATTTACTTTTTTTAAAAGCAGAAAAAAACAGCACTTTTTTGTTTGTTTTATAGAAATTACCACCTCTATGACAAAGCTAATCATAATGGCATGAGGGGACAGAACCCAGTTTGAAAGAGCATGCAGGCAGAAGGCAAGCCCCGACCTGAAGGAGACAGCACTCCAAAACAGATACAGATCTTGCAAGGGATGGGTCAGCTTCTCATCCCACAGTTATTTAAGTTTGGTAATATGAGAAGCAGCAGGTGATGGAGAATAGCTTTCTGTTATCTGTTGGATTATCATGCTCAGATACCTGGGTCACGTAATGAAAGTTTCCCTAAGTGGCTCTAATTAGGCACCCATTGTTAACCATATGTTTCAATTTTGCAAGGACAAACGTACACATAGTTTGCTCATTGGGCACAGATTTGCCTCTACTGTTCAAATGTACCCTCTGGAGACTATGCCCAGAGGACTTTGTAAATCTCTGGCACCATGTCTCTCCATACAGGAGGAGAGTAACAACTTTGTGAGGTGACAACTGAGAAGAAATCTAACTACATGAATATCTGTTATGGATTTTCATTAGGCGTATGTTCATTTTGTCAATGTCTGTGCCAGTATTCAATTACTAATGCAGGCTTTAAAAACAGGAGAGCATCACTTCAGAGATAATGAAATTTCATGAGGAGAAAGAATATTGGCTTTAAAGGTCTAAAAAAACTGAGACAGTGTTTTCAGACCAGCTGTGACTCATCTGCTTTGTGGAAATCCAGGTTATGATTTCCTATCAGAGACTTTGACAACCCTGATTATGTTGATTGGATTTTGTTACATTTCTGCAATTTTCTGGTATTAGATTATATTTWAAAAAAAATAGAGAAACATAAGGAGAGGGGTTTGCCTACCTGAAACCACATGGAGTGGAAGACTTCTGCCTAATGGCTTTTAATCCAAGCCTATGTAAATTTTAGACTGGATGATCTATGACAT
This sequence comes from Oceanodroma leucorhoa, assembly GCA_030449065.1. Taxonomy (NCBI): domain Eukaryota; kingdom Metazoa; phylum Chordata; class Aves; order Procellariiformes; genus Oceanodroma; species Oceanodroma leucorhoa. Next base: position 3,863,807 of record JASVER010000039.1, read on the forward strand.
AATGAGATCTGTCAAGCACAAGTCATCGCCCTGTAACTGAAATGTGAATAGACATTCACATTATCTAGCATGCAGCAGATAGATATTGCTATTAGAGAAGAGAGGGGAGAGGTGACAAAAATGTCCCATTCCATGGTGAGCAATGGTCAMATTTCATTGTAACGTGAGTGAGAATCATTTGGCACTTTAATCAAAGCAGCATCTCCCATTCTGAGAACAGATAACTATGGCAAAAGAGGCTGCAAGATGACCTGTACTCTTCTGTGTATCTCGTTATTGAGAATTGCCTTGTAGTGTTGAAAGCAGAAGTGCATGTGGAGGGGTAAGGAGAGAAGGAGAAGGCAGATACTGTTTGGGGGTATCTACTTCTGGTCAGTACTGTAACATCTCATACCTAGCATAAATGACAAATGGCATTCTTTTCACTTCCCTTCTTTGGAGAGACATCCTTTCTATTTTGCCTTCATTGATAATCTAAGCACATAATTTAGACAGTGTTTTCCAGTCTTCTGCATCCCATCTCTCTCCCTCCAAGCTATTCCACAGCTCTGGCTGTCTCTGTCTTCTCCAGAGACCTTATCCTGCAGAAATATGTAAAAGCAAGAATTTCTTTTCAAAAAACCCAACAACACTGGTATAACATTTGGAATAAACTAAGCCATAATACTGATTCCTTTTTTTCTTTATTTTGTTCTTTATGGGTCTGAGTTATTTTTCTTCAACCTCTSTTTTTTCCTGCTGTTGTCATTCTTCCCTTTTCATGCCAGTGAAAATGGAAATGAAGAAGGGAAGAGACTRTTAGTCTATGCTTCAGTTTTAGACTTTGAAGACTTGCACATGTATATGGATCTGAACATTCAAGTTGAAAGAGAGTTTATTGGTGTGGCATAAGTGCCAGCTCTAACCCTCACACATGCAACACTGACTGATCCCTTCTCAGGCAGCTCTGAAAACAGCCTTGCTCTGCAACGGTAAATAAAGCAGTGGAGTTAAYGCACAAACCTGGTCTTCTAGGAGGCACACCTGATTTCTGTATCTGAGGACTCTGTCCTTTTACCCCCTACAAGTGGTTCTATTAGAGATGAACCTGTGTAAGAGACAGATACATAAAATATGACCTTATAATAAATTATGCAGGAACCATAAAGTCCACAAATATTTAGCTCTCTCCAGAAGTGGTTTGACAAGATTAAACTTCTTGCTATGCTATTCCCCAGTCGTCAGTCCACTTCATATTTGAATGAGCATTATTAAGAATCAAAGACAACCAGAAAATAGCCCCTAAGCCACTTCAGAAAGAATGCGAGAACGTTCAGATTTACTTGCTTATTTCAAAGCTCCTGTCCCCCAACTTCACCAAAGAGATGTTTAATCTCTTACGCCATCATTTATTCATGCTGATAGCACATACAGGAAGCTGGAGCTAAGGGAAGCAGCCAGTGGCACGTACAGTGCTCATTATTAGATGGATGCTTTTCAAATCTTATTACTGAGTGTGGGGCTCCAGCAAGCGAAAGCAGTCATTTTTCTCTCAGGGTCTCCAAAATGCATGTTTTAAACCAGTAAATAAGTGACAGCCACCCTCAACTTACTGACTGAACACATATAATTAGCAAAATTTCTTACATAGATTGAAATAACTCAGTAGTTCAGAGAGCCAGCTCACCCTTCCTTGTRCACCTCAAGTCCTGTGTGGGATGAAAGGAGAACGCCACAAAAAGCGAGTAACGTTCGAGATGAGAGGTGGTCTGTGGAAGAGGTCTGCACAAGAGCCCCTTCGCCGCAGCGTGCCGCCTTACGGATGGCAACCCTTGGGTGTGAAGATGAAACTCAGACAGACCCACTGGCTGGGGCACCCTGCAGCGCTGGGGGTGGTTTGGCCATGACCGCTCTCCCCTGAGGAGGACAAGGATGGGGCTCTGCAGCACCACCAAAATCCTGGGCATTGGCAGACAATTCTCCACGCTCAGTGCTTGCTGTCCAAACAGATGGAGCTCAGCCCTGAGCACCCTCAAAGGCAACAAACTCCAGTTCCTAACACTTAAAGCTCTCCAAAATTATAATCTTTTTGTCCAGCTCCAACTGAATCTGCCATGACAGTTCATTACCAGCCCTCCTGAAAGCAGCCCTACTTCTGCTCCTTTTGCCTTCAGCCTCTATAGACTTAGACTATAAACAAACCGATAAATCATATCTCGGTCTCTGATTTAAGCAACTTTTTAATACTTGGAGATTCATTTATGTGCCAATTCAGTTCAAAATCATTTTTATTTCCCACTAAACAGAAATAAAGAGGTCATGCTAGAAGGAGTATTTTGATATTTCCTAAATGAGATATGCCCCATGGAGCCAGCACATGAAGTTAAACGCATGCCGTGACCTTTCTCAGCTGYCACTGTGCAAGTTGTGAACCTCCGAGGTTCCCCTGCGCAACACACACCCGGGGGGCTGGAAGCTCATGAGCGGCTCATCAGGGGGAAATGCCAGAAAAACAAAGTTTTGCAGGACGGACGTATTTTCATGACACCTTTCCATTTCTGATTTCATGTTCCAATGAAATCAATTTTGCCACAAAGTTCTTGACCTGCTCTAACCACAAGCAGGCATAATCTGTTGGAAGAATAAAGCCTATCACAAAATCAATGCTACATTTTTCTGCACTTAGTTTATCTCTTTCATTGATTACACCACTAAAAACTGTTGAAGCACAGCTACAAGAAAAGATGTAAACACTGAAGAAGTTATAAATCCATGTAATAAAGATAATGTTCCAGATCCTCAGCTGCTGGATGTCAAACTGTGTTGTTTTGTAAAAGCCCTAAAATTAAATAAAATATTATATTCCACGGGTTTTCTTTATGAAGTGCAAAAACCTGTTTTCAGTTGTATCATATGCAGATACTCCATAAACRCCAATTAAACTAAGCTAAAAAACATTTTATCATTTTATAATTAAGCAGCATCCAAAATTCTACAGATTAAAACAATTTTGAATAGAGCCTATCTTACAGGATTAGATTATTATAATATTTGCACAAAGAAAACGCCAAACWTTCTATAACTTCATAGAGAACAGTGGGGAAAATCCAGTTTAAAACTGCTTTGCCAGAGAAACTAAAAGCAGTGCATTTCTTGCACTACAAGAAGCAAGAAATATTAGTATTTAAACAGCTAAATGAGATGGCATCTGTAAAACTAGCACAGAATAGTATATTGCAATTATTATATTGAAAGCTAGAAGTTCCAGAGACAGTTCAATACAGAAAAAAATAAATAAATCACTGTATATTTACCACAAGTCTCCACCTTCCAGTGCACATAAATCTCTTGTTTGGAAGTTCACTCAGACCATATCTGAAGACCCTGTCTTTTGAGGTTATTTTTCTAGCAGTCCAGAACAAAGMAAGCAGCAACAGGCAACTCTGAGCACTCGTATGACTGTGCTCATCAGTCCCAAGAGAGGATAAAATACCTCCCTGTTTGCAAGCCCATCACATGGCAGCCACCTGACACACCTGCTTTGCTGCGCCTAGAGTCAGCTCACGAAAAACTTTTCCAAGTTTCCTAACATATGTAATCAGTTATGCATGCTCTCTTGAAAGAAAGGACAGACATCATCCTTACGTGCCAGTATATACCTTTTTTCACATTTTTAAATTAACATSAGATTCAATTCAGTATATAGCTGATAAAAAGATCGCAAGTATTCCTGGAATCACCACTGCCTATGTGGTTGAAGCTCTCCTGAAGACTTACTAAATTACCCTAATACTAATAAGCAAAATAAAAGCTGCTTAAAGTAACCCCAAGATTTTGCAGAGCAATCTGCACAAATTCCTCAACACAAATTCCTGCCTCAGTTACTGCAGTTAAGCATTCTGGATTAATTTTATTTTATGTTCTGTCATCATAATCACAGCTACATGGCTGCAATCCACCACAACAATGATATTCTGGGGTGGGGAATCTATGTATCTGCAAGTTTCATAATTGCCTTTTTATTGCAATCCTGTAGTTTCTAGAATTTCTAAAAAATGGATATTAACATAATGTTCATAAAGAATATTAATAGGTTACAGCAGAGCAGTCAGAGTACCTAGCAGCCTTGAAACGTACCACAGAGCATTCAAATTAAAGATGGCATTTGCAGGGATGACAACGCTGTAAAACCAGGCACCAAATCACCCCATCAGTCACACAAAATGCAGCTCTGAACCACTTTCATGGCATATAACTCCACAGAGCCATGTGTAAGACTTTACTGTAAACAAATTTATAAACATAACAGTTTGATCACAATTTCAGCTTCATGAAATCATTTATCTTTGTTGATTCTTCATAATTATCTCACAGTTGCCAAAAGCACATCAYAGTACGACCAATGGTACACCGTACATGAAACACTGCTTGCAAATGTAATGCCTAATTTCTCTGTGTAGATATTCTAGACACGACACAAAGCAAAGAGCACTGCCTAGATTTTCTTTTCTTGAAAGAAAGACCAAACTGCTCACAATTCAAATGAAAAGTTCTGATCCTATATAAAAATACTGACAGTTTTTAGGTTCATTGGGCTCTCCCTGCTATAAATGAAGGTTGTAGATTTCAGCTAGCAAAAAATAAGTCAAAAGAACAGACCAAAGAAAATTTTCTAGGACTAGTTGGCAGAGAATGAAAATGCTAGGAAATTCCACTTTCCTTAAAGTGGAAAACTTYAAACAGTGTAAGAGACTGCATGGCAAACCTAAGAAGTTCAGCATCCTTTTTATAATTGGAGAGAGGAGAGGATGAACCTGGAGAAATATCAGCTGCATAGATTATAAATGTGTCTCTGCCTTTTTCCGTTTCCTAGCACAGTGAATAGCGGGCGCATACATCAATATAAATCAGTACTATATATCTGTTAAAGTAAACATCTACTGTAAATGTACTGTGACAGTCACAGCCTTTGACTTTAGGATTTCAAACATTTTAGCCACTGTGTATTTGCGATTCTTCATTCATTTATTTCTGACCAAAAAAGAAAACCCCACCCTGAATGTATTTTCTCAAGAGACACTTAATATTCATACCAATTAATGCATGAATTCTAGCAGGTGAGGTGCTTCTCTTTCCTCCTGGGAATGATGTATTCAGTTACTGCCAGCAGATGTATGTAAGTAGGGAAGGAAAACACAAATTCTTTTTATTTCTGCTCCACGCATCGCTGAGTATTTTCAACTCRTTTTTATGCAGAGGTTTTTGTGTTAAAAAAAGCTATTCACTCCCATCCCATGCATTACACTGGGCATTTTTAAAAATAATTTAAATTACGCTGGAATGTTTCTGTCTCTAATGACCTAGTGAGYGATGCCAGCCTATTCTTTGGACATCTGTTATTGCAGGGAGGCCTGCACAGAGAGATGAAGCATTCAGATCATGCATCATGCCAGGTCATGCACAAGTATGTTTCAAAGCATCAGGGCATAATTTGCACAAATGAGGATCCTTGGGAGTTTAGTGCCTGATCTAAGAGCAACTAAATAGTGATCAAAACATAATAGCCTGTCTTTAAACTTCTTGGTATTTAGAATAACATTGAAATCAGCCACTGAGCTTGTTTCAGTTCAGAAGCCAGGGGARCCCCTATCTCAGTGAAGAAATTGTGCCTCAGGGAGATGACGTGCTATTCTCTTGAATCCACGCAGAATTAAGTCATATTTACACAGAATGCATATCGACTTTTGTATGTGAAAACTCCTGGGCAGCCTTGGACCTTGAAGAATTTCACACTTGTGTTCTATGTCATATTTTAACCTCTCATGCCAAGCTCCTGGTCCTACTCCAAGTCAAAGTGAATATAGAGAACTTCCATGGACACAAAGTCAGAAAGCAGAAAATATGCTGTGAGCTTGATCCAGGGCTGATGGAAGTCAGAAGAAACCTTTCCATTACCTCCAGTGGGCATGACAGTTACAGAGTTGCTTGGGCTGCAGGGAACCTCAGGAAATTGYGCCAGGGTAGGTTTAGACTGGACATTAGGAAAAATTTCTTCACTGAAAGGGTTGTCAAGCATTGGAACAGGCTGCCCAGGGAAGTGGTGGAGTCACTATCACTGGAGACRTTCAAAAAACATGTARATGTGGCACTTCAGGACATGGTTTAGTGRGCATCGTGGTGTTGAGTTGACGGTTGGACTTGATAATCTTAGAGGTCTTTTCTAACCTTAAYGAATCTATGATTCTATGAAATCTGTAGTCCAACCTTCTGCTCAAGGAAGGGTTAATGCTGAGTTCTCGTCAGGTTGCTTAAGGCAGTTGGGTCTTGAAAGCCACCAAGAGCAGAGACTCCAGAAGCCCCCTGGGCCAGCATTCAGTTATCCTCACAGTCAAAAATCTGATCGTCTGGAACCTCCCCTCCTTCACTTTATRGCTGTCGTCTCTCTCCTTCTGTGCATCTGAGCAGAGAGCCTGGCTTCGTCGTCTTTGACCTCTTCACAGTTACTGGAAGGCTGCTGTTAGATCCCCCTGAAGCCCTCTCCTCTCCAGGTTAAAAGTCCAATTCCCTCAGCCTCTCCTCACAGRAGAAGTGCTCCAACTGCCTGGGAACATTGGCACGTACATGGCTTATTACATTTCTGATTTGCTTTCCTAATAATCTGTTCCTCAGCCAACTTCACTCTATAGCCTTACAACTTAGTGGAGTGCTAGCAGTGGAGCATGCTAGCACTTTTTTTCCTTGCCTTTTTTGAAAAATCAAAGTCCCACTGTGGTGACTGCATAAATTACCATGTCTTCATGGAARAGATTTCAGGGAGTTATTTCAAAATGACAGGTTCTGAGCTTTCCAGAAATCTGCACCAATATATTTCTTTATGCCCTGAATGGGATGGGGTCATATGCTTAACTGATGTAAGCTGTCATAGCACCATTACTCCAATGGRATTTCATTATTTTTTACTCCAGCTAAGGATTAGACCAACAGTTTCTCGTAGGAGGCTAGCCAGCATTTCAAATCACAGTTGTGTTATTTTGGCAGCTTATCTCTGTGTACAGAAACCAATTATTGCTGGAATGCATTCATTTTTTGTTCAGTTTCATTTTAAAGATTTAGCAACCCCTTCTTTCCACTGCTGTTCCTAGATTGCTTGAAGAACACCATAGTGGAATAATCAGAAGGGATCACGTTGGTAAAGAAAAAATAGCAGGTATTTTCTCTTGAGCATTAGCACACAGAAATCCTTACTTAAATACCTAAGAACACACATGTCATCTGCTTACATGCACTAAACAAGAAAATCCCACATTCCTCAACATCGTCTTGTCAAGTTTCTGTTCTCTTAAAAATCCCTCAGTCCAGACCTCTGGAAATGCACAGCTTCAAAGAGGTTGCACAAATAGAAAGGAAGGAGCAGTTCACACCGGCGGAGCGATTAACCACACCACCCTGAACCACGGAGACAGCTACGGATGAAGAATGGTTAAACAACCTAGTTTTGACTCATGCTTAAGGTACTTCTAAGTTGATTCCCTGAACTCCTAGTCAGGCAATAGCCATCATGGCAGAGAAACAAAATCAAACGCAAAGGAAAGGATTTGAGAGGTTATAAACTTTGTCCTCTTCTCATCATTCATTTTCATATTTGAGAAAAGGAAGACAAGGTCTAAATCGCATTTGCAAAAGTTTCATCTCTCTAATAATTTTATCAGTCTGCCACATTCTTAATATAATAGAATTTCCTTTTTCTCTGTACTTCTGTGAAGTCTAAGATATCATACCCAGTGCGATTGAACAACAGAATTAAATATCAGCTGAGCTCAGTTGGTTCAGTTGCACAGTCCCTTTCCTTCCAAAGAAATTAATTTTTTTCTGGGACTTTTCATTTTCAACTCAATCAGAGTTGAAGCAAAGGCGCAGAATGTTTTTAACCCGTCTTGGACGGAAAGTAAGTAAAAGCCATGCTACGCACAGACCATGTTAATGCAGAGTTTTAGGAATGTTTGTTTCAGCAGCTGCTATTTGAGAAAAGGTCCAAAAAACTGATTCCTATTTTGACTTTGTCCCAAGCTCCCAGGATGAACCTGCATTCTTCTTTCTTGCCTCTTCTCTCCCACTTCTCTGGTGAAGTGGGTGCCAGGTACTTTGGGGAGACAAAGCTCTCTCTGTGCCCCTTAGGAGGACAAACGGGCAGGTCACTGATGCAGAGATGCGAGGGGTGTCTCAGTCATGAGCCTGTGGAGGGGTGGGAGATGTTCCTCACAGGGAGAATTTGGGGTTATGGAAAGCTGCCTGAATAAAGAAGAGAGCCTAACATGATCTTTCCTGCTCAATAAACAAAAAATGACATGTTTGATTCTCAAGTCCTTCTTTTATTTTGTCTTTTATATATGTGTGTGTGTATATATATAGACAACACAGAAGAAAAATTTCCTTGAAAGATGTTAAGCTTGTGTAGTTTGAAGTGGAAATGTTTTCGTGAACTCTGGACCAAGCTGGTTTGATGCCCGAATGCTTTGAAGTGTGTTTGGATGAGGGTAGTTCTGCAGTTTAAAACCAGTTCTACTGATTTCTCTTTTCTTTTACTTTCTTTATATACAACTGCACGTCTTCTACCTTTGAAGAAGGGGAGAAGGACTGACTGCTCATGGAAGAAACCAGCAAGAGACATTAACATTTGGATGCCAATTACCATTACATGAAGGACTACCCAAGTGATGGGATAACTCAGCTGTGTCGATTAGTGAGACAGAAGCAACTGTACAGAGCTTGGACTATGAAAAGAACATAAGGGTGATCATTTTAAACTCTTTTACCAGAACCAATACATGGTGCTAGAAAGTAAAATACCCGAGTGGTCTGATGGATAATACTCCTTGCTCATATATCCTGCAGTGCTTCTGCCTTTGTGCTAATGTACTGATCCACAGAGATAAGAGAGAGGGCAAAGCTTCGAGCTGAAACAGGTTAACTTGACATCCTGCTTTATGATGTAACATAATTCAACATAAAGTTCACCCGTAAAAAAAAAAAAAAAATCATCTCGTCAGTCCTATTGCTGTTAATACCATTAGTTCAGTCACCTACAGAGGGTGGAAGCCCTCCTCTCCTTGCTCTCAAATAGTTAGGAAAAAAAAAAAATCTGTGAAACAGCTGAAGAAATAATGCACATATTTAGCAAAAGTAAAGCAAGTCCCTATCTACATGAAACACAAAAAACTTAGAAGGCAAGCTTTTCCTGTGCTATGCAAAGTCCCTGTAATTGTTCAATATGATCCACAGTTGAACGAATTTATAAGTGATTGACATCCTACTTCCGAGATTTGAAATGAAAACCCACAAATTGTGTGTTAAGTATTAATTTTAGAGACAAAATATCAGTTTAACCACAGATGACTGAAAAGAAAAAGGGGAGAATACAACACAGAAAATGACTAAACACACAGTTCACATCAAAAATCTGTTCAAAATATATTATGCACGTTGGGACTGAGCCAGTGATTGTAACTGCCCACAGCTCTCTGCAGTCCTTGTCATACAAGACCAAAACTAACATGTATCTTAGCAAGATTTTTTAATTTTGCAGAGGTGCCTTGTTGGCAAAACACCAAATTCACTTCTTATTTCAAACATTGCTTTAAAATTTTACAGAAAACAAAATAATCATATTTTAACGCTCATGAGCTAAAACATCTGTTTTTTCAGCAACTGGACATTTCCACGTACAAGCYGGTGGGATTTGTTTTTTCCTGTGTATGTATTTTCCTGGTGAACACCGAGGGAGCTGTGTATAAGGGGGGTGAGAGCAGAGAGATCGGGACAGAGACTTCTTTTCTACCTACATGGAAATTTAAGGTTTCAACTATTTTCAAATCCCACCAGCTTCAATACAGTCTTCGTCAACCCTAAAAAGGCAGAAAAAAAATGGTTCTGCTACTGGGCTGAAGCAGTTAAAAAAAGCAGACTGGCAGGAGCCACACTAACCAGGGCTTGCACCGACACCGAGCTGGGGAGAAGGATGCTGAACCTCAGACTCGTGCTCGCTGCTGCTCGATGAGATGTTTCATTTCATACTCGTCAGGCACTACAGGCTTCCYGAGCTACAGCTAATTATATAAGATTTATCTTTACAGAAACACGAGGATTAGGCAGGCAGGAAAGRAGCTAAAATTTATTTGGAGGTTTTGTTTAATAAAAAGGTATAAAAAACAGGGTTTGTACAGAACAAAATTTCTSAAACATGTATCTAAAGGCAAGTGGGGGGAGGAGATTAGCATTCAGTTTTTTCTTTTCTCCCATCCTTTCATGCTGCTGCCAGGGGAAAAAAAAAAGGGGGATATGAACTTGTGATGCAGCAAGGAGTTGATACTCCCAGTAGATGGGAGACTGCTGCTCCTCCCTATTGCACCCAAGAGCCACATATTCCTCACAGAGCTAAAATTAATACTTTTACCAATCTGTATTGTATACCAGATGTTTAGTCCATGAGGAGGTCAGTCTCCACAGAGCAAGATCAAAACCCCATTATTCAAACCTCGAGATGATTAAAAAACCCTAAGGAAGCTAACATGAAATTGCAGTCGGTATCAAAGCTCTCCCCAATTTCACCAGGAGTAGCATCAGTACAAGGCAGGATGGACATACACACAGATGACAACATATGGACATGTAAAGGTCAACACAGTTCCCACTGTGTGAGCTAACAAACTAAATCCACTTACGCCGTAGGCAGGAATGGACCTGAAACCTCCGGCATTACAAGGCACTTCCATGCAAAGGTTCATTTGGTTTTACTAGTAGCTGTGTGAGCAGCATTTTCACTCATGCTGGACAAGATCATGACTCTCCCATTCATTGCAGTGAGAGATGAGAACACCACTGGACTTTTTTTTTTTTTTTTTTACACCTTTGGTGAGAAATTCCTGCTATAAACATTTCCAAAACATATCTTTTAATCCCAACCTTTTATTTTACTTCCCTTAATTTTGGCAAAGGTAGCTTTTAGTCTTATTTCTTTAAAAAAACTTCTTCCCAAACTCTCCCCCAATATTTCTCTCTCCTGCAGTTTCTTAGTAACATTAATTAGTTATTGTACATCGATCCTAATCTGTGATACACGTGAAGAGAACCCGACAGCACTTCATCACTTGTGTTTATAACTCATGTGCATAAAAGAGCTTTATAATAAATCGGTCTCAAGACAAGTACATTTTGCAGGTTAAACACGTACACCAGAATTTAATTCATCACCAACTTTTTCATCATATTTACATTTGATCACCTGATAAAATAACACCATGTGCCTCCGTTTCATTTTCAGGAGCGCAGTGCTCCTCCTGAAAGATTTGCAGTGACTCCCACGTGCACCGGAGCCGCAGAAGTGACAGCACCCTTTTTCAGCACTTGCTCAACATCTCAGGCAATGCGTTCTTGAAAAGAAGCTCTGCCACAGGATGACRCATAAGGAATAAAATAGATGAATAATGGAACGAATACTATCAAAAATTTCCATGGTTCCCCCTCCCTTCTTCACTGGCATTTAACACTCTGATGAACTGAAACTGGAAGAATTACAAATAGGTGTACTGGCAACAGAACAGTTTGATACTGATTTTACAGGCAGCTGTTTTCTAAAAAATATCTTTATGGTATTATAATTATCTTACCAATTCATTTGTRGGAGGAAGACCTAATATTTCTTCTCCATTTAGACTGCCAGCTCTAAGGAAGCAAGGACTGTCTAAGTCTTTATTCTGTATGGTGCTTATAGTGGGAACAAAATACAAATAAGTGAATAAAAAAAAGATGGTAAAAATAACTTTTGGACAGATAACCTTAAAAAAAGCAAACCAGCTTTCCACCTGGGACAAGTCCACACTGTGTTCCAGGTGACAGGTGTAGAAAATTTCCTAGGAAAGTGTTCTCAGTTGCAATTTGCAGTGGGATGATCRGTTGTAATTTGCCATTGATAATCAGTGCAGTCAATATTGGATTGCGTTGTCATAATAACAAAAGAAGATTCATTCCAGCAYCAACCAGACTTTGCAGTTCATCTCCTTGTATGCTAAGCCTCTAAGAGACAGTAAGCACTACTCTGGGAGGCTCACAGTCAGAGTTGAGACTGGCTGAATGGTCTGTGTCGTCTCCACTTCTTCCCGCRGGCTGAGCTCTGCGCACAGGGATGGGACCTGTCTGCTCCCTCGCTGGGCACAGCCGTCCCGTACCAGCGCCCACCYGTGCCCCCGAGCCGCAGCGGGGGCTGTCCCCAGGTCCAGCCCGCAGTGGGGGTCTGGGGTGACGTGCTGAAGGAGCGAACCCAACCGCTCTGCTGCCGTGGCTCAGCGCCCGCTCGCTGCTCTCCAGCCACCGCAGAGTTGGTCTTATAACCGTTGGGTTGCTCTTCATAACCATTGGACACCTTTGCAGAGTTCTCTGTCCTCTCCTTCAAGACCTGCCAAASGGCTGTGCTGCGCTGCGCAGCCGCCTCTGTTGCTGCTCAGGGTCTGGCACAGCATGTCGCTTTGCATTTATTGCTAGCAAGAGCACTGTGGGTCTGCTGTCAGCATGCCGATCTGGCCTTTCACCATAAGCTCCTTGCTGTTTTTATTTCCTCTTTCTTCCTTTTAGGTCTCCCTACATGAAAGATGCATTTTTTCTGTAGCAGGTCTTTTTTCCTGTCATGCTGCCTCACCACAAATCCTCCAAATTAAGCACCATGTCATCTGTACATCTGGAATACTTAAGACTCTCATTACTGGTATTTCACTGTGGCTAAAGTAATTCCGGCAGTAGAAAATCTTCCTCTTCTTCCCGAGGCACATCCCGGCAGCTTAGGGTGCGACAGGGAGTCACCTTGTCCTGGTTATCTGCTGGAACTGGCACTGTCATGGTCTCTGCATAACCTGTACCTCTTCACTTGCACAGAGGTGTACGCTATTTCTGATGGAATATCTGTTAAAAACAGTAACTTTACCAGTTTGAGCCTTCAAGCGTTACAGTGGCTCTTTGACTGTGTAAGAGCATGCATGCTTGCAGCCTGGAGCATAGAAGCACCTCTTGAGGAGTCCTTGCAAAACCAGATCAACTTCTCCAATAGCTCACGCCATTTTTCTTCTTTTCAGCATTTAACAGATTGTCCACTCACTGGAGTGTTGCAGCAAACCCAGCAGTAGGTGCAGAATAATTGCACGAGGTTCTCTTTTTAAAATCTCAATTAAAGGAAAGATCAGTAATACCAAATCAGGATATGAAGAGAAAAATTAGTTTGATAGTTTTCTAGTTTTATGTTTCTCATTTGTTTTAGTTCAATCAAGAGTAACAGAAAAAAGTAGTTTGGATTTAGCTGGAATTTTGCAAGGGTCCTAAAGCTGTTGGAAGGCAGTAAGATCTGGGGTTCCTGCATCCTACTTAACACCAATCAACCTCGATGAGCTTCAGGTACCTCACTCCCTAAGGTTCAGACACACAAGTCAGATACTTAGCATAATATGTAATATGAATGGATCCATGGTATCTCTCTTTCTACATGAACACCCTCACTTCATGACAAAAAGACAGACAAGTCAGCCTAATTTGGCAGAAAATTGCATTAACTGAAATTCCTCATGCTTTCCACATGTATTCATACAGACCAGCTGATGCACAGGAGCTTGGTAACCTTCATTAGCCTCACTGGGAGGAGTAACCTCACCACACAGAGCACAGCCCCCGTCACTGGACTTGAAATAAGCAGGACTGATGTGCCTAAAGCAAGATACAACATCAAAGTTGCATGAAAGTTTAAATGCAATCCAAAAGATTTCAAGTATCATCTCACTGGAGTGCACTGCATAAGACACAAGATTATTCAGTAACATTCATCCTGCAGGACAGAAAACCTCAGGTGGCATTTTGAACCTTCAGGTCTCTAATATAATTTTAAAAATTTTTGTCTAAAAAGTACTCTTGACAGTGAATTGAAAACTGTTGTCAAAATATAATTTAATTCTCAAATTTATTCAAATTTTTCAAAAAGCCAGGTTTCACCTCCTAAGCAGCTCCAACATAGCCCTTTCTGCTTATCATATGATGATACAGCCCTTACCCAATTACATGATCAAATAGCATTCTTGCTGTAAGATTTTCAGCTCATGTCACAGGTTGTTGAAGAGATTCTAGAGGAAAAGGTTGCTTTCTATTTGGTCTTTCCATTTTTGCTGCCAAGATGGAAATATTGGTAGTAAAGAAGGTGAGAGGAAGGTGGAAGGAGCAGCGAACACTCCCTAGCGAGTGCTGATCATAATGCTCGACACCAACAGCATGATCAATAGGAAAACAAGCAAAGAACAGATAATTCTCTAACAGATGGTGGGAGACAGAGGCAGCAGCCGGCGTTGCTCTGTGCAGTACAGCAATCAGCACGACCAAGGGGCAACAAGAAGACTCTCTGCTGCTATAATGACGGGTCATAGATACTTAAGAGGTACAGAAGAATGTGCAAATAACTTGCTAGAGGTGATGCTGGGGAGGTTTTGCACGTGCTGCTCAGCACAAAAACGTAAGCACACAAAAGACGTCCCATTCGCTGCAGATTTCACCAGCGCAGGGAGAGGAGAGGTGGGTGAGACTTCTCCCAGTCTGGGCATCATCTGACATACTCCAGTGAGGCTCAGAGAACAGTTTTGTAACTTGAGTGAACTGAGAGAGATGATGATTTTGGTCAGAAAATGTGTGTTGTAAATAATGAAATATAAAGCCAGAAAAGAACGGACTGAGCTGAAGCTCAGTGACACAATGAAGATTTGAGCAGATACAGCTGCACAGTTGGAATGCTAAAATTTTCAGTGCTGTGCTGGCATTTCTCAGCTCCTGGTAAAAATAGCACCACTGGTGTGGTTACCAGGGATCACAAAAACCCGTGAGAAAGTTCCAGTGTTGAACAGGTATTAAAATAAAAGAGCCCACTGGGAATGTGGATTGAAAAGCCACAGGGAGAGGAATGAGGTTTGCACGTGTGAGAAGAGTGACAGAACGCTGTGAAAAGCGCTCGGCGAGCAGGTTTGGAGCTGCACGTTCTGCACTCGCTTTAGCAGAAGAGCGACAACAGCCACTGCAATGTATGCGGCCATGCAACGTGGTACCGCGGTCCCTGCAGTATGGTGATACAGTCCACAGCTTGCTGTAGCACATCTAACRACTGCATTATATTATTGAACACAAGTTCCTGGCTTTGGGTTAAAAGATCGGAGACCCAACGCCCACTTTCAACAGCACACCTGCCCGGAAAGCACAACGTAAGCTTTTCCACCCTGATTCTGCTAGCACATCTTGGTCCTGAAACAAATGCTATTCATTAGCACGCATCAGACAGGCAAGGGACAAGGACCTGGAGAAGACCTCAAACTATACAGTAATATATAGACACACATTTTTGACTGAGAAGGTACAAAGTATTAAAGCAACTCAGTCCCCACCTTAGTGCCTATGTAACCGCAGCTGATGTCATGTGGGTCAAGTACTTTAATCAAAGAATGTAGAAGTTACTGCAAATTAACTGGCATGTACAGTTGAAAGATAGCTCAGAAGAGAGAAGATCATCCTGCTGAATGGAAAAGTAAAGCCTAAACGCCCTAAGTGTATGTTACTCTTGACTTTGGCATCAACAGAAGGAAAATAAATAAGGGTAGAAACACGGTATTTTATGAGACTCATTACAGAGAAGTAGTACATAGAGTTCTTGAAGTATGCAAAGGGTTCTGTTGAATTAGAGTCATCACAGGAATTACAGTGAGTTTAGTTCACTTTCAGAGATCCTATCAAGAACACCATTAACCTGCTGCTCACAGCTTGATCCCCAAAATCTAATGAAAGCATGTAACATACTACCAACTGTAGCCTCTTCTATCACTCTAAAAATGTACCTTATTACACCGATGCCATTTTTCAACTTAAATGTAGCTGCCTGGTTGCTTTCAGAATACATCAGGATTCAAATCATCACCTTCCCTAAGTGGATAAAACAAGGAAAGCAGAGCTACATACACGCACAGACAGCTGCTCCAGTGGGCTTTTGGTGACTTCTGAAACAGGAGGAAGACCAACAGAGAGCTCACATGCTATTTTCAGTGCACCGCAAGTAGCTAATTGACCACCTGAAGCATGAACACTGTTGAGGGTGGAGCTCAAAGTACAAAAAAGTGGGCAAAACACGTACCTGTGAACGTATCATAGAATAAATATGCTGAACCAAAAGTTTTCCAGAAACACAGAGTAACAGTTGAACCTTGTGAAATTGTGACTTCACATTTTTTGAAGCTTGTGAGGCTGATGACATCATATTACTAAATCTCACACAGAACACATATGTAAGCAAATCATTTCTAACGTAAGGCATGGTGAACATCACAGGAAGAATCAAAGTGATTAACAGCATTGCACTTGCCATTGCCTCCCTGCTCAAACATCCGCTTGTAGCTGGATCATTTCGGAAAGCAGCTTTGAGTTCAAGACCAGAAGACGGGTGTGAGTTCGTGTCCTCAGCTACGTTAGCAAAATGCCTTCCCCATTCTGAGTTAAGGTACAGAAATCACTATCTTCAGCCTCTGTCTCCGGCATTTGGCAATACAAGACTTTCTACAAGGGGCTTCTTTGCAAATCAGCATGAGTCATTCCTGCTGCGCCTCACACTTGTTACTTCTTTTGACCTACCATGAGCATATTCCGGAGCTATTGTCACTGCAGCATGATTCAATTAGCCCTCTCCCTCCCCAMACCCTAATTTTCTCCTTTGCTAATTCTCTAGCCTGGAACAGCAGATGCCTTCCTATCAAAACTTTCAGTGCACAGTGCTGACATTTGGAGATAAACACGAAAAGCACTAGACAGGCAGCTAATTCTGATCTCATCCTGCTCAGAATTTCGATTACAATTTGCTTTTAAGATGTCTATCCACAGCACTAGTACGGAGATATGTCAGACATGCAGCCCTGCTAATAAAAAGACAACATCGTACTTTGCATGTCAAACAACAGTATAGATAGGTTCAGAAATTTCACAGCACATGTAAAATCCTATTAACTGCACCACCATTTGAAGACCCAATTTGAAGCTGCAGCAAAAGCTCATTCTCCAAACTGATTATGGCATCATAGAATACGCTTATCCCCCAGGTCTGAGGATTTTATTTATTTAAGCTCCCTGACCCCAGAGGCCAAAATTCAGTAAACTTTGCGGCAGGCATAATAATTAGAGATGCAAGAGCAGGCACCCCACGTACTCTCACCGCACAGCCTCCTTCCCTTCGCCCCACGCTCACTTCCCAAGCACTAAGCCATGTAATTGGGCTTATGCATATGAGCGCAAGCATTTAAACCCATCAACATTTTAGGCACACAGACAGCCCCCGGGGTCAGGGAAACTGAATATCTACAGAAAATAACAATACGGTGCACTGCTTACTGCTAAGGTCCAAATCACACGAGGAATAGAGAGAAAGCACCAGCACAGTTTATGGCTGGCTCACAAAAACTGTCTCTTTGATAGCAGACGAGTGTAACTCCAGTCTGTGCTTAATCCAAAGCCTTTCCCAGATTTAGAGAGTTCATTAGGCTAATGTGTCCGAGAGCTTAACACATCTCCTATCTACATCAGCCCAAAGCTCTCAGATGCAGGACAAGCTTTGAATCAGAGCCTGTGGCCACAGGAACTTGTGGGAGCTGAATGGTCGACAACTGCTACCAGCTGCTTCTGGTTGACCGGTTTGATGGCTACCAGCACCCAGTTAGGGCACATGGAGATGGTCTTGAAAGAAGTCTGAATGAACTGAGCCTCAAACTCACACACAAGAATCCTTTGCCCAACATCTTACCAGGTTTGCATTATCGTCTCTCTTGCCTGTCAGTGTAAGTAGGAGCATACCAAAGCCATGAAGAGGTGCCATAGGCATGGAACATGAATACAGTAAGGCAATCATTCCCTTGGAGGGTTTATAATCTACATTAAATAGAAGCCTCTTCACTGGGCATGTTGTTATGATCTGGGTACTTAATATAGAAGCACTAAATGGCAGCTTAGGGATTTACAGGAACCTTTCTCTAAACAAAGGAGGGGAAGGGAYGGGCAGTGGCAGTGTATGGATGTGCGTGCTGATAAATGGAAAGGGGTTGCTTCAAAAATGATCTGTGACAATCCTTACCAAAGCTATAAACATATTTAATTTGATCTCAGGAACTCATTCAGCCTTGGTCTCTCTTGCAGTTGCCAACCACTAGAATCATCTGTGGGGCTTGTCCTATGCAGACCTTTCCAAAATGAGAAAAAAACAATGCGATAAACAATTCTGCTTTATTGATCAATACACTTAATGCAACATAAAGCCACGGGTAAATACATATCTTAGCTCTGAATGAACACTGAAAACATGATCTTTTTCAGTAAGTTGCTGACTGCTTTTGTGGAGTGAGAATTCAATTACTTAGTGGTAAAGGAGAGCAAAAAATAGTGAGTAGCACTGGGCAGATATTTTAATAATTTCTGTGCAATATGCCACATGCATCTCATCTTTGCAAGAACTTACTGCAAACAAAGGAAGAAATGACCAGAAGAGGCAATTGATATACATAACATTGCTGTTACAGTGATTAGGACCACAACCAGAAGCTTAAATTAATTGAAAATCTGCTTCCTCACAGTTGCATTTTTGTTTTAAAGGATGTACTGAAGCCATTGTAAGATTAAGATTAAATCCTACCCTCAATAAAAGCCATCGTCAAGCCAAACTTTATGCCAGCTGCAAGATTCCCATCCACRTGAAAATCCCTATTATGGAAACAACAAGCCAGCAAAGGTATCCTGCTTGTAACACGGAAAAGAAATACGAGTTGRAAACTTAGAGGTTAGTGAAAGGAYCTGTTGCAAGACTCTCTTGCCATTAGCACTCCTGAGTGTGGATTCAGGGTTTCCAACGAGTACATCCATTTCCCTCAAACCCAGTGGGCAGCCAGGTGGCCAGGGACAAGCTCGCGAGGTGGTTTCATCAAGTCCCCCACTGCAGAAAGCGGCTGGCAGGACAGCGAAACGCGGCTTAGTGTGCGCCTGGGAAGTAGGAAATGAATGTCAAATCCGACAATTTGTCAGGCTCAGCGCAGTGCTTCAGAAACCCTGAATAACAGTGCCCCGGAGCACACAGGCACTGGGAACGCCACTGCCTTGCTGGGACAGATGCGCGYACAATGCGTCGCAGGGAGGAGTGTGAGGTGGCTCCGCGGGTCAATACCGCAGCCACAGGCAAAACCTTTTCATTGTYCCACACGACTACATCCACTAAATTCAGCTGGCTGTTTTCAGATGCTKCTTCTTCCAAGTTCTGGCTGATGGCAGAGGATTCCCAAAAGGCCATTGATACATTACCACTAGCGAAGCCTTGAGGGATTTTCCTGCCTCCGTTAGAGTTTATCACTTATTTGGAGGCTTTTGGAAGCCCCCAGAACATTCCTGACAGACTTCTGGTGGCTGAAAAACGTTTCTGAAAGACAGCCTATATGCTCATGGGATAGATCAGGTTGTGCTATACAACAGGTATTTGCAAAAGATTTCTTTAAGAGCTATAAATCCATACAAGTTCTCCCCTCTGCACCTTGCCTCAAAGCAATAATTTGAAGACTCTCTGCTCTACTACCAACCTATCCAAGATATTTTGCAAGAGCACTTTGAACAAACACCAAGCAATAAAAGCTTATTTGCCAAATGGTGTTACCTCTTTGGTTGCTGGAATTATAAAGTGCTTTGTTGTCATACAAACAGTTTTTACCCTACTTTCTGCAGAGGTACCAAGCTTATCCCAGCCTAAGAATGACCTCGTTTATTAAAAAAACTAGTTAAAATACCAGCAACATCTCACTATGCCAGAGCAGGCACCGAGGAAGCAGAAGCCAGCCAGCTAATACCCTGGATTTCATGATAATTTCAACTTCTTCTCCGGTTCAGTAAAATATTTGCACCCAATCTACAGGAAGGATTTTCTGGCCATGTTATATGTGTAGAATATATCTTGTGTTGATTCTATTGGGTAAACCATGAAGCCAGACCAATCAGTATTTATGGGCGTTGTGGGTATTTTCYCCCCACAGTTTAACAGATTTCCACCAGAGCATTCACGTCATTTCTCAGGTGCCATAAAACATACCTCTACCCTACACACTGGTGTTTTATAGTGAATACTGTATATCAGATCAGTAGAAATCAATATTTTAGACCAACTCAGCAATTTTCAATGAATCACCACCCTCTTATGAATATCACGATACTATTTKGGCATGCGATTTTCATGCTTTAATGTTAGAGAATACAACAGCTAGTTGCATGTTCCTGAAATTATATTCAGCTCAACAGCCATCTATATATAGTTGCAGTCTCTGAGTTCATACTGGGGGGAAAAAAAAAAATCAGGTAAGGGAACATTCCTTAACAGCAGCCATCACCATATTGGGGGGGGGGGGGGGGGGGAAATCAGGTAAGGGAACATTCCTTAACAGCAGCCATCACCATATTTACTGTATCAGTAGCAGAAGGAGGGTATTGCATGAAGGATAAAATACTGGTGCACCCAACTTGTGCACCTACCTTTATGYAGGGCTCCAGCCTAATTGGGTTTGTTGGGGAGAGGAGGTGGATTCAAGCAGAACCTAACTGTTACAGAAATACCAACAAGAMGACTTTTGCACATTTTTATCTTAAAACACAAGCGGTTTCAATGAAGCYACAGATTTATTCTTCAATATACCCTATGGGATTTCTCCAGGGTAAGCCCTTTTCCAGTCCTTAAATGCTGTGGGACTTCTCTATAACTTTCTTTTCCGGTTCTTTCTTTAGTAAAACTTTATCACAACCCCTTCGCACACCCTCTGAGCTCTCTCTGCCTCTCTCATTTAAGCACCTTACAAAGCTTTAATTATCAGACTAATTGTCTCAAAGCCAAATTCACCCCATCTAACCACRATTTTGAAATACACTGAGAGGAAACAATGCTGTTAATTAAGGTGGGACCCTATTGAATGGAAGAACACATTTASCTACAAGAAGGTAATTAGGACATTCTCCTTACACTTTCCCAATAAAATTTGTGAAACAAACATGAGTTTTGCTTCTGATTACAGACTTCTTCATAAATAAACATGATTCAGAGATTTCCAGGTGCAGTTTTATGCATCACCACTTCAGAGTGCTTAGCTGAGCGTCACTGATTGACTGCCTGAGGTCATGCCCGCCTCCCCCTTTGCAARCCCTCCTACAGGAGCACCATCACTGCTGATCATGGAAGCGGTGTGCCTGGCACGTTTGGCCTTGTTTGTCTGCACACACCTGCTAAAGGTGAAAAGCTCTGTCCTGTGGTGTTGTATCCAGCAGTTTCTGTACCTRTTTGCAGAATATTTTGCCTTTCGTAGTGTATCTTCATCCCCAGTGAGTTCTGACTARTCCAGGATGGATTTTCAAAACCACCCAGACACACACGACCTAGATTTCTAAGGCAGACTTGAGCCTTGTTGCAACRCCATTGCCACAGGACGTACTTTGCCTTTTTGCCCATTCCTGCAGCGARTGGGTGGATAAGCATGTTGTGCTAAGCAAGAGCATCAGCAGGACTTACTTTTGATCCAAGATTTCGAGCAACTGGTGAACATCAGGGTTTAGGTGGTTTTGACATGCTCACTGGTGCAAACTTCCCAGGTAAGGATTTATGCTAAGGCAACCTCAAAATTACRTGAAAACTGAACAGGAACTTAACGAATCACAGTGCTGCCTAGGTAAGTAAATGACTTTCCAGGTATTGCCATTTGCCAGGGTATTCAGCTCTAAGTAGTTTGCACGTGATCTTTTCTCAAAGGTAGCTTAGACCCTCAGGATCCTCATTTCCATCAACGCCAATTGAACCTGGGCTTCTCAGAGACTGTCACCTCTGTTTTATGTGTGGATCCTCAAACACTGGTTATGTCTGAGGTGCTCTATTGCCCAACAGCAGAGCACYAGGTACCCTTTAAAAGACACATCCAAACCCAGCCAGGAGGAGAGTGCATGAAAGGCAAGGAAAAGAAATTGAACTTTGATTYCTAAAGAGGTGACCTAGCCAGAGACAAACATCTGGACACATTTCTCTAGTCCAACAGCTCTAAACATTAAAAGAAAAAAGTCTCATCCATGTCTTACAGTTTATCTCACTACTTCTAGCTAAATCCATTTWAAAATGATGTTCTCTTCTTGGCACTTGTACCCTTCACACACTAGTAGCTGATTATCACAGCCAMTCTTAGTCACTGTTTATCCAATTGAAACATTTTGTTCTTTTAATCTTTCCTTCTAAATTCTTCAAGCTCTTTAATCATTTTTTGTTGTACGTCCCTGGCTTTGGTGTAATATACAGCTTGCTGGCATTTTGGTACTCTTGATAATAACACTTGTAGGTTAATAGAGTCATGCCAAGAATGAATCTGCCCAAGTTTACAGAAGCATTTTTAAGAGGTCAAAAACCTGTAATCCCTCTTCAAATGACATTGGTAAGRCTGCGCCCAGGTTCCTGCATTTGGTTCTCCATAACTAAATACTAAAACTCGTAGGGAAATTAATGACTTAATTATCTCAACAAAATTAAAAGATGGATTGTTCCCCCCCACCTCTTGCCAGCATGACATACTACAGACTCAAACCAAATTGGCTTTCCCTCCATCAGCCTCAGATTTCTTTGCCCCCCACCTGCCCCTCAGTTTTCTGATGAAGTTGCTGCTTTCCAGGTGTCAGCCTCTGCCTGATGCACACAGCTCCTGATACAAAAACTGCACCTTGGAAAGATCGTACCAGCAAGGAAACCTTTTTCCTTCCCAGACAAAGACTGTGCATTAGCTTATTTTCTACATACAAGATGTAACGCTTAAATAAAGAGAGTCTCATTTTATATACCTTCAACTTTTTAACCCTCTGGTGATCCCTTTGTAAAATTATTTTACCTTCATATGATTTCCAAAGCCATTCAACAACTTTGTGCTCCAAACATAGTGAAAAGTGCCCTGAAGRTATGGCATCTGAATGCTACCTGAAGCATGCATTAGTTCAGTGCACCTGCACACTGCTTACTCAAAAAAAAACCAAACCCAACCAACCAACCAAAAAAACCCAACCCAAACCAGGTAAACTTGGAGGAAAGAAAAAAATTCTTAGCTGTCCTAGCTGAAAACACAATTGTGCCTTACGGTACCCATTCAGATTCCAGAAAGAATGCGTTTTTAGAGATGGCACACTAAATCACACAAGCAGAAAGCAAGCTGCTTGAGGCTGTCCATTTCTTCTGGCTGTCAGGGTTTTTCAGTTTTGTTTTATAGTTTCCTTTGGCTCTATAAAATACTTTGACATACTGCTACAGACCTCTGGCTTGCTTTCTATTCCATTTTTTTCTGACTAAGTGAGATGCCACTTTGAAAGCCATAGAGGCATCACTGCTAAATTACAGCCACCGTTTGTGCAGACAAGCATGTAGTGAATTTACTCCTACTTACCAGTTCAACATTTAATTCAGTTCAGACTTGGGAGAACACTGGCAGCAAAACCCCTGTGCTAGACTAGACGGGCAAACCAGGAGGATGCACGTAGCAACCCCTTGCCCCGAGTTCCATGCACACATTTACCTTGGGTAGCTCAGAGGAGAGCTCTCGTTTTCATCTTTCTTTTGATGACTTTGACCGTTGCATTTTTACAGAGAAGATAACACTATTTCTTATCGTATTAATTCATTTTGCTCCTCAAAGATTCGCTTTCACTGAAGTTGAATCTGTTGAACCAAACATCCAGGAGCCGTTCGGAGGGTCAGAAACCCAGCCGCCGTGGCGTGAATACAGAAGATGTCACCTACAAAAATGCATTTTCTCCTGATTTTGTAGTTTTTCTTTCTGTACTTTATGATGTATTTTAAGCTACTCTAGCTAAAATTACTTCAGTTGGAGAGAAATCAATCTGCATTTCTAAAATTTTATAATTACTGATTATTGATAGTTGACTATTGCTCATTACCTATTTCTGTTGTGGAGAAATTGCTATTTTTATGTTAAAGCAAGCAAGACTTTSTGCAACAAATCAGCCATTTGGTAGGCCAAGTTAATGAAAGACAACAAATAAATTAATGCAGCATGATTGGATTCTAGTCAACCTAATGTTTTATTTCTGTGAGAATAAATTCTAAAATTTACCTGTTGTAAATAAAAATGTTTGGACATGCTTATAGATTTCTAGCATTAAAACATTAAAACCTAACTGGAATTAAGTGGATATCTGATCTGAAACTTTCTATCCCTTTCTACCCTGAAAAACCCAGAACCAATAAATCAAATCAATCAGATTTGAGTAGATCAAAACATTTACTAAATTAACATTAAAAATCTTTCAAAAACTCAAGTCAGTTTGTTTTGGCATTTTCAGATTATAATTTTAATTCACTAAATTCACAGTTTAATTATATTCAAATTTTGTTCTACTGAAAAAATGAATAAAATTCTTTCAAGCTAACCTAAAATTAATTTATTCAGTGTTGCATAAAAACTTTAAAAAGCAAGAAGTATTTAAAAAGCACTAATTTTAGCTAAAGGAAAACCCCTATAGTGGAAAAAACAACAAATTAACAAGAGCACGTTTAAAAAAAAAACGCTTATAAATGTACTTGCAGAGCGGGTATTTGCATGAGGAATCATTTTATACAGCTGTACCAAGGTAACTGCGGCAGTACCAAAGAACAGCAGCAGAACAGCATGGYTCCTTTCATTTGACCCTTAAAATAGGGAAAAGGAAACTAAAATTGCTTCATAAGTCAGCCCTGGTCCTCACCCAATTGCACCATTATTTATTGTAGCTTTATACTGCCCCTGTCTCTGTATAAGGTTTCCATGACACAGGCTGTTTAAATGAAGTAATTGTGTTGATTAATTAACTTCTGGGGCTTTAGTGCTCTTTTACACGCTAAGTCTCAGCAGTCCCGGTGACACACAGTCGGGTCCATTGACGCTGGCATCACCCCAGCCCAGGGGAGCTCGCCGGGTGGGACCAGCATCTCCTGCTGGGTGGGGACCAGCCACCCCCGGGGCAGAGCCACGCTCCCCGGGGCAGCACCRGGCACAGGAGGTCTGGTCCCAGCTGATACCGTTTGCTTTTATGGGTGATGGACAAATGGAAATTTCTGAACCCAAGACTTCGTTTTGCCCCTCAGGGGTTGAGCGGTGCCCACTGCACCACATTTTGGAGGTCAGCCCTCCCTGGCCCGAGGAGGAACCCACGCAGGTTTGTCCTAAGGCTGCAAAGGACTGTTTCACCTTTCGCTCAGCTGAAATCCCRCAGTGATTTATTTTTTTTCCATTTTAATGAAAAAAAATTGTAGAAATAGATGGTGCTATGAAAAGAGAGACATCTGTGAGATGGCCGGCTTCAGATGACATCAGTAATGGGGGCGAAGGAGCAAGGTAGAAAATGTATTTTTGTGTACTACAGATATTGTTCTTCAGAGACAAATGATACTAGCAAACACAAGCTCCCTGCCAAGACATAAATATCTAGCTGCTGATACAAGCCTGCTTTTGCTGGTAGCTAGTTCAGCGATTCAGAAACGACGCCAGAGGAAGGTGCAGAACTACAGATGTTGCCTCTGATGTCACCCACTGCAAAGGTGCTGAGGGGCCCATTTATTTTCCAGGAATAGCAACATCATTACTAAAAAATTCCGTGATGACATTGAGCTGTTCAAGTTGCACCAGCTTGTTTCTTTTAAAGGTAATATCAGACTTCACTTRGAAACATATTAAATTGCAGACATTTTTCAAACCAAAAGAGGCTGAAGTGACCAACATACTCTGCTAATGCTGCTTTATCTTTTCATTTTGGCAAAACATTTGCTACCTGTCTTCGTGCTGACCATTTCTAAAATACTGTGCTGAAAGACCTTTTCACATTAAGGATATTTAAGAACTCCCAGAGGGAATGAATTTGCATGCAGTCCAGTATATTATTAGTCAAATAAACCAGAGGTGCCTAACACAAAGTGAAAAGGAAATACTTAGAGGAGCTATTCTCTGCCAGTCTGAAGTAAAAGGATAGTTGGCAACSGAGACACAGACTTTACTGGAAGAACAGCTTCTGTAGTGCTAATCCAATCTCAGATATTTAAATGCTTTGATTTTCACAGCCATCAAAAACCTCAGCAGACAAAACATGTGTAAGAGGATCCATTAGGCAGAGAAATCAGGGAGTGTTAGAATGACTGAAAAGATGCAAAACAACTAGAGGAGAGGAAAGGCCATTTAGTTTATCCTCGGCAAAACAGAATGACTGTGGCTTGTCAGCGTTGGTCCGATGTATTGAATTTAACGCTACGTGCATATCACTGTGAGCCTCAATGCATTTGTAACTGCATCCTTTCCAATGAGTCGCTAGTCCATAAAATACAGCCCAGCATCTGGAAATAAAAGAGTATGTGCAAGTCTGAAGGAGAATGATTCAAACCATATGAATAAATTTGCAATGGAGCTTTTCAGTGCACATGGAAAATAGCRCATCTGAATCACCTGGCTGTGCTGGCTGCCAGCCAGGACCAGCCCAGTCTCCAGGGATCTGCTCGCTCTGAGAGGACACAGCTCGCAAGGGGGGGGGGAGAGGGCTTCTGGGGGTGTGGGTGGTATTTTTTTTTTTCTTTAAAACTTTAATACCTTTAGAACAATTAGACACACCAGTTCCCAATGTGTTTTTTAGACACCTGAATCTATCCGTATGCTGTACACATGCCCACACCCATAGAAAGACATGAGAGGCAGGCAAAGCACTGAGTCTCCTCCTTTTGCTACGAGAACCGAGCTGAGTTCAGTTCTTCCCTCACCTCAGTATCAAGACCTGAGGGGATCTGGGATGAGAACACATGCTTACCCTGCTGAATACTCACAACAGAGACAAAAACTGTCTTGCATTAGAAATCAAGTCGGAAAACCAGAGCAGTCAGGTTCTTCAAGAGAGTCACTAAGTCCTAAAACACACTGAGAGCAAAACAGCTGCAAATCACACTGACGATAGCCATCTGCTCCAGGWTCTGGCCAGCTACACCTCACAAGGAAACGGCATTACCGAAGCTAACAAATTCATGATCCAACAGTCTTCATCTCCATTATTTTATAATAAAATCCAGCTCATTTCAGAGTAGTTGCAGAACACGACTACAACCAAGTGCAGGGCATCAAGGACGTCCTCTAGACCGCGCTTCAGCTTCGGGAGAGAACACATGCACAAGAGGGACAGAGTTTCATTCAACTGGAATGAAAAGGGGGTTTGATGCTTCAGAAAGATACTGAAATCAAGTACAGCAAGACCTCTCCTCCAACCTGAGCAGACCTTGCATGCCATCATTTCCATTGCAAGATTTTCAAGGCTTCATACTATGACTTTGTTCCTACCCTCCACGGGACTGGTCCAAGCCACYGCCACCGTCCACACGCAAAGGCAGCAGCGAGGAGCAGTTTAACTCCCCACAAGGGCCACGCTCCTCCGGGATACAGCGGAGCACCTCTCCTCCCAAACCCACTTCTGAAACTGCGAGGAAGCCATCAGCAGATCGTGCACATGCTGCTCCGTTACTGACGAGTTCCGTACATTTTCACCGAGCGCCCTTGCTCCATCCCATGGAGGCTGTTCCCGGCTTGCCAGATAACTGGCATTTGATGAGATGATTTCAGATCTGTTCAGAGATGTATTATAAATTTTAATTTGCTCTGTTTATTTAATGAAACTCATTGAGACTAATCCTCATTTTCTAGCAAGTGTAAAAAAAGTTCCATTTAATTAAAATTAATGACCTTCACGCCTACAGAAGATTTTCAGGCTCAGAGGATTAGATTTAACACTTTGCGCAAGATGTGAGTACAAAAGCAATGCTCAATTAGATGAGGAAAAAATCTCTGAAAAAGACCATCATTTCTTTTGATAGTTTAAACTTCTGCTTGAAGGGGAAAATATAGTCAGTGGAGGGAAAAAAATGACGTTTCCTAATACTGGCTACTCTCTGCAATCATAAAAAAATGTGTTTGTAGTTTAATTGCTTTTAGTAAATTTACTGACATAACATTCATCGCTGCTTCTTAATTTTCTTTTTCAAGAATTAGTATCACAAAGAAAGAGGAAAAAATTGRATAYATCATCATTAAAAAAGCCTTCTTAATATRTGGTATTTCAGACATGGCAGATTTTAGAAATTCAAACGGCAAAATTAAATTATATTAAAGGTTCTGACATAAAACATGAAGACTAAGCAAATGGTGAACCACATTTGGCTGCACATCACTATTATTCCCCTCACACAAAGCCTATATTGCATATTATTRTCTATATGTATAATTTATTAGAGAAATGCCAGTGAAGTCCCSTTTACATTGAACTGCTGAAATTACTTTCAAAGTTAATGGATACAGATTTTAAAAAAAGAAAACGGMTTACATTCAAGGGAACACAACCTGCTGGGACACTGCTCAGAGCTCATCTCTCAATCCCACTCTGACATAAATATTAAGGTACAAAAATGAACTCTATCGTTCTTTCTAAGAAAGTCACCTTGTTTCATTCAACTGTATGAAGGTGTATTTCTATTTGTAAACAAGTTATTGTGCACTACTTTGCTGTRCTTTTCTGATTTACAGTTGTGTGTTTTTAATGAAATAATGCATTTCTGCTTTAGGTAGATGTCTGTATTTTAAACTGACTGTGCATCGCAGTGAAATCCTTTATTTAAATTACTGTGGCAAAGCAGAACATGACAAATTGATGTGTGGGAGTTGAATGTTCTTAAATCTCTAATTAGTGCTTTAAAAAAATAACCGAAAAACCAAAAAACAAAAGAAGCTTGCAACAAAAAGCCCAGCAAATGCAAGAACCATCTTAACATCATACTCCAACCAACCAAAAGCTGAACTCTCTTCCAAGCTGCTTGCACAATTGCTCTTCTTTCTGAGGGCATATTCAGCCCCTACCATTCATCTCAGATATTAGGGACTTAGTATTAAATATAAGCTTTCACAGTCTAAAAGCTAGCAGCTTTCCATACTGATGTGCTTTTCAAACAGAAAAAAGGAAAACATAACCAAAAAAACATTTATTTCCACATTCATCGTGTTCCTAAATCCCCACTTCTTTTGGTGTTCACATTTTACTTCTTAGTTATTGTTGAAGAAAGTCAATTTTTCTCATGGTCCAGCTGATAATCTTCACAGCTTGMTGAGTTTTGCCAAGTTGCAAATGGTTTACATATTTACACATTTATTTTTAAATTCTCCTGAAAATTTTCTCCTGAAGCAACATCTGTGTTTGCATATATTTTAATTTCTTCCCTGAAGTTTACTTGTTAGTGTCCTCTCCACATTTCAATGATAAAGTCTGAGGCGTAAATGAATAAATGCATTTTACTCAGTGCTGTATTTTTGATTTAAGAAAAGAATTAAACCTGCATGAACCCTGTGCCGTTCCTCCCTTCAGTTTGTCTTTAATCCATTCTGGTAGCACCACTGCCATCCTACAGGCAGTTGTTTTTTTTCCAGTAATTCTTCGCGCTAACACCACTGGCAATACAAGGTATGCTCCAAATACTCCAATGTAACTGCAAATGAAAYGCTAAGAGGGTGTTATAAGCTTTATAATGAGGGACCTGAAGAAAATCTTCTCTACCCCCGTCCCCAGTGGGCAAACCCCTGGAAGCCCCCGCGCTGCCTGCGCTCAGGTCCCCTGTGCTCCTTGCTCCAGGGCACGCGCGCCAGGCACACGCCGGCTGCAGCCCCCCTGCACAGAGCCACCACCTCATGGCATCTCCCTGCCGGGTCACAGACTCGGGGCAGGGATTGCAGCTTGACAGGGAAAACCACAATCCAATGCACAAGCCCAAAAAACCAGCAGCCACTGGGCTTCCTGGTGGGAGACATGGTTTGACCCTGCCGAATGGGGCACCTCATACAGTAGCCAAATCAAAGCTTGGAAATACCTCGTCATCTGCATATCCAACCCAAAAAATATTTTATGCAATTTTCAACGTCCATTAGCGTTTATTATCTTAAGGCTCTATTTCAACATGGCTAATACGGTTTGCACTTATCAATAGCTGCTATAAAACAATATACCTAGGCATCACAGGCCATGTGTAAGGGCTATGGGAACATCAGAAGAGATTTCCATGAATACGTGTAAACACACGACCTCCAAAATCTCTTTACAGCCCTCTGTATCAGGACACCAGTGAGCCATTGCCTGCTGCAGATCTTCAGCATCTACACTTCATCTGAGTTCCTGTAGTGACCTTGTAACTTGTCTGCAACACCGGGGTGGGCAGCGTGTGAAATTAACATTAATGTCAAGCCGTGCAACAGCCCCCACCAAGCTTCCCCGCCGAGAGCACGGGGCCGCCCCGTGCGTCGCTGGGTGATGGGGATGGGGGCTCGGCGGGGAGGGCAGCCCATGCTGAGGGCAGGGCAGGCAGCACCCTGCTTCCCGCTCTGCCGGCGGATCACGCTCAAGGGAACTGAATATTGTTGCTTTCTGCTGATGCCCCAGCCCTTCCCAGGTGGAGGAGGGATGTTCATAACCAGAGACCCAGATGGTTTATTCCCTCTGAGCTACTGCCCTGTACAGGACCAAAGCTTACAAAGTGCAAACAAAGAGATTCAGAACAGGTTTCCGAAGATATGCTTACACTTCTGCTTGRAAATGCCAAACTGAAATAAAATAGACCGCAGCCACCTCCCATCACTCAGTCCTTGTGCAAGCAAAAAGCCAGAAAAGTCAGCAGGGATTTATCAGGTGACAGCAGAAAAATGCAGCACAGAGCACCYAGGGCTCGCCTGTAACTCCAGCTACCTATCACCAGTGCAGCTCTATGCCCATAATGATGGATAATGAAATTAAGTAGCAATTAGGACTGGGCTAACCTCTAAAGGTTACAGGAGATCCTTAAAGCTATCCAGATACTCATAAACTACATGACGCCTTTTGATTTACGAACCTAAGCTCAAAGCATTGGGCTTAGGTCCCCTTCCAGCAATTACTCAAGCAAATTCTCCCAATGACCCATTCGCATCCTTAACAAGGCTTCCACATGGCTGCATCTTGTKTTTAAAGAAAAAAACAACAGATACATTTTTTGTACCATTTCCAAAGAACAACAGCAGGGAAGTGTGCAAGGACAGGGATAAAGCATGAAATCAGAAAGAAGTTCACCCCTGTCTCTGGACATCTCCAACTTGGGATATGATGCAGATAGAACATGGAGACACCAGATCTCAGCTGCTTCCATAAAAAAAATCTAAATAAATATTATTTATATAGATTAGACATCTAATTAGGGTTTTTGAAGACTACTTTCCTGACTAACTGCCCGAGCCCCACTCGGACCTCAGTACAGCCGGTCACCAGAGCGGCTCCACCAGCTCATCCCTGCCGGGAGCTGAGCCGCACCACAGGATGCTGAAGTGCTCCTGAAACAGCCRCCCCTTGAACTCTGTATTTCCATTCCTCCAACCGAGGTAAAACCCACTTGCTTTCACCTGCCCTTGGAGGTCAGGCTAGATGATTGTGGTTCTCCCTTCTGGCCTCTAAATCTGTGAGTTTATCTGAGCCGTTGTGACTGCGCTGGTTTAAAATGCAGCCTGTTACAGATCGTCTGCTGGAAGGGGCGATGCCTCACAAGCTGCTGTGCTCCCCTGGTCCTGGCACAGCTGAGACAACAGACCGCGGGTGCACGGCTTGGGTTCCCAACRGACAACAACAGCCGCACGACAGACATATTGGGAGCTAAAAATACAATGCTGCAGGAAGAGGGTTTGTGCCAAATAGCRGTAAATGCAAAAATCCAGACAACTTTTCCATCAGACAAAGAAAATTTTCTCTGCGTTTTGCTAATCAAGGCTTTGAAGGTGTTAAACCCGGAGCAGCGCGGTTCGTCTCCCCTTGCAGAAAGGCAAAGCGAGGGGCACGGGCTGGCCCCAGCYCGGGGGTCACCGCCGGCTCCCCAAACACACCGTGCTCCCGTCCCCATCTGCGCCAACAGCCCCTGCAGCCAGGGAACCTGCAGARCTGCTAAATGCCTTGCTGACGGGAAACCGAGGCACAAAACGTGAAGTGACCTCTCTGAGGCCATTCCACAGAGCCGGGTGTAATACAGTGACATTTGAAAAAAATCGTTACGTCTAAGGTCTGTAGAATTCTTCCCGATTAAGAAGTCTTCAACTAAATAAATGCTTTTGGATTAATTTGAATCTAAATTTGTTTCGTTGAGGAAAAATATCCAAATTCTAACTATATTTGGTTTGAAAACATTGAAATATTATGTTTAATATGACTTCATTTGTCAAAATTCAAAACTCATATTTTTTTCTTCTTCTTAAACCAAGAATTTTACAGGGACATATTTCATGTTCAAAATATTATCTACATATTTCTCAAACCAATTTTTCCTCAGTCAGTTACTTGTAACCAGCAACCTAAAATATTAATCATGAGGTTGAATGAATTAGTAGGATCTTTAGTACCTGGGATTGCACAGATCGCTCAGCCCCAAGTTCAAGAAAAATATCTGAGGCTCTTCACTGAAATATATCCCAATTACCCATCACCACTAATCACTTTTCAATGCATTTAGGATAGCAGTCATGAATCATAGTCTCATCTGCTCATTTCCAGAGCTTTATGCACTACCAGGGGCTCTCAGGAACATCTTCAGGGAGCGCTGAGATACAACAGCTTCCCCAGAAAGCTCTTTAATGGATCTGGGAAACAAGAGTCTCACAAAAACATGCTCCTAAATGGATCTAAAAATAATTTTGTTCTGGTATCTAAACAACTCTTTAAAACAGGAATATAAATGTTTAAAAGAAACAAACCTCAAACAACAAAGCTTTCCTCAGTCCAACAGCTTTAAAAAAAATGTGCATCTCCACAGACCTCCACCACGAGCTGCAGAAACTCCCCCTTGGCCCATGTGGCCCTTTTATAAGCTTCCTGGGAGTGACGTGCTCTCTCCTGCCCTCCTTGGGTTAMTCCTAATACCAGGTGGCTTTAATGGACTGATTTATTAGTCAATTAAGCTAATTAGGGGGGGCTTATGTTGAATAATTCAGAAGCATTTATAAAAACATTTCAAAATTGTGGGCCAAATCCTGTTTAGAGCTGTAACCCTACAAAAACATTTGATTTCACATTGAAAGTGATTGATGAGCAGTATTTAAAATTACCATTCAAAATTCCCCCAAATTCAGACAAGCAATATTACAATTGCCTTTTCTACAGAAATCAACTAAATAAACGTCAAGCTACCAACAGTTTGTTTCTTCTGTGGAAACATTTGCCATCAGCAATTGTTCAGGGCAAACAGCAGTATTGTGAAGTGTATTTGTTTTTATTTAAGTGAGCTCCAATTGGGATGGATTGGTGACAGGAATAATTGGGTACACACGCTGAAATAACGAGGCACTGCGGTGTAAACGAGCTAGCGAGCTCTTTCTCCGGCTGCACAAAGTTGTTAGCAAAGGACATTCAATGACAATGGTCTTTCTTGCCATTAGTACAAACACGGTGAGGAATGACCCGACTCTGGCGGGATGGCACATGGGGTCTAGCAGAGYGAGAAATGCAAAGCCAGCATAACCACTATACAGCACGGGGCTGTAAAAATCCCCATCTACGCAAAACCACCACACAGCTGGAAAAAACTGCTGATACAGGCTCAATACACCCCGAGCAAAGGCTCCTTGTGCTGCGTGTGCTCTTGCACCATCCTCCTGCTGCAGACCTCCCGTCCCGCTGCCCGCAGATGGAGCCCACGGGGCTGGGAGAGCCCCAGCTCCTGGCGAGAGCCGAGCTAATGCTGCTCTGGGCATCCCTACGTGCTTTGACTAATGGAGGTGCCCCAGCATCCTTCTAGACTTCTGCCACACTTGGGAGCTTTAAATGGAAATGCCTGTTGTTTCTCCGCCTTTTCTGTTCGGGTGAGCAGATCTATAAGATGCTGTCTGGTAACGGTGACAGCTGAGTGGAGGTTTTTGGGATCAACATTTTAGTTTTGCAAATCTAATGTGGCAAATAGGTAGGAGTTGGTGATCAAGCTCCTTCTGTAGACATAATTTCTGTGCCTTCATTCCTCCTTCCAAAAATGACATACATCTCTAGTTCATAACAAAGTGTAATGATAAATCTATTCAGAGTATAAAACACATATAATAAGATTATGAGACATTTAAACACTGTATAAGGGTAAACTGTATATGCGAGGTGGGACTAAAAGGGTAGGAAGGGGTCTCCCACCACCTTCTACACCTACTCCAGGCAAGTGTTTTATTAGCATTCAAGAAAAATAAATGCTCAAGCTTTYTTTTTTCTTTTTTTTTCCTGATTTACCTTCATCCTTTAATTGAAAATAAAGCTTGAGAGCAGCCTGGCCCTGTCAAAGTCCTGYGAGCGGAGCAGCTGGCCTGGAGAATGGCCACAGCTGAGCCCCACGCTGCGGTCCGTGCCCAGCTCGCTGCGGCAGCCAGCAGCGCAGCTCGGGGGGAAGCACGGCACCTCCCGCCGCAGCCGGTSCCGGGCTCCTGCCCAGGCTGCGCACCGGCGCGCTCCGGTAGCCCATGGGGCTGCAAACTCAAAATGCTGAAATTTGGGTTGAGCCAGCTCCCCTGAAAACCATAAGAGCTTCCAAATCAAGCTGCCAGCTGCTAGCAGAGCAGAAAGCATCCTCTCCTCTCCTCTCCTCTCCTCTCTTCTCCTTTCCTCTCCTCTCCTCTTTCTGCTGGAGGCAGGGAGGAGATGATGAAGATGAGCGGCATGGATGCCGGCGGGGGGAGGTTGCATTCGCTGTGCTCTGTGGTGCCAGGTTTTACGGTGCTTTGTTTATGGCACAGATGGCATTTTAGGGGAGGCCAGGGAGAGGAGACAGCACTGCCAGGGGTGCAGGGGCTGTGTGTCTGGACCAGGCTACCCCAGCTGGAGGCCAGTGGCCAAAGAAGCCCACACGGTGGTCACAAGGGATCTCTGGGTGGGTGGGGTCTCATTTGCTGCCGGTGATGTCCGAGCTCCAGAATTGCCCTGTTGAGATGTGGGGAGCTCATGTTATCACTCTGCTTTGGAAAGGGTAACGTGAAGGACACCCCCAAACCAGCCTCTGGTCAACTCATACTGAGCTAGGGACCTGCACTGACTTGGTAACATCGTCTTTGTACTTTGGTGAGCACAGTGCAATTCTTGTTTCTTCAGGAATGACTTGGTACCTTAAACCATCCCAAAGAAACAGGTGCCAAAAATACAGAATTTATATTGATTTATGCAGGTAAATGCTATTGCAGAAGGGATTTGATCTGAATAATTTTATTTAGTATGGATCTGAAAACTTATGGACTGGAAACCATCTTGCCACAGATATCCAAGAACTGTTGTTGCAAAAATTATTCAGGAGAAAAGGGAAGTGATTTTCTTCAAGTGGTTGTGTCCAAAGCCCAAAGCWGCAGCACAGAACAGCAGCAATGGGACTCCCCTCTTGAAACCAACTTCCCTTTTTTTCCTTTTCAGCATGTTTCTAAAGGAAATCCTGCCCATCGTCTTTGCCTCAAAATTGAATTCTTACCAATGATGAGYTATACACACAAAAAATGAAAAAAGARAAAGGCAAAAAAAAAGGAAGGATCCATAACAAGAGATTCAGGTGCATCCTCTGGGGTCAGGCTCCTGTTAAGGTTATTACCCACTGCCACATTCAGAGGATTCGGATCTCGGCTCTGTGTAATTCACACTGTTAATTTCCACTACAGGTAGCTCTAATCTCCTGAAATGATCTCCATAAGCAAGCAGTGCTCTTGGGCTTCTGGAATGACTGCCGCTGACGAGTAGAGCAGAACAGCTTGTAATTTTCCATGCATGTACTTTGATTTCAAAATCCAACATAGCAGATAAGCATTAGTTGAAATAATTGTAGAAACTGCTTCTGCTAAAGGATCTTTAATACAAATGAGGTATCATTAGCAGCAAGACACTTATTTTATTACAACTGTTTGAGACTTAGCAGTGATTATTGTTGGCACACATACCCAAGTAAAAATCCTTTGACGTTATTTTGGTTAAGACATTTAAAATATTGTACTAATAGAATAATTAAAGAGAGACAAAAATAAACAGAAAACAAAGCTTAGAGAACCAAAGAGAACAAATCACATCACCGCCCCCGTACACCGCACATCCCTTTCTTGGTGGCTTGCTGCCCGGGGAGGGCGGGTGGTCCCGCCGGAGCCCCGCCGGGCAGCGGGAGCCGTGCCGGGGGTCCTGCCCTGGGGCTGGGGAGCCCTGGCCACACACCAAGGCTTGSCGGAGGCATCTGGAGGGGAGGTGGGAAGAGGCACACTGAGCAAGGACGGCGGCGTGCAAGAGGGATGCGAGGGCAGGAGGAGGTGAGTGGGGAGAGCGCGTGGGAGCGGCAGGAGCGGGGAGCGAGGAGCCGGCAGCGACGCAGGCAGGGCCAGGGGAGAGGGTGGGCGGCAGTGACACAACGGGAGAAGATGGTGTCATGGCTTGGAGGGTTAGAAACAGATGAGAGGTGAGCAGCCACGTCTTGGGTGGCCTAGGKGACACGCTAGCTGAGATAATTTGTTGTTTACACGTAACATCCACAAATCTCATTTTTGAGTGAGAGAATAAAAGCAGCAGAACGTGGGCAGAGGCTATGTGAACTTCTGGTGCCTTTGCTGTGACCGTTCCATGGTTCATGAGAAGCATCATCTCTAGATATCCAAAGACAGACTGCTAGGAGTTTAAAGATGAATTACGAAGCCAGAAAAAAAGCAAAGGGAAAAAAAAAAAAGAAAAAAGTACATAGCTTCAATCCCTTCTCTAATCTACTGGAAAAACAATCAGGCAGGTTTCAGCACAAGATTCTCCTCTGAACATGAAAATCGGGACACCTGCAGGCAAGGCATTTGCAAGCGAAGCTCACCTCGGTTCTCTCAGTGCCGCTCTGTTTGCAGCCAGATAGTGCAAAGCGTCTCCTGGTGCTCTAGGAAACGCGGAGGAGATCCTGCTAGTGTGATTTCAGATTTCTCACGTTGCCTCTTGCAGCCCGTGCCTCTGACTTGCCGCTGTCACAGCACGGGCTGCAC
Source organism: Oceanodroma leucorhoa (assembly GCA_030449065.1). Lineage (NCBI taxonomy): Eukaryota > Metazoa > Chordata > Aves > Procellariiformes > Oceanodroma > Oceanodroma leucorhoa. The sequence continues at coordinate 3,900,934 of JASVER010000039.1, forward strand.
CAACCTGCACTGCCACATGAAGTCCCAGATTTAGTGTCTGCTCCTGATTTCAGCCTTCCAGGGCTAGCAGGGAGCCACATGCAAACGTAAAATACAGCCTGTGGAAATGGATTCTGGCAATGCCAGCCTTTCATGTGCCATTTAGATGCTGTTTCTAAGCAAGCTGTCAGCAAGAAACAGTTCAAAATCCAACACACCACTTAAATAATAAAAAGAGGAATTCTGAGTAATTGTACCAGGAAATGAAATTTAGAATCACTTCTTCATTAATACCGGGAGAAATATGGGGGGACAGTAATAATTGGCATCTCTGAACTCTGGAGAAGTGGGAAGGCAAAGTTTATCATGGGACATAGTCATGGGCCTTCAGAAAAGAGAACCTGCGTTCTTGTGTCACTAACCATCCGAGATCAGTTTGCCTTCATCTGGTAAATAAAAAAATATGAGCTCAGCCCGCAGGCACAGCTCCAGCAACCCACGTGAGAATTACTTCCCTAGTCCTCTGTAGTGGTTTAACCCGGCAGGCAGCCAAACACCACACAGCCACTCGCTCACTCCCCCCGCAGTGGGATGGGGAGAGAATCGGGAAAAAAAAGTAAAATTTGTGGATTGAGATAAAGACAGTTTAATAGAACAGGAAAGGAAGGGAATAATGATAATAATAATAATAATAATAATAATAATGATAGAATATACAAAATGAGTGATGCACAATGCAATTGCTCACCACCCGACAAGCAATGCCCAAACAGCCATCGCTACTTCCTGGACCACGCCTCTCATTCATATACTGAGCATGACATCCCATGGTATGGAATACCCCATTGGCCAGCTGGGCCAACTGTCCCAGCTATGCTCCCTCCCAGCCTCTTGTGCCCCTGGCAGAGCATGGGAAGGTGAAAAGTCCTTGACTAGTAGATTACTTAGCAACAACTGAAAACATCAGTGTGTTATCACTATTCTTCTCATACTAAATCCAAAACACAACACTGGGAAGAAATTTGACTCTATCCCAGCCGAAACCAGGACATCCTCACACCGCCCCGCTCAGGCATGACTCTGAGAGGGGGACTCCTGCCTCGTTCCACTTGTTGACTGCATGGGATAGCATTTAACATTATTTAAGTTTAAGTTGCTTAAGTTTGCAGCTTAAACAGCTTCAACGTTGTGTATGTAGGTACATATATATCCATTAGAAGTATGGCAGCACGAATCCAAAGGAATCTAAATCTCAACAATGCAAAAATCCGGCTGAGGAAGACAAAAAATAGCCAAAACCCTCATAGTATTCAGCCTCAGGAATAAGTCTCCCCAAACTTTGAGCCTTCATTTGCTCTCCTCTAGTTCCATTTCCAAATTGAGTATTTATCTTTCTGATTTGAGCATCCCATGTGAAATGAGCAACATTTTGATTTTATTTGCATTTAATGTATGTGGTGGCCTAAAGTGAAGCTGGAAGAACAGGCACCAGCACCCAATTCTCTCTATACACAACATCCAAAAGAAAAATCTTTATGAATGGGTTCCTTAAAGGCAGAAGTAAAAAATTCACATAAAATTCAATTAAAATAATTTAGCTTAATCTGCTGTTAAACAATTAAGGCTTCGCTAAATCAAGAGTAGAATTTACATAAAAATTAAACTAACCCATGTGCAATATTGAGCCATTTCAGAACTACCAGTAGTTTAATTGAATATGCTTAAATGGTTTGTTATCAATATGATTGTTGTGGATTTCTTCAATGTCAGGAAGGTAATCAGAGTACGCACCAGACATGCACACCCCACACAAATCAATTATGCTGTAAAACTGAACCTAATGAATAGAAGTTTTCATATTTTTGTTTTATTTGAAGTTGCTTTATTTGCATGTTAATATAAACATGTGCAACTAATTTCAGAAAGCAACTTGCATGCATAATTCTGCCCAATTTAGGGAGCCCGTGCTGTGCAGCGGTGATGACTCTCGCAGCATTTGCACTGGGTTGCTTGCTAGGTTTGAAGCCAACACAAGTCCCACCAAGGGAGGGCAGAGCATCCCCTCCCTGCGCACACAACGGGCACCCTCAGCAGAAACGTTGGCCCTGGTGTGTTATGCACAACAAGGTGCCAAAGGCCAGGCTAGCCTGCTGCTCACAAAACACCATTCCCCACGAGCACTCATTGACTGACTATAGTCTTTCCTAAGAAGGTCTTCAGYACCTATGAAAAAGGGAGGAGAGAGCTCTCCTCCATCCTGAAGAAATCTGAGAAATGCATTCTATCTAAAACAGATTTTTATTCTCAGTGGTGCAACCAATTCAAGGAAAAAGTTATTGGCATGGTGCTGAATGCAAATTTATAATAACCCCTTTGGCAGGTATCTGCTAGTTGCCTCCTCGGCTCGGCTGTGGAGAATTCATACTGTGGAAGTCATCAGCATTCAGCAAGATGGAGTCCCTGTTAAATATGTGCATTTTCTCTGCTAAATGAATCCACCTGTTGCCTATCTCYGCCTATATGTGAGCACCAATTTCTCATTTTAACTCAATTTTAACTACAGAATGTTTATTCTTTTCCATCATTTTTGCATTTGGAAGACATGGCTGCTCCCTAACGTGAGGCCAATGAAGTCAGCGGTTACTGCTGTGTACATGTGGTCCGCGCCTTCCACGCAGCGGGGGAAGCAAATGAGATGCCTGCAGATTGAATCAAAGCCGTACAGCTTGGCTGCTCAGCTGAGAAATTGGAGAAGCGGGAGGCTGTGGTGTGGTGAGCGGTGGGTCAGGCTGGATGGGCTGACTGCTGGCTTCATCACCATGCCAAAGATACTCAAGCACAGGAAAGAATAATTGAGCACGSGTTTAAAATAGTCCAAAAGTCAAAGAAAAACTGACACCACACTTACTAATGGCTATGATTTATTGAGCAGTATTCTTGAGGCTTTACACCTTGACAGCAGACTTTATAATACTCTCCTTTAGGACAGGGAATATAGAAGAGTTCATCTACTGTCTGTTACAGAAACCTCTATTTTTTTTAAAGCTTGATTCAAATGTGTAGGGTGGCTCAAAATGCCAAGTCACTCTTTCTTTTTAATTAACAAATTTTTTATATGTGTAAACATACAACTCACACAAATATATAAATAGAAAAGTGACAAAGGTATTTTAATGAGTTAGAATATGAAATCAAAGTAGGATTTTAGGGTATAGCTTCAAAGACTCAGCTGTCTTCTGTCGATGTACTGAGCCACATTTGGTTCGCTGGCTTTGTGGATGAGAAAAGCTCGAGCCCCATATGGGCTCCTCTTGGAGACATGCCCGTGTCTCTGGGTTGGTTTTGCATGATCTGCGAGAGCCTTCGCTGGTGCAGGTATGCTATTATCTCTGTGGGACCTGGCTGGTTTAAAACAAGCTCAGTTTTGTCTGCTTGAATTAGAATACAAGCATGCTCTCCAGCATCTAAAAGCTTAACACTTATGCTTAAGTTAAATTATTAGTTACAGTTCCCACCCACCTGGGCAGTGGAACGGCTGAGCTCAGTGTCACCATCACAAAGGTTAGAGGATGTTACCAAGCCCAGCACAGGGCATGAATCTTTTTGCATATCAGAAACRGCAGAGGATAAAGAGAGTCTACTGTATAGTTTGTTTTTGTCTAGATTAATTTAGTGAAAATTAAGTATTTTCGTTTCSTGGCACTGAAACAGACAGTCGTGTTTTATCAACAGGTACAAACAGGCAACAGCAAAATAACTTGCCCCACAGTGACTGTGGAGACCTAACCTGGACTTGTGGCTTTATTACAGGCTGAAGTAGTAAATAAAGCTGCTTTGTTCCAGTGATCACCGTTTAAAACACCAAAGCTCACAAAACTAAAACCTTAAGTCCTTAAATACCCTCCTTCCTTTTAGGTAAATCTGGAGCACCACAGCAGGAGGCCAGCGGGGTGACGCTGGGTCCAGCCCTGCACATTGGTGCTTGGGTGCACCATGACCAAGGGCTGGTCATGTGGGGGTGCTGGAGCAACCAGCGATCAACTGGGTCCCCCCGCAGCAGTCCGAGCTGCCAAAGCACCCTGTCCTGCTCTCTTTATTAAGGCAGCAGGGTCCCAGCAACTGGAGAATCTAGAAAATGAGGGAATACACCCCGTTACCATGCCCAAGAGGCCAGCCAGTATATGTCTACAGAAACCATGTGTTGTCATTATGGCCAATAATATATTAATAAATATATTAATTTATCATTAATCGTGCAGCCTTGTTTCATGTCTGGAAGCAGCACAGGGAGGCGGCCACCTCCAGCCCCACATTTTCTTACCTCGGGGCTCTGCTTGATCCCAAGGAGCAGGAGACGGCAGCTCCACCAGCAAGCTGGAGCAGAAAAAGCTTCAACCAGATGGTTTTGATTATAGCTCCGGCACCAAATCTGAATAATGACTGTGCAACTGACATAATATTAAGAGTGTTGTTAATGCTGTTAATTGTTAAAGAAGAGCCTGCAAAGCAAGGATGAATCGCATGTCATGAGTACCTCCACAGGAGCATTATTAACTACCAGGGAAATAGTCTGAGGTTAAAGCCACTAAATAAGGGTCAGATTTTTAAGACAGCAATTGTGTAGCAAGTGAATTAATACATGGCAGAAGACATCTAAGGGGTGGATATGACTGTAATATGCAAATAACTGAATGCTGTGATTCAATCTCTACCCACAATTTACTAATGTTTGCTGCTGTGTTTACACCAGACAACTTTAATACTTGATRTTTACTACTTAATTTATGTTAAATAACTATGTTTGACAGTCACTAGGCTGAGTGCTCAGTATTTTGTTTCAACACAAAAAATACAAAATTACCCAAAGAGAGTGTATTCTTTCCATCCCAAATTCAGCCACGCAAACTGGGATCTTTTTCTCTCTCTCATTTCAGGTGCCTTTTGTCTTTTACTCTCTGGCTGGTGAGACTAGTCACCTCATGTTCTTATTGCTTTGGTACAGTTGCTGTTGCTAATAACAGCTGAAAAAGAAAGAGAGATTATATTGTATCTGAATTTTAATCAAGGTTTTCCTAAGAGCTTACTACTCGTAACTGGGACCAGATGGAGTYGTCAGTGGCGTCCGTGACTGTTAATTCTTTCATGCTTGCTTGAAGGTCACACCGTAAGTGACTGCGTTTCCTGAAGAGCTCAGAACCACTTCAGACACTTACATGCACAGAAGAGCTGTTTTGAAAACACATCTCCAATTCTGGCTGCAGAAGACTTCAGTATTTAACCCATAAACGCCTTTTGCCTTTACGCAACTTCTCCACGAAGCGCAYGAGCCGAGGTTTCTCCCCTCCGTGGAGCACCCACCGCCGCGAGGAACGAACAGCGAGGGGGTGATGCCTGGGAGATGTCAGTTACTTAAGACACCTTGGAGAGCCTGCGACCTGAAGGGCAGCAGTACATCACGGTCGATACACCATAAAGCCACCCTGAGGAGCAGCACACCCGAGCTGAGACAGCGAGCCTCCGACCCAGTTCCCACCGAGAGGCGCAGACTGGCTCCCCTGTGCAGGCTGCCCCATCCAAATCGGCAGCAATGGACRCGAAATGGAGGGGGCTTGCCCGTTTCTTAAAAGGCAAAGGAAAGTTTTCTGCAGTCCATCTGACTTTTTCAGCCAAAAACAGCTGAGAGAAAAATGCAGAAGGATCAGGTTTGCCTTTTCCTTGCTGACTCCTAAACTTCGCAGCTGCTTGCAGCTCGGTTACAAGAGGCCGGGTGGATGGAGATGTCACATTCTGTGCTCTTATTTTTGTCTAAAAAATCTTAGTTGCAATGTCTTGGACATTTCTGAAAATCAGTTTACTAAAAATAAGAGTGACCTTTTTTCTGTAAAACACCACAGCTTTCCCCAGGCTTTGCAACAGGGATTTCTGGGGTGCAGTTGTGTCAGGTACAGCCTACGCGACCACTGGGATACGCCACCCAAATCTGGCCCTTGGAGGAAAACAMGGGACAGTTTGCACACAACCAGGGAGTGTTAAAGATTCTGGATGTTCTGCGGGCTCCCTCCGCGCCGGCGGACTCAGGTGCTGTCTGGTCCCAGTGGGTGGCTAGGSCTTCAGATAAATCTCTTGGTGGTTAAGACATTGGTTGTCACAGGAGTTGAAATATAAACGTGAAAATGGAGGATGTCCGGACGTGGAAGCGATACGACAAGCATCAATAACACAGAGGGAAGATCTTCGCACCAATCCTCTGCTCCATCTTGTTCTCCAGTTCTCAGCTTTGCTGGGGCTGATTGACACCAGATTTACATTAAGGTAAAGAAAACACAGAGCTGCAAAACTAGTGACAGCCATTAGCAAAAATAAAAAGGATAAACAAAGCGGTTGAGGATTATTCAATGGTCCATTAATTCTACAAAGACACAAAATAGGCAGTAGGGAGTCATGCCTATAATCAAATTGTAAAAAAAGATTAGGGTCAGGATGAAATGAAAGACATATTTGATTCTCTCTGCTAGTTAAGAGAATTACATGTTACACAATGGAAGAACTCAGTAACAAGAAAAAAGGGAATAATTAGTTATTTTGGGACAATGACAAATCTAGAAAGAGAAATCTAATTTTCTCCATTTTAAGCACAAAGTCCAGTTGTTTTCAATCTAGGTTAACTTCAAACATTTGTTTTCCACGTCTAAGAAGCTTTCTGACTGGGACGAAAGTGAAAGAAAAAAATAATTATATTTGTAAACCATTTCTGTYTGAGAAATAACTATTACAAGCAGACTAGTCCATGAAGTTAATCTTCAACAAGGTTGAAGCTTTCTTATTTTCCTTCTTTCCCAGAAACAGCAGCTACTTCTATGCCCCTGCAGATTGCAAGTTGCTCACTGCAGTTTAAGGCTCTCCCTTGGCAGACGGTGCTGATCCCTTCTCGGCACCGATTTCCCTGGCCAGACACGCACCAGGAGGATAAAGTGTGCTGGGAATGAGGGCTGGAAGATCAAACCTCTGTGATGTTCCCAGGCCCTATAAATAACCTCAAGAGGCAAATAGCACCAAAGATCGACCCATTYATACCGCATCGATTCACACGGTGTGCACGGCAGCGGCGAGCCCGYGGGGCGCTGGCTGCTCCTGGAAGGCGCTTTGGCATCATCAGGAAGGATGGACCGGCCCCAGAAAGCACTCGGGTGCGTACCTTCTGCTCGCTTGTCCCCGCTGGTGACCCAGTSGAATGGGTTTGGTCTTTGAAATATTTCTTAAGCTCAGGAGAAGGTGAGCACAAATAGCAGGTTAAACACCAGAGCATCAACCTGCCGGGTGAGGAGAGATAAAGGGATTGGCGGAGGCTTCAGGTCCTTTTCAAAAACATAATATTCTTTGAGGTACCACACAAAACATAGGGCTTTCCGCTCTCTGCTCGGCTCTAGCCGCCAGAAAATAGTTTCCCTCCCTCTTTCTGGTCAGGTGAATGTTTATTGCATTAAAAACTGGAGCAGCTGGGACAAGAACCGGTAAAATTCCCAGCCACAGCACTTCCACTGGGAAGGAGGTTGGAGCATCAGYGGGGCTGGGATGATTTGGCTGCTCTGAAGGGAGCAGGGCTCAGCCCGGGCTCTCCTGCCCTGCCCTCTCCTGCAAACATCTACCCGTGCACCTGAAGGAGGCTGAGCACTGGRTTTTGGGAGAGGGCTCAGGTCCCTGAGCAGCCCCTGCCACCGYTTGTCCCTCTCGGGGCACCGAGCGCGGAGGAGCCGGCAGCGCTCGGCATCGCCACACCGCAGCATCCGCGCGGCTCCCTTCTTCCCGAGCTGGAGTCCCGGGCAGCGGAGCTGCAGCATGCAGGGAAGGCTGCAAGACGGGCTCCGCTGCAGCTGGAAACACGGCCCAGATCATGAGGAGTCGCCATCTTCTCCCTCCTTCGGTGTCTTCTGCAAACCAGGTTCGGCAGTTCCTCCCTTGCTCTCTTTAAAGGAGCAATTTCTGAGCCGCTGCGTGTACTCATCACACTTAGTGTCTTGTTCTAATAGCCAAAGCTCTTCTAAAATGAATCTCTGTCCTCTCCTAAAAATAAATGCAAGTAATATCAGATGCCATCCTGGGTAACAAGAATTAATAACTTGCTTCTTCAGAGTCAAGTGCATCCCATAGACAGGAGGGGAAATAACTGTAACCTGCCTCTGATTACAACAGGAGATAATGGGGCTGTTCCCGGGCCTTCCTCATATGTCACTGTCTCTTCTTGCCATTAGCTATTTACTCCACACTCATTGAATCATACCTTGGATTTCATTATCAAAACTAATAACTGTGTTTTCTTACAAAGCAGAATATGTTGCTCTCTGCCTGAAAAAAAAGRAAACTGGCATTGTATTTCCCATAATAAGTTTTAATTGGATTTTAGCTCTCTGCCTTTTATACTTCATCTTCGGCTTTATTGGGTTTAATTACAAATCCATAGCTATTTGTTATGTGGCTCTAGTTTGATATTTTGCACTAACAATTACRTTTTTATTCAAAGAAAAAATGTATTAGGAAAAAAAAGCAAGAAAGAGGCCCATTGTATGAGCTGATTAATTGAATTCCAGTTTTATGTGCATTTATGATGAATGATTGCATGCCAAAAAAGACTTGAATATTAGATCAGAGTGCACTTATTCATTTTAATTGGTTTGCACAAAGTGCAAGCCACTGTAATGATAGATCAGCTGTGCAAACACAATAGCAACGGAGGCACTCAGGGCCCTAAAACTCTGTTCACAATTCTTTAAAATCTTTCCATGCAGAAGAGTGGCAAGWTGGATGGTGAAGCTTCAGCACTCTCATTTAAAGAAAGCAAGGACCATCACTAACTCTGCCATGGTCCCTTCTTTTGAGAGTTGTAATTTAATTTTAATTATTCATAACACTTATTAGCAAATAAGGTGCCATACGTTTTTGCAGAAAAATAGACAAATCTTAGAAATGAGAGACCGTAGCTCACTGCCACTAAACCTTTTTGGAAACATTGAGCAAATACGCACAAAACTAATAATAAAAAATTAAAAACCAATCCCACCTGTATTGGCCACGAGCTATTTCAGGACTGGGTATGGATCTGGTGCCCACACTGGAGAACTGCCCCAGGACCCCATTTCGCCATTGCGGGGACGCTGCAGCTCTGCCCCAGCCCTGAAGCGYGGCCAGCGACAAGTCACCTGCCCACAGCAGCGAGATGCAATTCTGACCAGCACTGAGAAACAAAACTCCTAGGGAAGGGGTCCTGGCTTTTCTTCACATCAACACAACTTGGTTTCAAYATTTTGGTCATAAGAGCAAGAAATAAACTGACTTTTTCATTACTTATTTGCCATACGGTAGCACGGCGCTCGGTTGCGCCCGCCGGGAGCTGCACCACCAACTCCAGCRTCTGTCTACTGCAAACCAATGTCTTTGGCTAACGAGTCACCTCAGCCAGGATTGCACAGCCTGCAAGTCATTAGAAAGAGCAGGAGCCTGTTGCAGAGGAAACCTAAATGTGTATTTAAAGTCATAACAAACATCAGCCTCACAGCAAATGCACCTGTGTAACCACAAAGGCTTTTCACCATACTTTGAGTTTTGTTAAAAATAGCTTGTAATACTCTCATTTGAAGCTCTGATGTGATGTTGTGCAACTGCAGTTCAGCACCGTCCCACAGCATAACTTAATGTGACACGGCACTGAGAAATACAACCTGACAAACTAGTGGCCACAGTAAGTCTTGCTGGGGAAAGCAAATTTTACTATTTGCTTTCCTCACCAACTACCATTAAATATAGTTTGCCAAGTATTGAAACTATTTAGTCTTTCCAGTCTTATCATGTCACATCAAATTAATCTGAAATTAGGTGAGGACAAACRCTAGCGCATGAGCACACCAGACTGATGCTCTGAACCAAGACCTAGGGTGGAAAAAGAAATGCAAAGTCCTACTTTTAGAGGCTGGAGCATTGCAATGACAGAAAATTTGGTAATTTATTACCACAAACTGATTCAATACAAAGAAAGGAAAAAATTTATTTCTTACTCGGCTCCTAAAACCTGCTGGAATAACAGAAAAGGACCCCTTCCTCCTTGTGTATTTAACCTTCCTTCCAGACAGCAAGTTTATTATATCAAACCTTCATTTCAAATCAATATTCCTAGTTACTCCTTTGGCCTGTGCTTATTGACCGCAGCTATCCTTGCAGCCTTCTTATTTGCAAAATGCAGTYCACAAATAATGAAATTTGGGGTGGGGAGGGGGGTGTGGAGAGGGGGAAGGAAGCATAATTCGTTACTCTCAGCTTTGCAAAGCAAAGGACAATGAGCATAAGCCAGAAAAATAAATCCAAACCTTTTTCGCCTGGACAGCTGAGCGCCAAAACCTGGATAGGGACATTCTACAGCCTGGAAGTTTGAAAACCCTTGCAAGTTTTGATTTTGTGGGGTTTTTTTAAAGCTTACTAAACAACTCTGGAAGGAGAATTTGGTGTCACAAGCACCGACCTAGATCATAGCAAATTTACTATGTAAAAAATAAACTGTACACTCTTATTAAGTCAAGCCATTGTGATTGTTTGATTGCTCTGACACTATGCTTGTACCGCATCAGTGCAACGGCTTTATAGAAATTCCTCCTGATCCCCAGTGACAGGAGAGGGGGGAGCCGGGCTCCCACCATCAAGCAGTCAGCGACATTATGAATTGACAACAAATGTCCAGATCCTTTTGCAATGATGCTGTTTTTTAAATCAACCCCTCAGCTGCATTCCAGCAAAGTTAGAAAATACCATACCTCGTCAAATGTCATTAGACTCATGCATTTTTTTTTTTAATTTTTGTAGTACCTTCTCAAGTAATTTGTCTATATAAAACAAAAACTTCCCATTTGGGTGCAGCGTAAGAAGTCAGTGATCGCAAGCACGAGTGCTGCCGGGCTCTTTCACTCACAACCCACCAAGACTTTTCAGCCAAGGCTTCAGTTTTCCGCAGCAAACAAGACTCTTGCATGCTCGGTGTGCGCTGCAGGGAGCACGGAGGCAGTGAATAAAGTGTTGGGTGKCGATAGAAGAAAGGCATCCACTGGCTGGTGCAGCGGCTCTTGGCAAGGTCTGAATGAAATAACTTTCTTTTCAACCGCCCAGGCTAGAAGTCTGATGTGCTGCGGGAACGCCGGGAAAAAGCCTGGCACAAACAAGACGTGTCAGCCTATTAAACGTCTTAAAAAAAAAAAGGCTCGTCTGAAGTGGTCTTCATATGGTCATATCTAGAGAAATCAGGATCAGTCAGGAAAAAAGTGAAATTAATGGAGATGGTCAGCATCAGATAAAAGGCTCTCTGCAATACAAGATGAAAGAGCTAAAAAAAGAGAGAGAAAAGTAAAGCCAAACGCTCAAATGCATTTGGCCCGATGACAAGGGAGAGAGATCTGTGCAACACACAGATCCAGTTACTGATTTTATTATACTCATTATCTGGAGACAGATTCACATCCCCATACAGACAAGTCCCCAAAGCACAGCTCAGAAACGGATTTGGAGGGAGGTTCTCTCCCTTTAGGAGTACTGGTTAGAACCATCCCATTTTTATAAGATAAAATGTTCTTATCACAGCACTACAAGACAGTATAAAAGCCCATTAATAGAAATGGAATAATCAAAACACTCATTGTCAACCTCTGAATTGAAATATGAGTGCGCAACAGCTAAAGAAACATAATACTTTCCTTAAATGTGTTTGTAACTCACAGTGAAATATTTAATATCTGCTCYGCCCACTCTTAACATCTTTCAATTTTACCTGCTATAGTCCTGACCTAAAAACAATTCTGATTCYCAGCTTCCCAGATTTCATAACTGGAACATCCCAAAGACAGCGAGCACTCTGCAGCTGTCACCACTATGTGGAAAATAAGCTTTTCGCAACTGGTACTGGGGAAGTTGCCCAATTAATTTTTCAGACCTGAACAGCAGCACTAGAAAAGAAATGACATCTTAGAAATCTGCCACTTTACTGTGCTTGAAGAGTCAGTACAGGTCAAGTAAAAGCAGAGTAACAAGTGGCTAAATATTTAAGTGCAGGATGGTTTAAAGGGATTTTCCTGAATGCTTTMAAGTTCTCAGACTAAGAAATCTGAATAGCTTTTGTGCCTCTGCTCATATATTCCACAAAAATATAATTTATGATCGTTAGATGTTGCCATCAGCGTAAGATTAAGGAAACAAAACAGCCTAAAAAACACCTAGAAGAGAAAATGAAGAAAAATCCATGTTTCTCCTCTTTTCCCTCATACCAGTCCTCCCCCTCCTCTACCCACCCCGCCATCCCGAAGGATGCGGGAGTTCAGCCACGGCACATGGTGGTGACTCCTGCTAAGAGACGGGATCTGGAAACAGGGAGGCCARACACATCAGCCCTGCTGCACTTCCCTACCTGCACACTGGAGGTTCCCTGGGCCACACCAGCTCCCACAACGTGTCCTTGAAGGGAAGGCTAAATCCTGCCTTTTCCTCTTGGCATTTCCCCTGGCGAGTGCCTGCGCTTTGCCTTTAACCTCCCGACAGCTCCTCCTGGGTGTGAGGGGAAGAGGGGTAAAGAGCCACCAGGCTTTAGACTGAGATTGAAGCATGAAATTTGCTGCTTGGGTTTTTACCACTCATGGTCATCCCAAGCAGGTTGCAGGAACAGAATGTATATATATATTGATATATATATATTTATATACTAAAAGCCACAAGGCATACCTTAGCTACAGAATAAGCAGCCTTTTTCACAAGGCTTTTTCTCAAAGCTTTTTTCCTTTCTTACCAAGAGAGATGCTCAAACTATTGGTCATGTATAGTGGTTACAGACTGGACCAGAGGGTCTTCAGCTGATCCTGGCTTCTTCTGGTTATTCATTAACTAGCACTAGAACATAAACATAAGTCTTTTCACATGTTATCTGTGTGAACTGGGTGCATGTCTGTCTGCTTTGGGAGCAGAGCCATAGCAGACAGCTTCCACTTAGGGGGAGGAGGGAGGAGAAAAGCCAGTGCTTTCYAGTACACATTCACGGGTGAAACGGTGCTTGGGAAGGTGCACGTCACTGGTGGTTCTARCTGCTGGCGGGTTGGGTCACCCTCCTCACAGAGATCAGGAGTTGGGAGCTGCACGGTGGTGATGACCAAGTTTAAGTGAGGGACCTGAGACTCCCATTAGTCACAGGAGTGGTCACACCAACGTTGRTATTTTGTCCGGAGGCTGCCGAGCCAAGGGCAGAGCAGCCCAGCAGCCCTAGTGATCCCAACTGGCTCCAAGCCATGGCTGTGACAAGTTACGGGTCAGTAAAACATTGATATTCATGGGGCAGTAAACTAAATCTAGCTTTAAAACAGCACCAGAGAATACATACGGTTGTTCTAGCTGAGAAGAAACTTACAATTAATTTCACAGAGAATATTTTAATTTTTTCTTGTTTCTTGATATCCATATCATGCAATAGCACACAACAGATTATTATTTTATTTCTCCTTTACTGGAACAGAAAGGACAAAAATTACTGTGTTATTTGCTTGTGTAAGTAAAAAAAAAAAATCCACAGGAACAAAGAAACTATGTATTAACTCTTGTGTAACAAATCATCTGACACCAAAAAGCCAAAGTCCTACTGGCTTTTAGCTGATGACAACATGCCAGTCCAATGCAGAGGTGGCAACTTCCCAGCYTGAGGTGGCAAGTCAGTGGCATCTCCTCCTGAGCCTGTCAAAAACCCATGCAAGGGGGGCAGGGGAGAGGGGGCAGAAACAGAGGAGCTTAGAGATGCCAAGAGAAAATAGAGACTGCGAGTAAGTGCATGTTTACTAGCGTCTGTTTTATTGTTRATAATGGCAGTCTTTAACAAATAGCCAGTTTCTGTGGAGCTAATTTGAACTCTTGAGGCACTGTATAATTTTTTTTAAATGTCAATTATCAACCCCAGTGTAATTGCTTCTGACTTGATATGACAAGATCACTCTTGATTTGCCAACTATTTTCTCTTTATCAAGCAGAGAGAGGAGGGGCTTRTATTATGAGGTTCAGAAGCAATCCCTTTATTCTTGACTGCACAACTCTCACCACTACAATACCTTGAGGAGATAAGAGGCTCTGCAGCGTGAAGACATCTTCCTTTTGCTGTTCTCAACGCAGCTCCAACTGCAAGCAGAGTACAGGACTGCAGACAGTTTTAAAAGGTCAGTCTTCAGATAGAAAAGTGTCTCTGATGTAAACCACATGAACAATTAAATGATCCTGTGTGCTCAACATGAGAATCTCTGAAAAGTGCATTGTGTTCGGTGACGGCTGAGTGCTCTCCAAGGCAGAGCTCAGGAGCAAACAGCGTTTCCTGAAGAAACTGAAAGTTAAAATAAACATTGACAAGTCAGAAATTATATCTCCTTCCATAGATGAATAGGTGAGAATTGGTATAGTGTGCTACGGTTCTTCTAGGGTACTTCACGCAGTGGATGGGCGCTAGTCATAACAGAGAAGAGCAGTTAAGGGGGAAGGGCAGCACGATGTGCTGTGCAGATTGCCYGTCTCGTACAGCCAGCGTGGCTGAGGCTATGAGACAGCAGCACATCRGACCTCACAAATTGACAGAACAGAACACACTGTCATAATAGTGCAAAAATCCTCTTTATGCTCAGAGCAGCTAGCAACACCAAGTAACCTATGGCACAAGCAGATGAGATATCTGGTATGGATGCTGCAAAATTTCCAATTCTCACAGCATTCGATGTTCGCCCATGAAAAGTTCAATTTTCTCTGGCTTGTGAGAKATTTCGGGGAATAAAATTTCTCCAAGACGTCTGCAAAAAACTGATTCCCAAAGCAGGGGMCCTCGCAGAGCACTGCAAGTATCGGGCTTGCAGGAGAACGTGCCATGGGGCTGGTCTGTTTTCAGTGGTGTTTTCTCCTCTCCCCTAACTTGTCAGTTTAATCTCTCCACCCTATCTGAGGCCCCCTATCACATCTGTAAGAGTCATCTTTTATACCAAGTAGGGAAAATGGTTTTGGTCATCTTCCATAGCATGTGGGGAAAAAAGTTCTGGCCCTGCTGAGGATCTAAGACCTACCTGTACTTCAGCTCCATCCAACAGTACAGGAGTCATCACTGCAACCAAGGTGCCTGGGTTTTCTCTTTCCATGTAGCACAGACATGTTCAACAAGTACTGTTCCCACCCAGATTTCTTTTGTAACTCATTGCAGTTGGACCAGTAAGTGTGGCTACTGCTTTTTTAAAATCAGAAATCAAAGTAATTTARAACTAGTAACAAAATTGATTAAACCAATTCTTTTTTTCTTTTAAACTGYCAGACTTCTCAGCTGGTAACTTCACAGCTGGTATTTTGTTTTTTTAAGGGACACGTGATGCGATTTATGAAAGCTTTGACAAGCAACTGTGAAGGAGATGTACGGAAGGGGAGATGAACTTTGATCCCCTAACGCAGGGACTAGTTTTTACACCTCCATGGGTRGGTTGTTCTTGAGCCTCTCTGGAGAGCTGGGACTACTGACCCTGGAGAATTCCAGCAAGAGTCATTTGTGAAATTAATATAAGCAGCAAGTTTGAAAACCTGCCTCTACTGCAACTTGCAAGCCATCACCTCATTCAGAGCATAGGATTAATTTAAAGAAAATAGGCTGTCCCTACTCAGTGAAAACTGAGGGAAGCCTGGAACCAACCCATGCAGAATTAAAGTGGGATTTTTATATCGCTACAGAGCAGAATGAAGAGCACCTGTCTTTAGACAAGCTGCATTGTCTTGCACTTGTCAGCGTAGGTTTGTGCCAGTATCAGGACAAACAAAAGGGTACCAATACGAAAGTGAAAGAGGGACAAAGGAAAAACAAAGGCTAGACTTGGGCAAGGAGAGATGCTGACAAGCAGACAGAAAACAGGACAGTTTGAGGTCACATGCTAATTTATATTCAGAAACAGCTTCCAGTTTCAGCCTCAGGATCAACTGTTATTTTTCCCACCTATTATCTTCTTGAATGTCCTTGCRCCAAGAGGAAGCGACCGCGATTCGTGTCTGTCCTTGGATAAATTGCTCTGAGGACCGAGGGGCTACAGCCCTGCAGAGGCTGCATTGGGGGGGGGGTTTTGACACCACTGCCCCAAGCACATCTCCGTGGAGCCCTGCACGCTCCCAGAGATGACTGCCTGTGCCTCCAACAGCATCCCAAAAGCAGCACAATGACCGAGCAAAAGCATGTCATTCATTAGCAAAATTGAGGACACTGAGCAAAATATATTCCTGGAAAAAAACAACCCTTATGCTTAAAGTAAACATCATAATAAAATGGATGTACTCAACAGTGTTTTCAAGACTTTCAAGCAGGCAAAACATTGAAGTGCTTGAAATAGTTTTCTCTTTATCCTACCGGCATTAGTCAGTAACAGCTCAATCAGACAAGCTTCTCATGGGTGAAAACGGGTGGAGGAATCTGGAGCAGAAAGGTCAAATTTTAAGGAAGAGTTGAACCTGATAGCAGCTGTAAGCAACTCAAAACTAGGACAGAAAATGCCATCATTGGGGTCCTCATTATACCCCACCTCACTGCTTACCATCCACTTCCATACCTGGAGGGTTTTTAATTAGCAGGACATCTCAGCATCCTGACGACCTGGCACTTGCCTGGGATAGAGAGAGAAGTGCACAGTGCTGCTGCCCAGCAGCCATCAGCATTTGTTGCAGCATTAGAGACTAGATGCTAAAACTCTGCCACACTGGAGAAAAAYGATGCAGTTTAAYCTTTTTTTGCATTGTTTTTAACCCRCCACTTAGTCTTGTTACCTTCTTCATTTCTGTATGGAGGTCTAAAACATACTAAGATATAAACATACATTTTGAAACAAACTGAACTGGGTAGAAAATAATTGCTATTTGTGAACTTGCTAGGCATTAATTAGGGAGCCTCATACAAGAAATGTAAACATTTTAGGAAAACGACTGTATTGATCAGAATAGGAAAAAACAACCTAAAAATACTCTAAAAATTCAGGACTACAGAAAGGCATATAAGCTGAAATGCGGTCCAAAAATAAAGATGGGCTCTACAACACAATCAGTATTTCCTGACCAGGAAGACAAGCTGTGTAAAGGAACTGGAATTTGTAAGACTAACATATAGCAGAAAGGTAACAGGAGTGAAAAATGGAAAAGAAAAAGCAAAAGAAAATAAGCTTCAAGTGGAAAAGAACATTTCAGCTGGAGAAAGCCCTTCCAGCCCTGCCCAGGGAAGATGTGWTAGAGAAAAAGAGTTGGTTTCCAGAAGCTTAAGACGACCAGATTAAACTCCACGAATTGAAGCTTTTCATGACACCCATACATTCTTTACATATGAAGATAGCAGACATTCAATTTGGGCCAATAAACAGGCTGATGGAGAAAAAAATTTTACATAGGACTGAAAATAACACCCTAGACAATGATTCAGATAAATCCCACCATTAAAATCAGCTCACTTTATAGCTGCAGAAGTGGCAAACTGATAGCAAACAGAGGGTGCATCAGAGCTGGCAAATGGAGAAGACACGGGTGACTGTGGGCTGAGGGGACRCGGCCAGGCAGGTGACCCCAAGTACCTCGCAGTGCTCCGTATCCCTGCAATCACATTTCAGTTACTCCTACGGCAGCGCAGTTCTGAAACACAAACCAAGTGACACTTCTTAAAATAGATTTCTGAGAGAACTGCGTGTATTACTACCAGTGCAGGGAAAAAAAAAAAAAGACAACTCAAATGAGAAATTAATGGGATTAGCAATACTATGATGCTATTGAAAATGTATCTATGTTTTTGCTAAGAATTAATGGTCTATCCTGAAACACTCAGGCTCTCRTCTGTATTTCAAAGATCTCATGGCTGCAGTTCTCCTGCCTCAGTTTTTGCCATCTTTTAAACAGGTGCGGGAAAGCAAAAACTAAATGGTTTAATACTGTAATGTCCTAGAGTGTTTTACCTTGACGTTAGCATCTGGGTGGCAGTCCTGAGAAAGTTGCTGMGATCATGAGTGGTGCAGTTATTATCCAAATGGTGAAAAACATTGAGCTGAATGGTGAGCCAGGGAGGAGTTGGCCAGATGGAACCAAGACCTTTCTTCAGTGGGATGGTCAGAGAGCACCTTCACCTTCCCCATTTTACATAACTGCTGAAAACCCAGAAATTAATAATAATAAAAAAAAATATGGCTTGTGTAAGAGTAGGGAAGAGCATCATTTCAACCTGCAGAATATGAAGTGTTTGCCAACATATGGGGGCTGATCCTTGGCTCATGTAAATTGCCACAGCTACATAAAAATCTAAGGAGTTACAACATACCATACCAGCTAAATAGCATTCTCTGTTGGCAAACATTTCACAAATCCTCATATCTATTGAGAGCTGAAACAAAACTTTTTCCACCTGCAGTAAACAGCTTGGTGGAAGCAAAGTTCTCAGAGCCCATGAGATCAGCTTCTCTCAAGCAGTTCTGCCTCCCCCAGACACATTGCATGAGATGGAGCGTGCAGAAAGCAGAGACAAAATAAACCTTTGGAGCTGTACTGATGGCAGAAACAAAGCTCATTCTGCACTTTAATGTATTTTCTTTCCACAGTTGTCCATCCATACTTTTGATGAACACTACAAATTCCTAATTATGTCTACTAAAATAAACCTCCCTGCCCCTAGCAGTTTTACAGCTGAGAACAGGCAGAAGTCCACCTGCAGCCTGTCCACTCYTACCTGATAATTCAGCAGGAGAAAGGAGGTTGCCATTGAACTACACTCAATACCACTCGAATTACAAATATTGAAATTGTACACATCTCTACAGGTTATCTCCCTTTAAAAAGATGCCTGAAAAAGCTATCAAATGCTATCCCGTCTTAGTGTACTGCTCAGGAGGACATTTGTACATGGTGCAGGAAAGGAATAATTGCATTACTCTGTAAAGACTCCATGTGGTCTCTCATATTTGCTAGCTAGTCGAGGAGCAGTCATACAAGCTGAAACCTTTCTGCCAGATATGCACAGAGGTACGTCCAGGGCTGAGTCACTGTTATACTTGTCRTACCCAGCAACTGCTCCATCTATAGCCGAGATGGGAAATGCATTGCAACAAGAAACTTCTCAGAGCAAGATTGTGCTCTGCAAGATGAGTACAACCAAAGGGCACCAGCAGCATCTCATCAACAGTATCCTTTCCCCAGTCATTCAAACCCAGATCCACTGACTTCAGCGGCACATAGCCACCTCTTTTGTTCCTGTTGGACCTTCAGAGAGGTCACGCTGAGTATTGGATCCTCCAACTGCAACACGATTATTTGTTCAGTCCCAAGAAGTTACACCTGCATCAGCCCTCAAAGACAGAAGGGCTGCACAAGTGTCATTACAGGAAGTAAGTTGAAAACAGAGGAATTTTATATTTCATCTGTATGTCTATGTCATATGGATGTAACCGAGGACATAGCTTGATGATCTGAAAGAGGAGAACTCTGCATCCCAGCACAGACCAGGTCAGCAAGGCAGGCAGGTCGAAAGGACAAATAAACAGATTTTTACCAGCATGGAAACTGATGGCAAGAACACGGGATCCCATATCATGATTTATTCTGATGCCCATTTATAGCAGAATGACATACAGAACGTTTTCCTACCACAATGCGCTTGTACAAATACTTTGGGTGGCCTCACGACCRTCTGCAGTCAGCGGGCTGTCTGTTCTCGCGTCGATGAGGGTTTGGGTGCAAGGCAGGACTGACCAAGCAGACTGTGCTCACATAACAGCAGTCCCTGTGAAGGCAGAGCAAGAGCCATTAGCTTGCAACATGAATATGTGATCCCTTCGCCAGGCACTCCATCTCAGTGATACCCTGCAGGGAAGAGACCGCATTAGAGGGGAACACTGTCATCCATTTGGGCAGCCGGTGCATTACACAGCACTTACTGCTTYGTAGGGCTATTTACTCACCATCACTGTGTGGCACATAAGTAAGGGAACAAAAGCTCKGCAAAGGTTTAAGGCCAGCAGACAAATCCTTTTCACTCCACAGCTTTTCAGTTTCTGGAGGCTTATGTGTTCTAGGTTACAGAAGTACTGAAAATCGCATCCAAAATCTCTGCACCCAGTTCTGGCCCTGAGATTTTTRCAGCCAGTTTTACTTCTGCGGCCAGCCAGTGCCTGGGAGGAGAGCTCTGCAGGACTCCTGGGAGATGGGACCTGGCCGGCTGAAGGCACACAACACTCCACAGAAGCAGCAGATGCTTCACTGCTGCCCCATGTTGGCWCTGTACATCAGAGCCCACTTAGCTGAGTTTCAACTCACCTGTTCTACAAGTATTTTGATTACAGGCTGCCTTCTGATTTTTTTTTTGCAACAAAGAAGAGAATGTGATCAAGTCCAAGTACTTCACCATGTGCTCTGGTCAAACAATGAGCGGTGATCATTCAATTAGCCACAGATGAAGAAGCAGGCAGGTCAGAACAGGCTTCTTCCTTCCAAGGAAGGGTACAGGTGTATATGTATACACTCACAGATTTATATACCTTAAAATATATCTATAGATATGTATGTGCATATATATTTATGTAAAAACATGCACTTATGTAAAGAGAGCATTTGTCATGCTTCATAATGGTAACYGGAGGTAATGAGCACACAGCTTGTAACTGGAGATCCTGGAACAAAGAGGAAACACAACTGGAGAGGATAAAATTGATTTGCCTTAGAGTTGGCTGGTATCACCAGGATCATTTTACTCATTCCATCATTATATTCAGATAGCAAAATAATCATATCCTTGTTCAGGAAAAAAGCTTTAAAAAAATACAGAAGTGAAAGTCAACTAAAAAGAGATCTGAGCAAGTGGAGTTGGTTTAAACAACTCAGCAAGGGAAATGGTACAAGGTAGTTGCAAGGATAACTATTCATTTTATTTAACGGTAACCAGCTGCATAAAAGGCAAACAGATCATTAGCTCTGAGTGGAAAACTTCATAGGAAAAATGTCAGCACTAGACCCACCGGGGGTGAGCCCAGGGGTTTTCCCTGCAGCACCATCTGCACTCAGAGCAGAATATGCTCCATGTCCTCAGAATTTGAAAGTTAGTAGTTAGACTGAGTTATTATTTCAGGGAATTTAACTCATTAGTATTCTTGGTGCTTACAGACAAAGGGATTGTTTTGAAGGCATGCAAAAAACCCTGTTTAAGCTTTCCAGAATACTGAAATGCTTGTTTTTGAGGAAATTAATTGTACTTGGGTAGTTCTGTGAATCTTGACCCTTACAAAATTACAATAAAATTAACTTCAAAATGAAACAAATTCAAATTACTTGAATGCTTCATCTGAAGTCAAAATTACTTTCTTTTCAGGGACATTTTCAGGGATTTTCTTTAATGAAGCAAACTTCTGAATTCAAGAAGTTTTAAAGCTCCTGGCTAAATTGAGGTTATCTTTTATGGAAAACAGGAGCTTCCAAAATAATTGTCTACTTTTAAGAATGTGACTATTCATACATCGCTGTTTCTCTACTCACAGCTATAATTTTCCTGTTACAGAAATACAAAAACCCATTAATGTCCTTGTTGCTACGAGCAGATTTGCAAAGAACCAGGGATAACAGCTGCTTAGGAAGTGCTGCCTGCACAGGGCTGCTGGCGAGAGTAAAARAGATGAAACATGCTGTTGTCAAGACAGAGTCGTCACATGAGTATTTTTAAACGGTACGTTCCACAGGTTTTGTTTTCGGTTTTTACACGGATAGCTTTTTCCTCTGCCCACCAGAACATTGTGTGCAGCACATAAGTTTGTCTTTCTGGTGATTTTGACTCCCAGGCTGGAGGCAGCTTTGTGCAGAGGGTGAAGCTGTCCTTGCCCTCCAGCCAGCACCGGGCAGCCAGAGGCAGTTACCAGGGTTGGTGACCACGTGCACGTATAGATGGACAWCACCCTTCAGACACCCGTGTCCTCAGATAATCCACAGCAAGTCAGAAGCAGAAACAAGGGCAGYTCAGAAGAGGGATGACGATGGACACTACAGAAACAGGTTACTAGGAATAAGAGGCTGGCGGGATCTGAGGGAAGAGCTGGAGGGCAGCTTTTACCTTGTATTACTCGAATAAATACACAACCTGCAGTAATGAATTGCAGCAGGAGGCAAATTGGAAGAGATAGCCCACAGATTACAAATGTAAAACTATGGTACTTGCTCTTAACAGGTGCAGAGAGTAACCCTGTAAGAGATAAATGATACTGATGTGGAGAAGCTGAACAGAATGAAACAAAGGAGGTAAATCTCTGTGCTTTAATAATTAGCAAAGGACTGACCAGCTAGAAGAAAAGCAACAACGCACTGGGAAGTCCTACCTGCTGTCAATGGCGMTTAACACTGAAGAGTACTTTATGGTAGCTCTTCAGGATTCAAGCGATATTTATTCCTTTTGCAGGATTCAACAAAATAATAACAATACCTGTGAGGAATCTTTCTACACGCTGCCTGTGACAGGGCRCTCCCGTTGTTCAACCCGTGATTTATCTGGGAGCTGAGAGTGCAATCATTAGACCACCACAGGAAGCAGAAGACTTTCCGAGGGCTAATGATCATTCCGAAACCTTCCCAGTGGGTGCACAAAAGGTAATTTATCATAATTTGCTTCTGTAATGTTGATGCATTGAGCAATATTCCTGTTGTTCAGCGGTCCCTCAAACCTTCCTGGGTAGCATGGAGGCGGTGGTGGGTGAAGCTGTGAGATGCAGGAGATGGGCTACGCAACTGCAAGATCACTCTTCGAGCACACTGTTTGCACACTCACATGTGTATCTGTGATAGCCTCATCCAAGGAGYCTGGGAAAAATGTGCCTGAGGCAGTGGACCGATGCCAGAGTCCTCAGTGTCAGATGGACAAGTTGTCTCTATCCTGGCCCAAGAGCRGAGTGGTCAGGTACTGCAGGAAAAGCTGTTGCTGCAGTATCTGTTCAATTTAAACCAAAGCTGATCAAAATGTGTATTTACATTATGTTTCCAGCCAGTGTTGGCAGGCATAAAATCCAGGCAAACATCACCAAATTCACACTGCACCCCCAAGCACAACAGATAGTCCTAAAAACCACAGAAGAATGAGGAACAACACAGCRCCAGGCAAGTTTTCTGAAAAACAACATTTTTCTTACTAAACTGTTTCTCAGATATGTTTTGTTTTTTACCCAGCATGGCAGAATAATGTCTATTCTCTGAAATTTCTATTGTTATTTGCTTGACTGAAAAACAAAAATATCCACTTATAAAGTGAAAAGCCCTAGGTTTTGCATACGTGATCTGAGACTAAATCTTGCTAACTCTATGTGAAAGGAAATAAGGTACCTAATTTTCAGATGCTTTTGAAAACTCCACTACAATTCCTTTGCATCTCTGATAAGAGACACTTTGAAAGTCAGATACAGTGTTTGTTTTTTAAAGAAAACCAGTGCAGATTTAATGATAGACTATCTACCTTTCCTTACATTCTTGATCTTAAGATAAAAATGCTAACAGGTATTACAACTGTCAATTTGGTTCCCAAAATGCATCCTTATCTTTTTTCTTTACACAGTAAAGCATTTATCACTTTTCCTAAGAGTGGCAGCATTTGTGTACTAACACCTTTCTGGTACTTTGTCATCTACTCA
The DNA here is from genome assembly GCA_030449065.1 of Oceanodroma leucorhoa. Classification (NCBI taxonomy): domain Eukaryota; kingdom Metazoa; phylum Chordata; class Aves; order Procellariiformes; genus Oceanodroma; species Oceanodroma leucorhoa. Next base: position 3,924,591 of record JASVER010000039.1, read on the forward strand.
GCCGGTGAGATTATCTGGGAGTATTTTGGAGGCAACAAACAAACAAAAGGAAGCATATGGTGCTCTGTTTAGAGAAGCAATGCCAGTCTCATCACTGCTGAGATCCCAGAAAATGCATCTCAGATGCAAATTGGTTTCATGAACCAGGGGAAAAAAGTAACAGTCATATTTCTAAGGAAATAAAGGGAAAATAATATTAACAGTGAGGAAACTAGACATCACTGGMAAGATTAGTAGTCAGTTTTTCAGTAGTCAGTGGGGTTTTTTCCCCATCAGATCTCCTATCAGTTTTTTTCTTCCACCCCAAATTCTGACAATCAAGAAGGCACACTTGGGAATCAATTCTGAAATTGGAAATCCCATAAGATGAAAATTAAGTAGATTTCAGAACAGTTATTTGGACATCTGCCATGAAGRAAATATTGGCTTTGGCTGCCCCCACCCCAAAACCCAGGGATTCTTTGAGTAGGAAAGTCTGTTTCCACCTGCCYCTTGTACTATCAGTGGTTCAAGTCTCCTTACAAAAGTCCAGAGCTGTCACTGTCCCATTGACATGAATCTCTCTTAGCTCATCCATGCTACCCACCCTCTTGTTCTTCTTGATGATCCTTATGAGTCCCTTCCAACTCAAGATATTCTATGATTCCTACTAGGCATGACTAAATCACATCTCCCCTTAAACTCAGAAATAAAGGTATGAGGAACAAATAACACTGCRATTGATGCAAAAAAGGAGTACTGTTGAACATCAGAAAAATTATAGTTCTTCACAAGAAKATTAATCAACAGAAAGCAAAGGGGTTCTCACTGATCATATTTACTTAATCCATGATAAATAGATAGCAATATTGCCAGTGAATAAAGGACAGTCTCTTGTATCACTTATCCTTCCTAGAAAAAAAGCACTGAGCTTCTTAAAGTAACCCTTTCCTTACCCTGTTTAGCTACAATAAAATTACACCAAGGTATTCAAGAGCAGCAGGCTTCACTCCCTGCCCATCTGGTAACAGTGAGAATATTCTGCCATGATCACGCAAAGGAGTCACTGCTAAAGCGAACTGCCAGAGACCATGTCCATTGWCGTGTGAATCATGTAAATCAGGATTAATTCCTATGAACTAAAACCAGGCAGTACTTTTAAAAGCTGTTCTGTTTACTATACTTGGATTCTAGTTTCAAAAACCGTATCAAACACTACTTCTAAAATCTTGTATCGCATCACCATTTATAAAGAAACCCTCTGTAATTTCTGACAAATATATGGTAKAAATGRGGACTTGTAGAATGAGGCATTCGTATTTCGGAGAGGTGCTTGCTGTCTATTACGGCACAGTTTTGCTTGGCAGCTTAAGCTCACGTACTGCAGAAGTCTGTTGGCATCATTTCTGAGATGCAGAGCTTTTGCCTCCCGGTCTGGAAGTCAAGACCTGCGAACCAAGACATGGTCTTGGGACAGCACAAGACCCGTGCTGGACTCTGCAGTGCTGAAGGAGCTGCTTTGGGCATGTATGTACACACAGGAGAGCCATCCTAACACACTACGGTTCTTCTAGCACACAGGTTAATCCCAGTTGCGTTGACTCACCAAGATACTACTCCAGAGCATGATCAGTAATACCCATAAAATTCAGGAACTTTYAAACCACAGATGTTTCGCATTAAAGCTAGTAGAAAATGCCTGTTTCAGCAAGAGCAAGGTTAGACACTGACCTGCAGCCCCACTCACCTCTAGCGCAGTTGAAGACCAAACTGATGGTGCAGAGACTGAACGGGCTCAGGCACCAAGTGCTTCAATGACAGAGGTACAGGCAGCGTCGGAGACGATGTGCCTGCCCCGCTCCATGGCACCTCCAACCCTGGGGTGCCCTGGGCAGAGCTTAGCACCCCCTTGCCCTTCAGACCAGCTTGCAGCCTCCCCCCACGCAGGGCAGGCCCCCCCAGCCGCCCTGCCCCGTGCAGGCTGCYGCGACACAGCCCCAGCGCAGCTAACGCCTGCCTCAGTCCAAAGGCACAACATCAAATAACTGCCATTCCAGTAGCACCCAAAACTGTGCTAAGCATTTAAAATTTAAATAAATGAACAAATTGATGTTCACTGAACTGCTAACAGTTATTCATACGAATGGCGTTTGAGTGGCACTTCTCCAGCTATTTAGCCACTTGCTGCATGTGCCAAAAAAGTTATTGAGTAACTGACTTTTGTGCTGTGATGCATGTTGATGCTTTATCATTTCCTGGCAGTCGCAACTGTTTTCTGCTTTTCTTGCCATTGCTACTTTTCTTGAAAACTCCGACAGTCATTTTGTTTCATTGCTATTTGTCTCTAGCACAGGCTTCTGCAATGCTGGAGTTTATGAGCTGGAATTAATGTCTGCTTAGTGTACCCATGAAACCTATAGTCATTTTTCTGTAGAGCAGAAATTGTACTGTCCTAAGCCGTGTCCCCAGTCAGGTACCTATTAGTACTTCTGCTATGCACTAGCATCTTCATTTGCTTTGCTCTCRCTTCCTCTACATAAGGGCTCAGTAGATTTCTCATGTGGCCACATGACAAACTCTTTTAGTGCCTCTCAATTTTTTTCCTTTTTTTTTTTTTTAATCAAGTTAAGAAGCAGGAACCAGATCTTTTATTAGCTGTATGGGTGGATTCATCTAGACTGAAATTTTTATTTTCTTTTTTTTTTCCCCAGGAGTGTGTTAATTGGCTCTAAAATGGAAGAAGGAAAGAACAAAGCACTGGGGCAATACCTCAATGCAGAAGCAAGAAAAGTCAGTTTTTAGGGTGGTTCTTAACTTTGTGAATGAGCAAAGTAACCTGAATGGTTATGAAGCATGAGAGCTGTGCACAGACTTCATGACCTGGGACACTTGTTCCTAGTCCAGTCCCCCCTCATAAAGGGGTCCTTAAGGGTAAACAATGTAGGGATGGTAAAACAGGGAATCGCCTATTCCTCCCAGTCCTCCAGGTCATCTTTCCCAACCTAAAAATGCATATGGTCATCTTCACTAAACCAAAAAAGTGTATGGGAGAAATAGGATAATCTCCTGCAGGACAAGCTTTCTCCATCACATTTTTTTTTCCTGTCCTTGCTTTCATTAGTATAATCTTAGAACACAAGCAGTAATACTTAAATTCAGGAGCTAATTTCTTCTCTGGGCAGTTGAAGGAAAGGATGGCCGTGGGCCAGTTGATCACTTATTGCACATCCAGAAGGTGGTCAGATATCACAGGAAGGAGTGCATCATAACTACCRAAAGAAGATAGGATAAACAAGCATCTCTGCTGCAACAATAATTAGCTGGTGCACTAGTCATCAAAGTCTAARTAAAGATGATACAATAAACAAATTCTTATCTGCAAAACCCAGGTTTCTWACAGTGATAAACGACCTTTCATATAATATTTTGTGATAGTTACTGACCAGCTAACTTGTTCAGTTTGTATTAATTGCTCTAAAATGCATTCCTTGTTAACCATTATTGCTTCAACARCATATGAAAAGCTGTTCAGAGCTGTGTTTGTTCTGTACAAACAGAGCTCAATCGTAATTAATCTGTGGGCATCCCTTATTTTCACACAAAGGAATGGGAGGGGTAGTGCTCATCAACATAGTTCATAAGTATGGAGTGCTTGCCAGTTGGTGTAACTTCCCAGTAATTCTCAAAGTTGCTCAAATAAAACAGCAACACTTACTGCATAAGGAAGCTTTGCTTCCTGGTGTGATATTGATAATTCGGGAGGAAAACAGAGAGAGAGGAAGACATCAAACATGTGAAAACAAAGGCCATGTCATTATTCAGCAGCATAAAACCTCCCCAGAGAGTACAGTGTATATTCCCCATTTCGGTAAATGGATTATCTGAACACATTCCAACATTACACAGCCTACGCTCCATTAGTYCCATATGGTACATGGCTAACTATGCTCTAGTACCTGGTAAGGCATTTACACAGCCTAACCAGTCCTTTGATCATTTTATAAACAGCTTTCACTTTAATAGGTTTCATTATGATGCCTTAACTGTCCTGCGTTCCACATGGTAACTCTGCTCTGTCACCCAGTTGTGCTGTTTGAGGATAATTGATGTCCCTGGACAAAGGCAAAATAAAACATAAACACGTAATACTAGTTCTGGTTTTTGGGAGATGTGACAGAAGAAAACAAGGTCCCAATCTCCCCTTCATTTTGTATCTTTATGCTACCATAAAAAGCCATTTTTCCCTTGTATTGTTTACTAGTTTACTACCAATGCCCCCTCAGATTTTATTTCAACATGAATATTAATTCAAGTATCATTTATATTGTGAACAAAATGAGAAAAATATCTCAAGGCTGCTACRAATCCTAGCCTTCCTGGCAGAACCGTCTGGCTCTTCTAAGAATACTCACATGCCCATTATTCATATATTAACTGGTGCTTTACAGAATAAATACAGAAGCACGGTCCTTGCATAAAAGGATTTCCACTGGACTCTTGGCTCTATCTTTGCTTTCGGCTGGATGACACAACAMACTGGTTAACCAGGGATAAGACAGTAGTATCTCCTTTCACTTTATCCATATCCATTCTCAGTTATGCTTTGTTGCGTTCTGTTCTCTCCACGTATGGAGTCACAGYACATGCACTGTCACTGCCCACAGGCTAACAGCACCCCTGAATCACTGAGCTCAGTGTGGAAGAGCTCAAGCCACATGCTTCTCTGCTTTGTTGGTCACTAACATCATCACAGGATGCACCAACAGGAGCCAGAGAATGGCCAAGGTTGTCAAGGAGCTCTGGAGATCATCTAGTCCAACCGCTCTCCAGGCAACTCATTCAAGTGTTTGACTACCCTCACAATAAAAATAAGTCTTTCTTATGTTCAGACATAATAACCACCTCCCTCGACCAGCTGGCAGCACTATTCCTAATGCAGCCCAGGATGCTGTTGACCTTTTTGCAGGAAGAACACATGGCTGGTTCGTGTTCAACTTGGTGTCCACCAGGATGCCCAGGTCTTTCTGCAAAGCTGCCTTCCAGCTGGTTGGCCCCCAACATGTACTGGTGCACAGGGTCATTCTTCCCCAGGTGCAGAACTCAGSATTTCACTTTGCTGAACTTCACAACGTCCCTCTTTGCCCATTTCTCCAGCCTGTCCATGTCCCCCTCAAAGAGCAGCACAGCCATCTCATCTATCAGCTACTCCCCCCAGTGTTATCTGCAAGCTCGCTGAGGGTACACTGTCCCATCATCCAGGTCAAAAATCAAGATGTTAATCAGTATTGCCTCCAAGCATATCTTAATCTCTGTTGATCACAGAACAGAAAGCACAAAGCAGGGTGAGCCCGATGGCGGGGGGAGTGGAGGCAGAGYAGATTAAAATTTAATGAATTTTTAGTGTTTAACTTAAATGGTCAAGACAAAGCAGCTCTTTTGCAGTGCAAGATTCACACATGCTGCCTGAGTTTCACTCAAGAGAAATTTTACTTTAACTTGGCTAAAAAGTTTGCAGCCTCCAAGACATCAGCAGTTCGCACCTCACYACATACCCTCTGCACCCTGTTCACCTATAATTTCATGCTACCAGCTATGGCTGCGTAATGTCCACTGTTCGTGCCTGCCCCATACAGTATGWTATGCTCACAGTGCAGTTTGAGACTCCACACCCAATCTTCCAGAGGCTGACCCCTGAACATTAGCGCTTCTGCAAAATTAATGARGGAAACTCTCTTGAGCAACTAATTCTTTGCTTCCCTGCTTAGGGCAGCGTTTCCAATTAGTATCTCAAAGCTTTCTGAACAAAATGCTGGGTTTACAAAGCCTGTATCCAGAACTGTACGTGACATTTTGCAGTACTGCTGTTTTTCCAGCCTCTGGAAAGCTGCCCATGTAAGCCTCTAAGATGCCCAAAGCCTCTTCCAATACAAGTTGCAAAAACAGACTTCCAAGACTTTCAGTGGCATAGTATTTTACCTCTGGAAAAAAAGTATATTTTTACTATAATAAACCAGGCTCTGTCCCTTCCTTCTCCAAGTCTGTTCTGGTCTAGTGGTCTGAGTTCATGAACCCTAACACTTTGCCAGTGAAAAGGGGGTTCTAAGAATTTGTTTCCAAAGCCACATAATTATTTTGCAGTATCTGTATGTTGAGCTTCAGCAGCACAAGCAGAGCTTTACAAATACCGCGGGGAAGAGCAGATCAGCCACGTGAGCCTGGGTCCCCACACCCCCTYCCACCACTTCTTCACAAGTACCATATTTTCCCAAAATTTGTTCATGGTATATGAATATTACCTAGATAAGCAAGCTKCAGTGTAAGCCGTATTTGAAACAGGGTAAGCACAATGCTCAGGACACTGGGCTACTAGAAACAGCTGCTCTTGAGGGAGACCTAAAACCTGACCTCACAGGCATTAGCAGCCCCAAGGAACACTTGCAGGTGTTAGTGGATGCTGTTAGGGGCACCGCCCTAAGAAAATTAACATTTCTGTTGAAACTTCCTCTGTAGCTTCAGCTACCTAGAACTTTTTCCACTGCATGGAGCTGTTAAACACCACTCTTTTACTTCAAAGATTTTTAGCTGGCCATATAGAAGTTAACCAGTGATAACTGGAAGGACATTGGAATTAGCTGCTGTGGAAAATCTCATTCCTTTAATTGCCTCTGGCCATCTGTAATGAGCAAAGAACAGTATTTGAAAGCATGTCGACCCAAACAAGTAATCCCCCACAAATATAAATACTACAAAGTACTCTCTCTCCAGAGCTATAACCAGGGATTGCTGTGAATGAAGGAGCTGGATTAAGCTCCAATGCCAAAAAACTAACATTGAGAGTGGAGAAACCTGGCTTATGGCTTTGTAGCTAAAGATGATTTCTGGTGTTTATTAAGCTTATATTCCAAAAACATTAGAAAATCTCCAGCCTCTATTGCCTTAGTGCTTACTGTGTCTATCTGCCTAATGCATTTAGTTGGTGCTTCCACTGTCACAGCAATGACTTTTTTACATTCCCTTTGTTTCTCTTCTCTCCTAATTGTTGCCTTTTCAATCTGTTATCCGTGGGCTCACTTTAGCACTTGAGGGCTTATAAAAAAAAATAACTGAGAGCTTGTTGCCATTTATTGTGTTTATAGATTGAGAAATTGGGAAAACAGGAATGGCAATTTCTCCCTTTGTAACACTTACCCAAGAGAAAAGGGTTGAGAAAAGGTCAAGAAGAAAGCTACTCAAGAATTTAATACCCCAAATACAACCTGATGTTCCCTAAAATGATGCTAGGCTGAGCATTGAGGTCAAGGAAAAAGAACAGAAACAGCTTCTAAAATGCACATTCTGGAGGAAGGCAGAAAGCCTGTTACAATGCGCTTGGGTTGTGTTTGGAGAGCAGGATTCCCGAGGGGGACAGCATCATCAGGCTGCTGACTACACCATCTATGTATCATATATCAACCAATTACAAATAAGGAAAAAAAAAATATCTGAATTTCAGGAGAACCATCAGTGTGATAAGGAGGATGATTTACTTATTAACTAGTGGTGTAGTATGTTAGCTAGATACCATGTTGGGGATCCCCCCCACCCCTGTATTGGTATAGAGAAGAAACCAACCAGCTGCTGCTCCGCTCAGCTCAAGAGCCTAATGCAAGTGATGTGCTGCAGTGTCTAAGCACTCTCAAGCAGCGCTACAGGAGACCATTTAACACGGAGGTACCTGCAACTGCACACGAAAAACATCATGATTTTAACCCCCTGGCCACACTGCCTTCTAGTGATCCTTTCTCCACAAATCGGTACAGACAACAGCACCGATGCCACTGGCAGTTATTAAACTCTATATAAACTAACATGCGGCCTCGGTCACAGCTTGGTAGGACTAACCTAACCAAACCCTTGCACACACATGCCATCAGCAGAGCATGCTTTCCTAACCCAGAGTAACAATTCAAGTGTTAATAAAGCCTGTGGGTATGAAAGAAAATGAGGACATCAGCAACACTACCTCTCCCCGGCACTACAAAAACACTCCTGAACACCACCAAAGGCACGGTACTGCCGATGGAGTGTAAAGAGCCCGAGCCAAACAAGAAGCAGAGGAGCACTGACAGATCTGCCTGGGCAGTTTGCAGCCGGCAGTACCATCACCCACTGATGGAGCACTGTCCTCAGCATCACCACCAGGCACCCACGCTGCACAACACCACACACGGAGGACTTAGTCCACCTGCCTTAGCTGAACAAGTGCGGTCACTCACACCCTGGAAGAAGTACAGAAACACTGGAATGGCTAACTTTATCTTCACTAGTTAACTACAGCTCCTATTTAGATCTTGCTCAGTTATCTCCTACAACATACAAATATCCTCCAAAACAAGATTTATGGATTACTGAGCTGGACCAGTTATATCTTCCAACATCACCCATTGTATTAACTTCTCACTTTTCATAAGTAGTTCTTCTTATGGATTCACCTTGGCTGTCTGCAGGTACTTTCATTACAGGTTGCTGAAGAGTTTGTCATCAGATCTCTGGTCTTTCTCTTTAACTGTTTTGGATGCGCAAGCATCACCTAGCATATAGACAAACTTTCTTTTATAGTTGCAGTTACAGCAGCTGAGGAGATAACCAGCCTCAGTGCAATCCTACCTGCTTATCTTCTTTGCAGTTGCTTGCCCAGATCTATCCACAGAGCTGCTCAGGCATAGGACACACACAGGGGAGCAAACAAAAGCAGCCTCCTTTCTTCTAGCCATTTAAAGGGTAGCTCTTTGCTTAATAGGTTCATTCTGGCTGAAAGGGATCAGAGAGTGATCACACACAGCTCTGCCAGCAGATTGAGATGATGATCAGCAGCTGGGAATGGGCAGAAAGCTCACCCCCAGCACAGCTGTAGCCAGGAAGGATATGTGTCCATAGTATAAATTGCACAGTATTCCCTATTTGCTATTTCTATGGCATGTTCCATAACAGATGGATTAGAGACAGCCTTATTTGTGTACAAATTCCAGCATTCATATACAAATATAGCTCCTGGTACAAAGAAAACTACTCCCAAAACACTTGTGCGAAAAACAATTAAAAAAAAAAAAAAGGCCCTGGGAAGTGTTAGCAAATACAACTAGCAAAGGACACAAACATGACTGCTTTGGCAACCAGTTGGGATGCAAAGTACTTCTTCATGTTTTTTTGCAGTGCTCGTCTGGTTTTGCTTTCTTTGATTGTAAGGGACCAAGGAAGGTTCAACACACTGATCAAACTGAGTAGTAAACCAGCTGGAGTATTTAATCCATCACAGGAGGCTACACACAGCCTCCCGGGCAGGCTGTGTCCTCATTAGACAATAAATCTGTGTTGGCTAAATTGTCCATGTGCAATTGTTTGTGTGATCAAAAGAAAGAAACATAACTCAAGTAAACCTCAAACTTCATGAGCTATTATTAGCACTTTAATCATGTGTACATTTCAGATTGCAAAAGCCAAATCCTTAGGAATCCAGTATTTCATTATACATTAATTATTTATTATTTCCTTCATTGTTAGTCATCTGGAAAAAAAAACCCACAAAGGCAAAATCAGCACCACAAATTCTTTTCCAGTAGCCTTAAGTGAGCCCACAAGGTTTGGTTCTTGGCTGTAGGTCCCTCTCTCACCAGAACACTAGGATTTTGGAAAGCCTAACTTAGCAAGTGTCCACAATAAATGAGTGAACCTCAGCAGGAAAGAAATCCCTGCGCATCTTGTACAGTAAGACACAGCTGCAAAAGGCCATTATTTAATTTTGCTGGTTACAGAATTGTTTATATCCTTTTTCAGTAAAGCTTAAAAAACAAGCAGGCTGGTATGGCTCATCATTAAGATTTCTCATTAATCATATTTGGGGGGGTCCAGACACCAGAAACTGTAGTGTAGGTACCAAACTATAGTGCAGAATTGCTCTAAAGCTTCACAGAATAAAACCAAAGCAATATCTTTTCCCAAAACTCTGCAGAAACACTGCAGGCACACAGCACGTTGAAAAATAAAACCACATATTCCATCGGTGTCTGCCATCCACATTAAAGTGAAGCAAAGTGTTTCCTCTGACGCTGGGGAAACGATGGAGAAAAGCTGATGGACGCAGGACGGGGGCTGATGCAATGCTCTGACGTGCCTGCCCCCAGGTCAGCCACAGACAAGGGAAGCGTGTGTATTCAACAAACCAATCAAACCCCAACTCCTTTGCTCTGAGATTCTGCCCTGCTGAAGTCGGCGGGGAGCAGAGTGGGGCCACATCCCCCTGAGCCCACCGAGAGCCGCCCCAGCCGGGCAGCAGCTCCCTGGGGGAGGGTCTGAACGCTGGGTTGCAGCATCTCGCCCCGATGCTCCAGCTGGGAAACCACAGGCTCCCGCCTTTCTCTAGCTGGGTGTTAAGCCTCATCCTCTGCTGCAAGCTGCTTCGAATTATTTTTACCAGAATTGTGCTGGCTGATTGCTAGTCCAAAGGACAGCTCTTTTATTTTACTTTCTTTAATTGGCAATATGAGTGAGCCTAAGAATATCTTCATTGCTTGGAAACAGAGTGGTTTTGAGCTTGTCTATCATATCCTCCCATCTTAGCTTTCAGTGAGGCATTACTGGCCCCTGGAGGGGTGCTGGCAGCTATCTTCTCTTTCTCCCAAGTGACTCCAAGTGATTATAGACACTAGGACATTCAGGTATTCATCAGGTGGCCATCGATGGCTGGGAAGTTCATCCAAGAAAAAAAAAAAAAAACAAGGAAAGAGCTTTGTGGTGGAGAAAAAACCTGATCTCTGGAGAATCATGTATTGGAACGGAAAGTATGGACATGGGAGCTGGTGCCAGCACCAGAGAAGCACCTGGACATGGCCACGGTCTGTGTGACCACCCAGACCTTCAGCCGAGCGTGTGGCACCGCTGTCAGTCAAGGGGCTGAGGAGGGGACCCCTCCTCTGGTCCCCCTCCAAGGCAGGTCTGAGAAATCTTTACGAGCAGAGGACACAGGCATTACATATTCTGGATAAAAACAGTATGAAATAACGTAACAGAAAATCCTGCTGACTGCTTTTTGTAACTGCAGAAATTTGCCTGCATGGACATTTTTCCTCCTGTATCCACTAATAAAGCTTTATCCCTTTGTCACAGAAAAAGTCACATCTCGAGCTCTGATCGTACCTATAATCAAAAAAAGAAAGAAGGGGTTGAAACAGGGCTGCTGGCATCTAGCCAGCATAGGCCTGCTTTGCAGAGATATAAATCTTTCAAAATAACAATTTTGATTTGGCACAGCATCGTAGGATTGAAACACCTCTTTTGAAGCCCACAGCAATCATCCTGACTCACCCGTTGTCTTGGGTTTTACACTGACAGTTGGTGACTCAACCCCTCCCTGTGAAAAGCAGGGGTTTTCACGTTCTACGAGAAGTGTTGTACAGCAGTTTCATCTGGCAGTGCAGGGAAGAAGAGGCGGATTTTATACGCAACCTTGGAAAAAAAGAAAAAAGGAGGAGGTTGGAGTCAGCTAAAATGTTAACATGACAGTTCTCCTTCTGTTCCCTGTTTGGAAAACGCCTGAGCCATGGATTGCCAGAGGATAATGTCGCACTGAAAATTGTTTTGTTACTATGACCATATTGCATGAATCGGAGTGACAAACGGAGCAGGTGCCAGGGTACCCGAGCTGCCCGGCTCCCGGGGCAGCAGCACCCGCCGGCGCCCGGGCTCGGCGGGGCAGGGCTGAGGGGGGGGATGCTCAGCGCCCGGCCCAGGACCACAGCATCTCCGACCGAGACCAGGTGCAGCCTGCCCCTGCACATCGCCAGCAGCTTCTTTCCTTAAAAGAAACTGGGATTTTGTAGCAGTTCAAGTCACCCCTTGCTATCCCCCCCATGGGGCTGTGCAAAATCACCGGCAAAACCCATAAATGTGATCTCTGGTAGGAACACCCAAACCCAGATGAAGCCGAGGACTGCCCTCAAAGCTAGGTGCAGAACCACATATGTGGCTGCTTTCCTAGCGGCTACTAAACCTGGGTATTATACAAATGTTCTCTTGTCCCGAGGATGGTGATTTTCTCTCTCCAGCATGTGTTGTGTGGGGCTCTAATGCCCTGATAAAATGCTTACTGGTTGGAAAGCTGTGTGAGCACTGCCAAGGAAATAGCAAGGCATTCCAGATAATTATGCTTTAGTAGAGTTTAATCAAAGAAGCCATGGACTGTACTAGCACCGGAGGCATCCTGCAGATGTATTGATTTCCAATATGAAAGCCACATCTGTGTGCTGTAGCATGTAGAGAAACAAAAAGAGAGGATTGTGAATCCTGGCTGGAAGATGGTTGGGATAAGCTTGATAAATCAATGTACAAATAGGCTATTTTATTTTTCAGAAATAAGTAAAGAATAGCTTTCACTCTTCTACCACTTAGGCTTTCTTCCCTTCAGAAGAAACATACATTTTTGTTTGAAGTATAGTTTCTCTGGCTGGTAACTAGAGATATACTCTGTGTGATCAGGGGGTTCAACCATTTTATCCTCTGAAGTTGAAGTACTTCAGCAATCTGTTAATATTCTTCACGGCAGTAGCTCAGGGGGTAACCAGGACTGCCGATGTGAATTAGTGCATTTCTGCATTTCACGTTTTATACAAAGCTGCAATTCAGGGCTAAGATTGTCTAGACCCTACGGCAAATCTCTCTTTTTCTGTCAAGTCATATTTACCCCAGGATATAGAAAACTGTCTGCATTTACAGTGCGTTTGGTGGTGTGTTTACGTGCTTTAAACATACCCGTAACATGACAATCCCACACAATCTGTGTGTGGGAAAAAGGGTCGATCAAAGTATTGCATCCCAAGTCTAACACATTTTATTAATGCCTCTCTAAGAGGCTGTTATGATGTATGGTGTGCATGCACAACTTGCTGTGTAAATTCATAGCTGCAGCTCACATACGGAGCTATACTTTACGTAAAGCTTCAACACACTCCACTTGTATTTCTGCTGTCTCCACACATGCACTCAAAGCTGCAATGGAACAACAGTTCCCCTGAATGGAGAGCCCAAATTTTCCAGGGCAAATTTTCACTTCATTAAAATACTGTGGTTGGTAAGAAGAAATACTGTTCAATAGATTGTGAGTAGGACATCGCTGGCTCCAGACAGCAGAAAACTTCCCAGAACAAGGAGAAGGCAGCCTTCGAGCAGCAGGATGCTTTTCAGCTGTTCCCAACTCTTCTGGCTCAGAGGTTACAAAGACCTGAAGTGACCACTGGAAAAGAACAGTAATAAAAGGTGTCTTTATTGCTTGGGTTTTCTTATTTTGTACATTGACTACATTTCCAGTTTTACCGACGGTTCTAGATCCGCGCAAGTAAACGCAGTTGCATTATGGCAATTCACCCGCCCCATTGTCCCAGCAGCCATCACAGGACCTTGAGAGCCAGGACCTGCTGAACCATGCTTGTCTAAAACTGTTTCTGCATTCGAACACCGGGACTCTCAAACTTCCAATGGGCTGAAAAATCTGTCTCTCTCCCCATCTGTAATTAAGGAGCAACCAGCTCCTCTTGCTCAGGAGACAGCCCAAAATGCTCTGAACCTGGGCATTTTTGATGTATTTTTTCTTATTTCCATTGCACTTCAAAAACACTGACTTCCAATGGGAATGCTATTCATCACCTGTACTTTATATAGCTGGATGGATCTTACAATATCATGGTTATTTAAAAAAAAAGTAGGAAAAATACAGATACAWCACATTTAAATATCTTCTGTTGGTTTATTAGTTTGCCCTGCAGCAGATCACAGTCAGACACCTCCGCAGTGGCTGAAGGACCAGAGCCCTGCTGTAACTGGGCTGTATGGACACAAACAAGTCTCTGCTCGGAGGAACTTACAATAGTGCCAGCAAAGAAATTGCAATATAACTTATTCCTCCCTCAAAAGGCTGATTTCTTATAGTGGAAACACTTATGAGAACAAAGYTGTTTCAACTACATTTTCAACTGGAAATTTTTTCTCAGCCGCTAGATGAAAGTATTGATCAAAACCAGGGAGACTTTCAGAGAAACTAAGCGATACGGTCTGCTGTGCCCAGCTTGCACAAGGGACGAGAGCACAGGCTTTCCACCACGGACTTGAACCTGGTCCTCCCTACCGGGCAATAAACCCYGGTCCTCCCTACCAGACAATAAACCCTTTTTGAGATTGTGTCTCCTCCTCCCCTCTTTCCAAATACTTGAAAAGTCTTTGGTTTTGCACTGTAGAGTAGGGAAAAAAATTAAAGCTAAAAGTCTCCTGCAGGTGGCTGAACAGTTTCCCACCTCTCCAAATTATAATCTGAACAGACAAACGCACGCTCAGGTTTCCATAACCCTAATTTTCAAAGAAAACATTTTCATGTCGATCCCTTTTTTCTAGTAATGTAGCAGCTCCTGAACGCTGCAGCATTGCAACCGCGTGCCCAGCTGTGCTATTCATGGACGCAGTCTTAGAAACAGCTGATTGCCTCCAGTAGCTGCATAGCAAATAGGCTGAAAAATCTTTCCATAAGGCAAGACAGACCAGAACCAATGTTTTATTAAAAGAWATGATTGATATTTAGGTATTTGGCATATTCATTAAGCAACTTGAAAGGTCACCCTTTTAAACGTTTGCGAACAAAATGCAGGAAGAAAATCTCGCTACACTCTACCTCGCATACCAATAAGAAGAAATTTAAACAGTAGTAGTCTTTCATTTAAAAAGAAYAAACAGAAAGATTTGTGCTTCTCTTATCTCTAATCCCTGCTTCTCTCTCCAGAGATTTGGTCCAATTAGTTATTTCATATTAATCATGGTTTGTGCTGCTCATTTCTTCCTATAGCAGCTTTCCACAGCCCTGTGTCTGTGTCAGAGGAAATAAAATACAAGTATTACTAGCTCCTATACCTTAGCAAGGACAGCAGGTTGACTACTGAGGAAGATCAAGAGTTACTTTTTATTYTTCCAAACAGCCTGCACATGGGGAGATCTATTTCTGTAATTGCAGGTGTAAATCTGCCCAGAGGCTCATCTCTATTTAKCCAAAATAGCTGGAGCCAGTGCAAATCTCCAGCCATTTTTCAACTGTRGATTTTTTTGAAGCCATAGCTTACRGGGATGTTTTTCTTATTTTAATGTTTGATGGCTTATTAAATGCTAAAGAAATGTGAGATGTATATAATCATTTTATGTGTAGARTGGGAGAAGTTATGGTGGAGTTTGTAAAACTGTGAATGGCAGATTAAGGGTGAATAGGAAAAAAATAATCATTTGCGTAATACAAGAATAAGGAACATAAAATTAAATTATCTAGCAGCAGTTCTAAAACAAACAAAAGGAAGTACATGTAATTATATTTTGGAACTCATTGCCATAGAATGCTTTGAGAAAACACAAAGTGTGAATGTRTTCAGAAAACAAGTAGGCAAACTCCTGGCAAAAAGTGTGCCAATAGATGCCTAATGCAAAGGTGTAGGTATAAGATGTGGAAGTTGAGTATGAACCAATTTATTCTCATCCTCTCCCTTTGATGTTCCTCAATGACCATTCTCTAAGTCAGGACACTGCGAGAGACAGACCTTCAGCCTGACCTTATACAGCTCTTCTACTRTTCTTCAGTCAAAAGCCCCATGGCTTTACAATATTCCAGGGCATATAGTCTGAAGTCGTAGAAAAGAGTTCCTGGAGCTGTTTGTAATTTCTCCCAAGGTGCGATGTGATCTTTGCTGCCTAATTAGAAGCAGTAGAAATCATATTAAAGCAAAAACCCAGGTCCAAACAASTCAGACCATACAGCTGGCGTTTCTGCCCTGCCCGGCAGTGCCGCCGCGCAGGCAGGACCCCGGACCCACCGGGCAGCTGCCACTGTCCCCCACCCGCACACCCGCACCGCCACAGGCAGTTATGTGGTGCACCAGAGGTCTTTGTGTTGGCTCAGTTCAACGTGGGCAGGAATTTGTGTGCAACTTGCTTATATACCACTCCACTGTATATTTATGACAACATACACTGTCCAAAGGGTCACCTTTCACTGTCGTAGCAAACCACGTCTTTGTCTGAATATCTGCTCGGGCTTTTAGGTTTTGCCTTAACATTTATTAGTTAAGGCAATCCTTTTGATTTTAACTCTTCAGCATTAATATGATTCAATTTTATCTCATTTCATTYGGACCTCAAGTTCTTTGGCAAACAGAAAAGGCTCCAATCATAAAGATTTTGGTAGCAAAGCACGTTTTTTGATCCTGAGAATTGATAGACCAACAGTGAACATCAAAGGCAATAAAAGCTGTCCAAACTCATAGTCTTTAACTTAGGCACTTAACCCTCTTGACAAGAGCGTATGTAAACTCACTGCAGCCTTAACCTTTTCAGTCTTGATGTAGAGGCATTCGCTTTCAGTCCCTGTTATCAGCAATGGCTACGCAGGTCCTGAAATTTTTCATCAGAGAGCATTTCAGTGTCTTCAGAAGACCAAGCTTGGGAAATCCTTAGCTACTGCTTTCATTTTATTGTCACCTCTTGTAACTTCGTCTAAGACTCCACTGATAAATTAGAGACAAGGACAGCGTAAGAGAATGCAAAACTGGTGGTCAGTAATTAACTGTGAATCCTCGGGGCACACTGTATTGAGTGAGATGCTGCACCACTGTCCCATGGCAGTACCCTAATATTCTTTTCCAGATACGACAAAGTTTTTTTAGGGACTTCTGTACTGAATCACCTRTTGAGCTTTTCTATGCCAAGTGTAGTCTTTTGGATTTGCTAGATATAAAGCAAGGTTGGATGGGAGTTAATTTACTGCCATATTCCCATGCAGTGAGTGGTGGTAAGGGAGTCTAACAGGGGTTACAAACCAGCATTACTAGAGGAGGGAATCTTTTGTGTTAGATCTTTGGCCCTCATTTGCAAATCRGGGTCATTAACCTTTTTTTCTTTTAATAAATAAAGCAGGATATCACATCACCTACAGCATGGGAACCTTCCAAAAATGAGGAAGGAGATGAAGAGTGGGTCTTCTTGATACTYTTTGCAGCCCAGACATTTATCCAGTTTTCTCATCACGAAGGATATGTAGAAAGATGAASGTCCCTCAGATTTCACCTCTTTTATTATTACCAGTTCTCATGCACTGGCAGGGAAGGGGGGAGGAGTGAAAAACAAATAAACAATAAAAAGAAAACTAACTACCCCTTGACCCTCTACCAATGATAAAACAGGACTGAGCATACTCGTGGGTCTCTTCACCACCCTCCTGTTTATTGTCTTTGTATGGCCATGACCCTGCCTCCCACCAGCATCCCTGTTGCTCCTGCTCAGGCACAGCCCTCCTCAGTGCTTGGGAGAAAACAGGCAGCAAAAGTCTGGGCAGGAGACGATTCCCCACAGTTTGCTGCTTGGCTGCTGCGCGGCTGTTTCATGGCAGGCAGGTAAAACACAGCTGAAGGTATCCAGTGCCCTTCCCAGCTCTGCCAAGCCATTTCTCTATCATAAAGTGATGACACGTCTTCTACACTTCCGTAAGGCACGTGGAGATGTGCAGATAAGGAGTGCTATCCATACAAATCTCTTAATTACTATTCTTCTCCTGTTCTGAAAACATCACACAAATGCCACTTTTCAGTATAATAGTTTCTTCCACCTAGGAATGGGATCGCCTCTGTTCTTCAAGATGAGTATAATAATGTTGCATCCCCTCACTCCCGAGATTGCACTGCTGGCACTCAGTCAGAGTAAGAAGATATATAAAGCAATCAGGGTTGAGTCTTTTGTCTCTCCTAGATCACATTTTGTGCTTAATACATTTGAATTCTCTTGAGATGAATTGATAGGCATATCTCTTGAAAGGGCTGTGCTGTCTTACATCTCCACTAATGTCTTTCAGAAAGCCTGCTTGATGAAGGCATCCTGTTCTCRCTGGGTACCAAAAACACTGTGCCATCTGAACTCCTATTGATTGCGGCGTTTAGAGAATGCTGTATTCTGTCATCTTCCAGTATATGGTTAATATATGAGATGAGACAATGTTCCCTGTCAAAGCACGCTTGGTTATATCGACTTTGTCAGTAGCACTTAGAACAGAACAACAGATCCAATTTCATTGAGGAGACTCAAAAAGGCACCACTGTACTCCAAAAAAAGCCATAATCGGTCCAGTATTCAGCTTTTCTACTAAACTAGTTAAATACATTGATCAAAAGCCAATTACTTACTCAAAGGTATGTTTGAGGTACACATTGCATTGTTAGTATTATGGTAAGCCTTTTCAAAGGATCCAGAAGTCTGACCTCCAAAGAGAAATTGCTCTTTGGAAG
Source organism: Oceanodroma leucorhoa (assembly GCA_030449065.1). Taxonomy (NCBI): domain Eukaryota; kingdom Metazoa; phylum Chordata; class Aves; order Procellariiformes; genus Oceanodroma; species Oceanodroma leucorhoa. The sequence goes on from JASVER010000039.1 coordinate 3,942,899, forward strand.
ACCTACACTTGTCCTTAGGACATCACTGCTTGAGGACCTTTGGCTGCTCTAAGATCTGCTATATCAAAATAACCTGAAATGTGACCTGAGTCCCAAGAAGGCCGAAGGTATTTTTAAATGCCTAATTTCAGTTCCTTGCCCCATTCCCATAAATACCCAGGGGACGTGTTCACCCAATACTTCTGTGGGTAAAGGTTTAGACTGAAATTACTGGAGATTCAGGCTTTTCCACACCAAGGAGCGGGAAGCTGTTTCTCTGGTGATTTTAGATGATACTCATTTTTACTTGTCTGTCTTGCTTGTATGAGCAGTCAGCTAAGGAAACCTTACTGCACACTATATTAAGTTTTTAAGAAACAAAAATATTACCAGGTAAAAGACTTACCATTTGCTTATACTGAACTTTGGGTTTTTTTATTCAGTTGCTGTTAATATGACTGCATATAAATATATATATTTTTTAAAAAGGATGATGTACTGCAAATACATCCAACTAACTCCCTATGGAATTATACAAATGATAATATTTTTTCCCCTTCACACAAAAAATATTTCCTCCTGGCAGAGGTCAGTTCTCATCCAGATCTCAAGTGAAAAGCTACTCCATGAGAAAGTCATTTAGCTGAGTGATTCTGCTTTATCTCATTCATACTTCAATGATGTGTTTTTATTAAATAAAATAAAAAATACAGCAAAGAGCACCATCAATAACAAATGCCTCTTTGAGGGGGCAACAGGATGAAGATACCTGCCATAATCTTTTTTCATCAAGATTAATCTTAACATCCACCATTTCTAAGCTTTTCACATTGGAGCTCATAATATTTACTGTGCTTTTATCTTAGAGTGTTTAAGACTGCATCCCAAAAAGTGGGTACTTTACAGTTAATTGAAATTTTTCTTTTCTGCAGTAATTATTTAAAATTCTGTTTTGTTTCTTTCCAAAAAGAAGTTGTCATGAGCATTAAATAAAAGCCATCTTGATAAAAAGTCTTTATACATGCTGTTTTGTGTTTTGTTTACAAGCCTGTAGCTACTTCAGACAACAAGCAAAGATGAAGTACAAGTTGTAGAATATGAACCAAGCACGGCTGTAAGTTTTAACTTGGCTGAATTTTCACTACAGTACTAGTTCAAAGATTTCTTTCAAGTTTAGCTAATGGTGCCATGAAACAGCACCAAAATGGCAAGACTGACAAAAAATTTTTGTTTCAAGATGTAAGAGCAAACTAAACCAGGAAAAAAACCAGAGAGAGACGCTTTGATGTATTTTCTCCCACCATCCACAGTTCTCCCTTCTTCATCAGTTTTTCCCCCCTCTGAAGTGTTAAACACAGCTTTTTTTGTGGCTAAACTTCTTCACTTTCTTTCACCTTTCTCCTTTTTATTTCTAAGCAGTTTAAGTTACAGTTTGAATAAAAGGCATTCTTCAATGGATATGAAAGAGTCATTTGAAGTAAATACGTTAAGTACACTTGATCTTTTATGCTCTTTAATTATCCAGAGCTGGATGTTAAATTTTATTTTACTGCCTGCCTAATGACTACCAAAACATTTCACTGTCTACTCAACAGTTTGAAAATACCTGAGTCAGGTACATCACGTACCGATAAGTGCCGTGACGTGGGTCGGGCTGGGTAACGCCCGCCCGGACCTCCGGCGCTCCTGCCTGCGGGATGAGGATGCGCGGCCAGGGGCTCCCAGGGCCCGGGAGGGATGCCCTGCTGCCAACAGCACCAGGCGCTGCCTTCCCAGGCGTTGCTAGTTTTTTACCATCTGACTTAGAGTATCTTATAGCAATCCGATTTTCAGAAGTGCTGGAGACTTGCTTTCTGAATTCGTACCTCTGTCATAGCGCTTATTTGGCATTCAGGTACAGGTAAATTTAATAATGTTAGTGACGCTAGAAAAATTTAGGCCTTTAGCTTTTATAAACAAAAACATCTGTCTGAAGGTTTGAGGGAAACAAAGAAAAAATATTGCAAATGGGAAAGTGAATTTACATTTTTTATATGAAAAAGCATTCATAAATAACATTTGGTATTATTCTTTGTGTTGCTTATGCAATAAAAATGACTAAGTATACACAATTTTAACGAAAAGCCCTCTGAAGATGCAAAAATGCTTTGGAAATAGAAATTAATTACAATTTACAACATCTCCCTAAAGTCAGAATTATTATCCCACCTTTTAGAATAAGAGTTTAAAGAACTAATCCAAATTCCACAGTCGGTCTAGGCATGGTTAAGAAAAGACTAGGGACCAATGATATTTCTTCTTAGTATAAAATCATCTTTCCTCYATAGCACAGCTCCACTTTACAGAGTTAAAAAGTGTCACTATGAACTATATATGACATAGAGTAAATTTCTACGATGGCATCRTATGCCTAAGGATACGATTCCCAATAACTCTTGCCTTTATGATGTCTGCCTGATTAAACAGATCGGGAGCGCGTACAGGGGAGCATTACTCTTTTGGCACGTTAGCAACATATTTTATTGCTTTTGGAGATAATCAGACCATAACAGGGTTGTCACATTTCTCTCAACTCCCAGCAATGAGCAYACTTTAATGGTTTCGACGACAGATCCCCTCACTGGGACAATTGCTGCTTTTCCGAGCTGTGACCCCAGCCAACAGAACCGCATTTCCCGAGAGCTGGTCCCAGCAGTTTTAATACCATCATGCAAGTAGGTACCAAAGGATGTCAAACCCAACAACTTCATTATGTTTGTGCCTCGAAGAATGGAGCAAATATATCACCACTTTTGCCAGCCTGTGGCACTTCAGCAGCTCTGAGCTCCTAAATGGGCTGGGAGGGATGTGCAGTGCAGGGAACACACATTTGATCAGATGCGGAGTCATGACTACCCCACGTACGCCAGCACTCACCTCTGGAGCATTTCAGAAAGTTTCAAAGGAGTTGAAATCAGGCCACTAATGTGAACTTTTTTCAGGAGTTTATGGCCTCATTTTTTAACCATATGTGAAAAGAAAAGCCCAGTTGCTCAATAATCAGCTCCAAGGGGATGTTTATGGAAGCGTAATCAGAACAACTTAAGCCGTATTTTTATGTGAAGAAATTCTAGTGTGTCAGAGTACAGTGTGAAAGACAATATGTAATCACCAGTTTAGAAGTGGGCATTTATCAGTATAAATGCTGAGGTGATTTTAGTAACAAGTGGGGTTTTTCTCCTGGTTTGAAGTTACAAATACTTGTTTTAAATACCTTGAGTAGAGCCTGGACATCCAGACATATTAGTAACAGAAGGCATAAGGACCGTTGCTGGGTTTCCAACCAAAGTCAGTAAAAATAAAATACTGCTACTAGATTTATTTTCCACGTGGAAATGCCTCACAGTTCAGTCCTCAGTAAGGATGCAGCAGTAATGTGTTAAGTTCCTAATAGCTTTGTTGTCTTTCTTGTTGGCCATATGCATAAAGATCTCCACTTCATGGAATCTTATTCAATACCTGGGAAATGAGGTAACAAAAAGGTAATACCGTCTGGCCTTGAATTCCACCCCCGCCAGGCACTGAGCTCCTTGTTATCCCCTCCTTCTCCCTACTTGCCTCTGCTCTTAGACCTTATTCACACTTATCCACATCAACTGTTTGAACTCAACGTTTGAATGATTATTTGCACTCCAAGTTCTAAATCCAAGATAAACAATGCTAGTCAAATAATTTCTGTAAAGAGATAGAAATGTGCTTTGTATTAAAATGCACTGAATCTTCAAGTTTCTTACCAATAACTGTCTGCAACACGCTCATCAGTTCAATACCAAAAGTAGCAAACATCCCACAATTCATCAAATTTAACCTTTCCCAATTTATTATTCCTACAATTACCTTTATTAAATAACTGTACTTAAGCACTATACCTGCAAAAAAATAAAATGAAGAATACAGACAGGCATGTCTGAGTGCAGAGTCCTACAGCACAGGAGTTTACCCTGGAAGGTATGGACCAGATCTCCACCCYGGCCACGTTGTGTTGCCTTGGCAACGCGGACACATTAAAGAAACTRTTAACCACTCCTGCTCAGTAAAGCTGGCTTAAATTTTTCAGCAGAAACATCGTAAATGGCTTTTTCAGCAAACTCAAAGATGTTATATTTGTGCTTGAAATATCAGCAAAAAATAACCAAGCAACTGAAAACTGTTTCCCCCTGTCTTGATCTTTCTTGACCATAAAATACTAGAAAAAAGTTAAGTACTTTGCCAGTTTGGGACCAATTAGTCTGGTGTGCTTCATGAAGTCTGCACAGAAAGGCAGCATCACAGAAGACTAGCTCATGGCTGAGAATGACATATTTCTGCAAATACCATACAGGCAACCCTCTGCAGTTTAACATATATACCATAACAAGCTCTTCTCCTGGGAAAYGTTCCCATGTTTATTTTACTCCTCCAAGTAAAAAATGTAAATGTCTTTTTTTTCCCCCTACATCATCTGTCTTTGCTTCTCTGTATTTTGCAGAGCATCTTGTCACCGTGCTGTTGTATCACGGCAGCACTAATCTGTAAGTATAATCCAGCCTGCTTCACGTGGGGTGCCAGCCTCAAAAACCACCAGATAATGCGGGGAAGAAACAGACATCAGATTGAGCACTCTGGAAGAACTCAATTCCCACATGACAGAGTACGAAATCTTCTGGTTCGGAAAGCAAGTGCCTGGGTGCTGCCAGCCCGCGCTCTTGGCACAGCACAACCCCCCTCCTCCTCGGTGGCAATCTCAGCTGTAAATGCAGAACTGGAATCCCAGAGCGGAGAGATGCAGGGAGAAGCTGGGCTTGTTGGAAACTCATGAAACACCCTAACCACCCACTTTTTGTCGTCACTACTCCCTACCTTCATTCCCTTTGCCTCCTCTGAAGAAGAAAAGTGCCTTTCCCTTAAAACTCCCAGTCAGCCTACAAGCTTTACTGAGATGGGAAAATACACCACCGCAGCTCGACCCCTCTGCAGCCATCCCTGGGCCTATCTCTGACCTTTTTTTGGAGCAGACCCCTTCCTGGAAATGTGCCAGCACCAAAGCTGTCGGTCTCGCTGTGACACCGGCACCGTCTGAGTGGTCGCCATTCCCCCGGCGTGGGCTGGTGGCTGGAGCTGGGCACATGCCCCAGCCCGGCTTTGGCAGTCGCTCTGCCACTGCTGCAGGTCAGAAGAAAACTTTCCTCCAGCTGCACGATCCCGTAACCCACTGGGAGCTGTCTGAAGCTAGGCACTCACACGTCCTGCAATTAAGAAATAATGGGCTTTCTGAAGTGATTTATTTCCATAGATTTAGTGTCAGCTCTGAAAAGATACAGTTTAAATTATTGCAGGTCTCCAAAGCATCACCCTGACAAATTATCTCAGAGACCTGTTTAGATAAACTTTCGTATTTAAGCAGAAGGCTGGATGAAGATTTGCTCCTCCAGATACTGTAGGAACAAGGAGAATACCACTTGTGCGTCCTAAACCAGCACGATGGGGAGCTGGAAACCCCCGGCACAGGCGGTGACAATGCTGCTCTACACGTACCCAAACTCCTCTCTGAGCAACTGCTCCTTTTTTCAGCTCTCTAGAGGAAGCACCGTCCTGCAGTTCTTGCAAGAGAACCGAGATGGACCCAGGATCAGGTTTATCTGGCAGTCAGCCAGTTAGCTGGGGAAAAAAAACAAACTCATTAACTGAAAAAAGACCTCCCAAACAGTCATGTTTAGGGGTCACAAGTGCTTTCAATCACAATCACTTTCCATCTCAGCAGGAGTGCACACGACTCAAAAAGAGACCTTCTTATCACTGAGGACAGCAGAGGTAAATCAATAAACATCTGGGTCTTTATTAACTCTGGGATCGAGCTCTTTGGCATCACCCGTGCAGCCACCAGCTACAGACCGCGGTGAGCCAGAGCATCCTACGCGTTACTTGAACTGACTCCTAGCAGTCAGTTCTGCTGAACTCCAGGACAAGACAGAAAAATGAAAAAGCCAAATCCAGGCCAGCCTTTCACCRTTTGGTCCCCCGTGTCATACAACTCCTTATATCCAGGCTGGCTAGTGCTAAACCAAGTAAGAATCAATTTACAGAAACATGTTTTCGTGACCTCACAATATATGTCATTGGCTCTACATCAAACATCATTTTTGTGTTTTTTTTCCCAAGGAAACCTTCAAAAGCTCATGCTTTCAATCCAATATGAGCAACAAAACTTTCTGAAATCTCAGGGACATATGAGGAATGGGAAAACTAAAACCCACAGGTTTTGAGCCAGTGCTACTTTTCACTTTCTTGAAGCATGATAAGAAACAGCTCCTAGTTTCTGGTTCTGAGAAAMAAATTGTTTTTTAACATTGGCAGCTCTCCGTGTGGCTGAGCTGCATAACACATGACACAACTCTGCGTAGATATCATATGAAAATGATGAATGAATACGAAATGACAGGAGCAGCAAAAGTCATTTTCCCATGGCCTTGAAATGAAATGGAAGCTAAACTGAAAAGGTGCGTGAGGCGCAGACCTCAGACACAGCCACAAACCTCCACCCAGGTCTGTGCACAGACCAAAAAAAGGTTTTTATAATACATCCTTCATAATATATCTTTTGTGAAGTGATAGATGTAACCCAGACCAAAAAAAAACCCCATCCATATATAAAATTCAGTCTCCTCAAGCTGAAATCCCCAAGATTTTTGTGTTGTTTTGCTCTCTCCTCCTATGACATTTGCGCTGGTAGCAGTTACGGTAAACGGAGAACACGCTTTCCGTTAATATAGGCGAAGAGCATATATGGAAGAACAACTCAATATATATTAAGAATAATTTACTGGTACCTCAAAARAGCACGGAAAATTTTGGGCATACTACTTGGGGGGGACCCCTCAATAAGAGCAATGCGCTGGTTTAATAATTTTGAGTTTACGACGAGCTTGATTCAGAGAGGCCCCTGAACCTTGAACACTTACACAGTGCATCTCCATCACTTTAACCTGCAAAACTGGATTGGAAATGAAGTTACACCTYCCCAGCATTTCAGTCCTGGAGATGTGGTGTATGCTACCAACTTTGCAGTTGTTTTGCACTGCTGGACTTTCCAGTCTGTACAAAACCAGAACAGAGTAGAAAAGAAAACCTCCTTCAGCAGGGGTGTGGGAGCATGGGCGGTTGGAGGGGAAAGCCTTTTAGAAGCTGCTAAAAGATTTGTTTATAAAATCAGGAGGGTATTCTGGTTATAAAACCAGGCAGGCACTCACAGAAGGTGATCTCCTGCCTAATCACACTGCCATCTTTTTGCAGAGAAAGCTGCCGTGCTGCAGATTGCACTTCTCCAAGGCAATGGCTTTTGCAACGCAGCAATCAAAAGACGAAGAAAAATGCTGCATCACTGCCTTTTACACTCTCTCCATTATTTACTTACATCATGACTAATTTCTCTACTAGAAATGAAGTGATGAACGCTACCGGCCAGAACTTCCCTGTTGTTTGAAATTGCTTCTCAGCCACCTGAAAAGAGAAATTTCAGAGAGAATGGCTTCTATTGCCCAATCCATCTTCAGATGAGAAACCCACCACCTAATCATTATTTATCTTACGTAGGCAAATGGTAACATCTATCTGTTTTTTTCCAGATACTGCAACGAAGGGATGACTGGACACAGAGACATTCATTATAAGGAAGGTTGACTACATTTAAGAAAAACAAGAAGAGAAAGAAACCAAAAAAAAAAAGTCAGTAGCAGGGCAGCGCTAACTGAATTGTCAACAAGCAAAGATACTCACTCTCCAGGCAACCTTGTTCAATCTTGTAGATTTGAACACGAGAGAACGCCTATATTTGCTTAAAAATACACTGAATTGGGATTCTGATTATTCAGAAAACAGTATTTCCTGTTGTTCTGTGGAATATATCCTGTGGAATAACATGGGAATTGGGGGGGGGAGGGCTCTTTTTTCTTCTTTTTTTAAAAGCACAGGCAGCTGCTTTCTCAGGAGGAATCAAAACCAAGCTTTTTTTTTGTTAGATTTGGGGAAATCTTTAAATGGGAAAGGTAACTGTAGCCTTCAACATGGCCAAAATGCCGAGCGCAGTGCAGAATTTCCAAGTGGGAACAGGACAAATAAACATTTAGCTTTGAAATCCTCAGCTGTTCCTAAATTTACCAGCTTTTTCYCATAGTGAAGTCCTCAGCACCTTTCAAAGGTGGAGCATGGTGATGCGTGCACCGCAGAAGATTAATCAAGGATATAAATTAATTTGCTAAACAGATTATCTTGGTTTCATCCATATTCTAGAGCCACAGAAAACTTGCTATCCAGACTCATGGGAAAATTACAGATTTGAATTATTATGAAGAGCTTTACTAGTATAGCTGTGATTGATTCTCATGGATGCAATTGTGCTAAAACTCTCCATGTTGTCTCAGAAGTTAGGAAATRCAGCATTCGGTGCAGGGGAACAGCAGTAAAAGCACACAGCAGCATTATTAATAGCATCATCCCAGAGCAGAAACATACAGAAATTCCCAGAAGACAGTATGTGAAATTCAGATCAAAAATATGAGGTAATATTTGAATGGTAGTGAAGAAAGACCTTACCCAGGGCCTGTATAACAGAAACCAGTTCATACAGTTAAATAAAAAGCTCAAAGCAGCACTTCAGGGCTCTCAGCATTTTGGAGATGCCGTTAACTCCCAACAGCTTCTCCTGGTAGCTGCTCATCTCAGACCTGATGGAAAGTATAACTTCCATTCTCAGCTATTTCTCTTTTTTTAGAGTTCATAAGCATGCTCTTTTATTAAAAGTTAAAAGCAGTGCATAAATTAGGTGCTTTTTATTAAGAGGATGAAGCTGTTTTTAAACTGCAGGCATATGTTAAATTAGAAGGAAGTTAACTTCAGAAATCTTAGAGCAGTATGGAACAGTTGCCAGCAAGAGCGAATGATTTATTCATGCTCTGCAACGAGCTTACGCAAYGAGGGAAGTTGTTCCTCTCCTTTCTCTCCACGCTGCACAATCTGCCTTGACACTTGACCAGTCARAAGTCCATTAAGAGGTGCTTCATTATTGATATTGTAAATTGATTTAAGATTAAATTAATTATACATGCTCAGTGAAAAACTATTGCAGCATCCCATAAGCACCTCTGCTGGGCAGTCTTCTTGCAGCTGCCTGCTCTCCAGAAACGACCACAGCCAGTCAGCGAGTACATCCATGTAAATAAGCAATTTGTTACATACTGTAAATATCTTCATTGTAATGCTTCGGTGTGTTGTGTTATTTTTAATATAGAGAAGTAATTGCATACAAAACTTTGTTCAATGCTTGGCAGTATTTTGGACCATTAGACTCAAAGCCTCATGTAACAGCTGCAATTTTTTTGCTTTTATGTTCAAGACATTTTTCCAAGTGGTTGGGATTTGTTTGCACGGACTTTTTTTTCTACTCTGAATCCATTCATTATTTGCCCCCAGCTGAGGTTAATAATAGTATTTTATCACACCACATGTACTCATCAGCCTAGGGGAATACTCCCTGATTCGTTGTTTTTTCTCTTTTCTCCCATAAAACGCTTCATCAGTTCTGATGATGTAAAAAGTATATCAGAAGCCAAAATTGCAGTTAACACAYTATCACACTTCCCATTCTCCAGGATGAAGTCTAAGCGTTGATTCCAGTTATTTTTGTGGCAGAAGATTTGCTTAACTCCCCGCTCAAGTCAAACGAAGGACCCCAAAGGACTTAGCTGGCCCAAGACCTAGTGAACGATTTCCAGCAAACTTCTTAACAGGACTAATTAAACTTTTAAGGTCRAAGTTGTTCAATGGCAAATTGAATTTTCAAGTGAACACCATTWTTCCACAGAAAAAGTTTCTGCAGAAAAACACTTTCATCTTTATTGTAGGATGACAGCCTGAGAAGTGAAATATTTAGACCCAGAAACGCTGTTATGGACATTCCTCCTGGAAAGCACAATTTGGCTGCCTGCTGCCCACGCTGACGCCTCCTGCTCAGACTCCCTCGCCTTGTCCTCCGGGAGCCCAGCAGRTAAGGTTTGCCATCCGAGCTGTAGATTGAGTCACTCAGACAGCAGAGGAAAAAATTTTAGCATGCAATCCTTTTGCACAATATGCAAATTTTCCATAGCTACGTCCCTGCTTTCTGGGTCAGCCCCTCGCCTCCAGCTGCAGTGAACAGCCGCGGGCTGGAGCACACGGCTGAGGAACACACGCAGTGCTACCTCCTCGCAGGTAGGTCAAATTGGGCTTGGTCGGGGCACATTTGGCAAGTACCTGTGCGAGTAGCAACCTGTTTTCAGATAAAACCATGTATTTATAAGGATGCTGTTTATTAGATGCCGTGCTTCTGCAAGAGGAGCGCATACATTTCATTTCTTTACGCAACTTTTTCTTTTCTGCACAAAAATACATTCACCAATTTCAGTAAAATCTTCCACACAGATAAGACTTAATTTGTTACTGCCTTGTAACACTGGTAATCCTGAAACTGATAAAAAGGGGAAAGAGAAAGAGTGAGGCAGTAATTGAGAACAAATCCCCTCCCGGCCCCACGGCCTCGTTAGCGGTACGCCATGCGTGGCTGTGGGAAAAGCCACCAGCAAGCTGAAAAATGAGTCAGTTAAAATCTGTGTACAATAAACAGTCCATATGATGTATGATTTATAAAGTGTAGCAGCACTCTCGAAAAGGCTTTTAATTTCAGAAAACCCGCTGAAGCAGGAAAAACTGCCATTTAAGGAATACAGTGGGCCTATAGGCAGAAAAGCTCTCGGATAGGAGTAAAGTGGCTGCCTGGCATATTTGCATTTTGTAACTGCAGGTATGAGGGYCTAATAAGAATAAGAGCAGTGCAGGCCAGAAAATAGCAGAAGGGAGAGTTTATACCCCATATGATAAAAGGATAAGCTGTGCAAGAAAAAAAAAAGAACTAGGAAGAAAGTAAAATAAAAAGGTAGCAGACAAGTGCAAGAGAGCCCGCCTGAGCAAGGGCAGCGGCAGCCCTGGGTGAGGCTGCTCCGAAAGCCACGGTCARTGTTGGCTGCCAGATCCTGCTTACCTCTGCCTTATCTTTATTTCAAATTTTGCGCTGTACTAGCTCCATTATTTTGTGAGAGAGAAAAGTTTCTGGGAAATAATGATAGTAATGTCCTACATATAACCTGGATCCGTTTATATTTCTAGTAGAATTACTTTAATGATTATTTCTGACAACCGKCTTGTTGAACAACTTTACCTGACAYATTTCCATATAAATCTGTTGCAAGAGCAATGTTTTTGCTGAGCAGTGAGTGACCCTTGTCTCCACATGATGTTCTGCTCAGGTGCGTTTGTAGGTTTATATTCCCAGTCCTGGTTAGGGTCACTGTTATATACAACGGACTACATCCTTGCAGAGTTTCCTTGTGGTTGCAAAAGCAGATTTCTTCAGCGTTACCTCCTGTAGATCATTAATCAAGAACTTCAATTTCAGCAGACACTCCGGTAAAATAAATGGACAAATAAATTCCTTCTATCAATGAAAAGTGATTCGTAACCACTTTTTGTTTGTATCCACAGTAATGGAAGAAGATGAAATTCAGCTTTCTCCAAGTATTTTTTTGGTAACATTATGAAGCAAGTATATCGATAGCTACTTTCTACATTGAAAGTATAAATACAGAATAACCAAAAAAAATYTGTCTTCAGAGTTCTTACTGGGATTTTAGTGTATTTTAAAAATCCCCATCTTTGAAATGATAGAATCACATTTCATGTTATTCTTCAATTTTGAATTTTTTCAAGGGACCAGTTTCATTTTTCTGTATTTTCCACAGTCCATCAAAAAATGGCATCAGATTGATGACAAAGTTTTATTATGGATTTCAAAGTGACTGACGTTTAATCTCCATTGCGCCACTGATCTATACCTCCCCAGTTCAATTAATTTCCCTGTGTGTTTGTTTTCAGTCCTTTCAGTTGTCTACCTTGCCTACTTAATATTAAAGTTTTCCAGAACAGGGAATATCACTTACAGGATTTCTGCAGCACCCAAAACATTGGGCCCCTAATCTACACACTGATACAATGTAAATGGCTTATTTCCAAATCTTCCTTTTGTATATTACAATGAAAAGAAGTTTTCAGTAACGTAAAGACAACTGGGCTGATTAAAGACTAACTCCTGGAGAAGGACAAACGCAGCTTCTATCTTAAGGGATGCATTTAGAAATTATAGCTCCCTTCGGCAGCTGCAAAGATACTGGAATCTATTATTCATCAATCAAGTTGTCATCACCTAGAAGATTAGATGGTGGCCCAAGAGACATAGCCAATATAGGTTTATAAGTTTCTCAAGAATAAATAATAAAAATAAAATCAAACTTAAGGAGGATTTGGTCAGGGAAGGGAAGGTGAGGGCATGGCAGGGAGGGAAGGCACAGGAGGCGCAAACGACCCTCTGCCCTGAGGCAGTATGAGATACGGCSTGTCTCAGGGGGCAAGGCTTTATACACAGTTCCATAGAACAGTCTCACAAGTAAAATTCAAAAAGCATAGTCTAAATAAAACTAACGTAACCTTAGTATGAAGTATGCTGAAAATCACCAGCCAAAGAGTGCTTATTAGCATCCCCTGTTGTCCTGCTTTTGGCTGGGATAATTTTCTTCCTAGTAGCTGGTGTAGTGCTGTGTTTTGGATTTGTTATGACAATAATGTTGATAATATAATGTTGATAATGTTGATGTTTTAGTGTTGCCAAGTAGTGCTTACACTGGTCAAGGACTTTTCAGCTTCCYATGCTCTGCCAGGTGCACAAGAAGCTGGGAGGGAGCACAGCCAGGACAGCTGACCCAACTGGCCAATGGGGTATTCCATACCGTATGATGTCACGCTCAGTAAATACGCCAGGGGGAGTTGGTTGGGGGGCAGCGATCGCKGCTCAGGGACTGGCTGGGCATCAGTCGGTGGGTGGTGAGCAATTGCATTGTGCATTACTCGTTTTGTATATTCTACTATTATTATTGTTATTGTTATTACTATTTTCCCTTCCTTTTCTGTTCTATTAAACTGCATTTATCTCAATCCASGAATTTTACCTTTTTTTCTATTCTYTCCCCCATSCCACTGTGGGGGGCAGTGAGTGAGYGGCTGTGTGGTGTTTGGCTGCCTGCCGGGTAAAACCACAACACCTGTGAAGATGAAAGCACAGATAAAGTGGAGACCCACGGTGTGCTCCTGCTCAGACTCAGGGGCTGGAGCAGAGAAAACACTGATATAATTTGTGGATGACAGCAAGCTGGGAGTGGTTGCAAGCRCTCTGGAGGACAGGACCAGAATTCAAAATTCTCTTGATGATGGTGGAAGTGCTATGAAATCAGTAAGATGAAATATTGTGAAGGTGATTACAAAGAGTTATGCTTAGAAAGGCGGAATCAACTGCACAGCCAGAAAATGGAGAGCATCTGGCAAAGCAGCAGGATGGCAGGAAAGGCTCCTCTGATGCCTGAATATGAAATAGCAGTTAACTAACATAGTCTYGCCGGCAAACGGGCTGGCCACAGGATAAAGACTAGGAGAGAGCTTTTGGAGACCAGTTGCTTCAATAGGTCTCAAAATATATCCCTGGTCGGTTGTCACCCAGACGAAGTACCTTTGTGACTGGGAATGTTGCATCAGTCCCGGGCGCTGACTATGCCCAAAGATGTCTTCCCCTGCTCAATACTATTTTCTATTTACAAGAGAGGTGGGAGCTGAGGAACCAGCAATTTGGGATTGCTTGAACCAAACGACTCCCTGTGAACTGAAGGCTCTCATGCACCCTCACGTCTTTCCCCAGGYAGTCCCTTGGGTGAGCCCAAAGTAGCTATTGATGTCTCCTTGTCCTAGAGCAACCCCAGGTGCCCTCATTTAACAGTGGAACAGAGGAAAAACAGGAAAAAAGACCATTAAAAAGGTGTACTTTTAGCAAAYATATAACAAAAGCACTTCAGATCATTCACTCTGAGTGTCCCATTATCAAAATACATATAGTCATCTCTCAACCGTTAATRTGGTTGAAATTATCTTACCTGTCCTCTCCATTATTCTTGGTGACAAGTGAACAGTATAAATGCCCCACATCTCTAGGATAAATATACTTCTCATACAGATTAGGTTAGATGATATAGTGCTAACAAACATATCCATGAAAAGAAAATAGACGTGCTAATCTATAAAGATTTAGATGAAGGAAGAAGCCATCAATCTGTCAAGAGTTATCAGTTTGTTATCAGTTATCCCTGTGTTACTACAGAGATTCCTTTTTAAACTATCTACCCTTGCTACTCAGGAGATTATGCATGAATTGCAGCTGGAACACAATTTTCCCTAAAAAACTGGGGATTTACCAAAAACGCATCCATCTCCCAACTGTGGGAGAATGCCTTGACAAGGTAGCAGTCTTCTCTTCTAAACTTTTATTTCCCTAATTAGGAAAGCTCTTATTGTGTATTTACCAGTAGGAATAAAGGGGGAAAACAGACAGAAATAGCCTTCCAGCACTGCTATCAAAATAAATAAAAGTGTGGCTTCAGAAAAGCTGTGCCATATGTATTTATAAACACTTTGGTCTAGTTTTTGTTGTTGTTTGAGTGCTTCATTGCTTTCTCTCCYCTTTATCCTGGAAGACATTTGTTGTTTCCCTAACCCACTCAACACTTTGTAATTCAGCTGGTACCAGCASCCGGTATTGCTCTTCGCAGGATGGGCTATCCATTGCACCAGGGRAAATGAGAAACCCAAAATGGCCTCTTGGCTCTTCCCCATCTCACCTCAGCTCCAAGCCACCGAAGGAGAGTCTCAGCCCAGGTCACCGTCCCCGACCGCGGAGCTCAGCACCCCCTCACACGTGTGCGATCCCAGAGACACCGAGCGAAACAGTTTCACCATCACCTCACTATGCTCTACACCAGCTGCAATTCAAGATAGCCAAATCAGCAGAACACAGTACAAAATTGTTTTAAAAGCTATAAAAAGATCCTTTTCTTCAGGCAACCTGTATCACTTTCAAGCCCAATAGAAATTTTAAACCCCTGGCATTACATTAAGCTGAAAATAGGGAAAATTAGTGAGCTTGCGCAAAGATTGTCAGCTTGCGTGGTGATGCTGCTGGCTATTTCAGTACTCAGCCTGAAGGACCCAAAAAAAAGGGACAATCCTCGTTGTCCCCTGGGACACAGCATGGCAGCAACCGAATGCTGCATCCCTGCCTAGAAAATCATGCTAAAGACCATGTCTGATTGGGGTGGAACTGCAGGGAAGTTTAAGGAGGGGGGGATCCAATTTCCAAACAGGAATTTGGCAGGACTRTGGACTTTAATGATTTCCAAAGAAGCAGAGCCGTATCCCAGTCAACGCAAAATACAATGGGTTATTTCAGCCAGTCCACATTCTGTGGATGACCCCAGAGTTGTATCAGCAAATCTCCAGCAGAAATTTTTTTTGCTCTTTACTGATATTAGCTCCATAAAGTTATGCAGCTCTGCAAGACCACACTGGAGTCATCCAACCACTAACTAAAGAATTAAYCAAATTCTAAACAAAGGGTCTTCTTGACTGATGATGTCTTATCTGGAAAGAAGCCAGCGTTAGATTCAGCCTGAGTTTACCAGTTAGGTAAGAGAAAAACATGGGAAACATTAACCAAGAATCTCACATTGCCACTTGTGGGAAAAGATTCATTCTTTTTATTGTGTTATGCTGCTTAAAATCTGCCTTTTTCTGCGTATATTAAGTAAGTGATAATTCACGTCATGTTTTCTTTAATGAATGAGATGGAAATGCCTTCCATTTCTACATAAATTAGAAGCATTTATACTCTAAACAACTGAACAGTTATTTGCTAAATTATAATGATGCAGCTCTAGTCCAACTGATGTCATGTGAGTGATTACTTGTCGATGCGATTAAGGGGTCACTCGCTAATGGCAAATGAGACGCCATTTGCCAAACATTGCTGTAAAAGTCCCACGCTGCTTTAAAAATGATGGCCAGCTTTCCACAGTTKTTTTCCACATTAATGCAGGGACATCTCCCTGCGCGGGAGGCTGCTCCCCTGGCAGCACCGCGAGCCCTTGGACTCCCCGGGTCTCTCTCCCAGGCGGCTCGGGGGTCCAGCCCTGAGCACCTCGGTGCCGAGGTGCATCACGTTCCCCTTCGGGAGCGGAAGGAGTCTACGGTGTGTACAAAACAGCCCATGCCACTTTTTAAGTGGGAGTTAACAGAGATTCCTAAGTGGCCAAACATTTATATGGTTATCTGTTTTATACCTGCACGCTACACCACACACACACTGGACATGCACAGAGGTAACTTTAGCATCTCACAACTGCCTCTGCCCACAGACACCATCTCCTTCTCCATCCTTCTCTGAAATGCTGCAGCCGTGCACAGAAAACCCCAGCAACAGGTTAGGAGAGAGTGAAAAGTAGTAATATGTTCTCTGAAAGATCTGAATGTAGGACAACTTATGTACATTTGATTTTGGCCGGACATCCATTCTGTGGTTCATAGGAAATCAGATTGTACTGCTGCATTTTACACATTTTCTGCAGATGGAGGCGTTCCAGCACCCTGACTCCATCCTGGGGTATTTGTTCAGCATCACAGAAAGTGCCATCTTCAGTCACAAACAATTCCTCACATCATCATGAAATTCCTATGAAACCTCTCATCCAAGTACTGGCCAACCTCCAACCAGCTTAGTTTGCAAGATCTGACAAGATCAAARACTGAAGTGCAATAGCCCTAGGCAACAGAAAGTACAAAAACGTATATACGTCAATTCAGTGAATACTAATTCTACCCCAAAAAAGTTAGAAAAATAGGAAAATAACACCTGCATCTCTCTGTGAATACTCTAAGGTAACCCACAAATTACATGGCTATGCCAGAATAGACGTTGGCATTAATTTATAGGGCGTGCTATATTGTTCTCCACTTCCCTGTGCGTATGGGCAGATATTTTTGACATTAGTACTCGCTGCCTGTGTTCTCCACAGCGACATATACRGGTTTGTCTCCCAGAAATTTCTGAATCTTTTCCTTTGTGATATCYTCATGAATAGCTTTTGGAGACTTTACTGAGGGTAAGTGGATGTTGCCRAGAAACTCAGTATAAGTTCCAGTCCTCCTGGCAATGATTTATATGTAGAATATCAAGCTGCTGTCTAAAAAAAGGGCTAGTGTATTCAGATACTGCTCAGTAAGTTCCTGTACCTCTGAGAGTAAWGTATCTGCTCTTGCTTAGACTGGGCAATGACACTCCCTCTAATTCTCATGCTTCCAAAGGCTGATTTAAACATTTGCACCTTTTCTCTACACAACAGCAATCATAACGTTAAGCAATGAATAGAACAATCCCTTTTGRCAGAATGCCTCGGTATTCTCCAGCAGGAATAACACAGAAGGATAACTGGAGTGACATGGAGRGATAACAGGAGTAACCAAGGAATAGCAGGAAGGCATCAGGACCAAGCTGCTTTCTACTGCAGAGGAGATGGCCATATTTTCAAATAATACCAAGTTTTTAAGAGTCAGTAAGTAAAGCCTTAAGTCTAAACCACTCACATGAACCAACACACAGGCAAGGCTTATGAGAACTGCTCTCACAAAACAGTTCTTCATCCGCCAAGAGACGCATTCCTGGATGAGCTGTCTCCCTCTCTATGTGACAACCCAGATGTCACCACATGAGCCACAGGGGATGAGCCTGGACCCACAGCAGCCCCCGGGGTGAAGTGGGGCAGCCTGGGAGCCAGGAGGCAAACCTTCACTCAGCTCCATCATGAATCCCTTGCTTATTAGGAGAGCTGTTGCAAACAACACTAATTGCTTCACACCATTTAAAGTACTATATGGGATTAGATAGTCCGCTGATAATAATGAGTTGATAACTGGGTCCTGAATCTTTCTGTTATCCCACTGCACAGAAAACTTGGCTAAGAGCAGCACTCATTGGGCTCCCAYTTGGGAAACACATGGTCCCAGGCTGGTAAACAGACACAAAAAGGGCTACTCATCTGTGGAAGACCAGGATTTGGTGCTTTTACTGGACAGTATTGACATCAGCGCAGTTTACCAAATTGATGGCTTAGAGGACCTCAGTCTGTCTGTTGGCTTTTCAATCCACTTTATAATATAACATAATTCCTGCTAAGGCTGTTGACCTGGTTAGCATGCTTCCCCAGCTCCAGCTGCTTCCGAATGTAAATGATGTTTCACTTAGTTCTTTCCCCTTCATTTACCAAAAGAAAAAAAAATCCCTTTTAACTTGAAGGAACTTAATAACAGGCAGAGAGCGGACAAATCTTCACACATTTAAGTATCCATTTGACAAAACAAAGATYGGTTAGATCTGCCAACTTCCTCTGCAACTTTGTCTTTGGGGAACCAGCAATAAGGAGATGTGTTGAAATGGCTTCCTTGCTGAAGACAATCTCTTGTGGTAATAATGCACAGCTGATATACAGAGAGGGACCTTCAAACAGACATTAATGTAGGTAGTGCAAAAAATACAGAAAAAGGTATCAAAGTCTTACTTAGGGAAATCCGAAATGTATAGTCTGTCATCCTAATGGAGCTTTTCTGAGAAGAAAGCTATAGAGGAGCAGTCTTCTGTAAGAAGGGAAAGCAATAGTTATTTACTTATAYATTTCAGCACGTTAAAGCTGTTTCGGTGGCAGCTGGGATTCTAGAAATGCTTTTCCATACTGGACACTTAGAGATAGTCCCAGTCAACTCCAGAATTCAATTTAGAAGAGTTATTAGGATGTTTGTATATGATTAAGGACCACTTGACTGTAGATCCATCCTATTAGAGAGTAAGCTGGATGGAGCGGCAAGCAACCTGTTCAAAAGTTTATGGTAAGAYGAATCAACAAGAAGCATAATGAAGCGATAAGTGATTTCTCCATGTTTTTAGACAGCTGTGAATACCGTCCTGTTAGCCAGCAGATGGACTCGTTCCTCCAGCAGGTCCCTTTTCATCCCTTGATTCAGCAGGTACCTTGCAGCGGGGCTGGCTTTGATGCTCTCCAGCTCCCACCTACTGGAGGCAGTGGATGTGTTTCACTGCTTTGCTTTCAACTCTTGAAGTGTGCTCACCTTCAGATGATGAGCCTCGCGCTGGAGACCTTGCATCAATGCGTAAAGTAATTCCAACTTTTTGCCSGAGCAGTGCTCTAACTTCATGACGGCAGTAAATGCATCTGAAGTCTACCACAGCCTTTTCGTCAGAACCATTCTCATCACCGCCAAGTCAAGTTAATAAGCGCAGTTCATCACCCCTGTCCCTTTGACTGCTTCTTTCCTGAAGGGGAATATAATGTATTTAACATGTCAGATATTTAAAGGGTTCTTTCATGTGCAACCTCAGTTCATCGTTAATAAAATACATTTTACTCTGCTGTTTTGTTCCCTGTGTGCTACATGCTATATTGAATTTAAGATACAGCTTCTCATCACATTTTTTTAGCAGGAAATAGTCATCTGAAGATTTATTAAAGCCTTCCAGACTTCCAGTTGCCCTSTGTCAGATGCCATTAAACAAGCGCTGTAACAAGCAGCAACAAGCGCAGGCAGGCAACACTGTGATGATCCTCCTTTCTCCGGAGCAGGGGCAGTTCTTCAAACCAYCCTCCACGCAATGAACTTTTCTGACTGTCTCCTTTCTGGCAAGGCAGAGAGTGAGCGACTCGACCTCCACGGGGTAGATGTTGCATTACAAGAACAGTGCCAAGCAGCTGGCTTCGGAGACCAATCTRATCCCATCTATCCCGCTTTTCCAAGAGGAAGTATTCCCTGAGATGAAAGCATTGCTCACGGGCTTTCAGTCTTTGCCTCAGACAAGTTTTTGAGAAAGATACAAACTTCGGGATGTTTGTCCTAAGCAAAATGAAGATCATTTATCACCTTTTGAGAACCACCAATCACTAAAAGTTAATGCCTCCCAAAGCTTCTCGATTGCAAATTCCTCTCTAATACAAAGTTAAAAACAACCTCTGAAATGCAAATAACCCAGCAACCTACACAAGATGATTTATGCCATGCCATCTTTTTCATGCAAATAAATTAAAAGAAGAAAATGTAATTTAGGGTGAACTGCATTGTGTAATAAAATAAAAGAGTGACATTATGTCTGCAAAACTCTGAGTGCAACGTCTTGCTGCCATTGCTGCTGGAGGTTTAACCTTCCCAAACATGGAGAAAAAGATTCTGATTTATTTAGTTTGATTTTSTATACAAATCATTTTATGGCTTCAGGCACGTCAGGAAAAGACACTTATTTTAATTTCTTTATGTTGGTGTCATTTCAAGGGAAGGCAGAAAGTCTGAGTCTCAGTTAATGTTTGAAACAGCAAAGGAGAATTAAGAGGCTCCTGTAACAGCAAACCAACCCCAACCCAAACCCCTGCACAAGTCCAGAGAGCCCACGACACGCTCCTCGCACACCAGGCTTCCCACACCGGCAAGTTCAGAGTGTGCTGGGGATATCAACGGGGTTAGATCGTTTCTGATAAGAAACCATTAGAAATGCAACCTCAGAACAGGAAAGGTGTTTTGAACAAACAAGAACTGAAAGATGCACCAAAGGTACACGCTGAAGAAGTCAACAACAGCAGCAAAACCTAACATTACATTAAGGTCAACATTTTGTAACTCTCTGTTCCAGTAGTATTAATCACAACAGAGAAGATGGCTTTTTCTGTAGGGGCTGCTGGAGACCAAACTCTGTAATAGCGAGGACTGGGAGCGAGGGGGAGCGGGGAGCTGGTGCAGAGCCCCCTCCCCTGCCGCCGTTCCCGCGGCTGGGCAGCAAACCGGGGTGCAAACACAGCTTGGGCTCCTCTGGTGAGCTTCCCAGGACCGATGGGACTGCATCTCCCTTTGTCTCACCTTATGGTTAATGTTAACACTTGGATTTTTGTTCTGCTCTATTAAACTTTATCAAATGGAGGGGAAAAATCTATTTCGATAAACGGAGCGGATATGATCGAGCCAGATGGGGTAATTGTACTCCGTTCAACAAAACTCCCCAGCAGCAGCTTGCCCTTACAGCTGCGCTGGCTGCTGTACTATACAGCTCACTTTAGACTGGGAGCTAAATGGGAAAGGACTTATAGATTTGTTTACTATCGCTATGTGGCGAGTCAGGCGGGGTGTAAAAGTGCCCTGCTATAAATAACAGCGGCTGGGACGTCAGTCCCTGCACAAGGAGGAACGCTAAAGCTTTCTCAAAGGGATGACTTGCACAGTGCATAAATCTGAGCCCAGTGATACTGCTCAGAGCCCCATTAATAGCAAAGAGCTCGTCCTAAGCTGTCGGGCTGTCACCAGACACTTCCAGCTCAAGGACGCCCTGTTCAGGCACCGGCCACGCCAGCTCGAGTCAGGAGAGAAAAGGCTGCCAGAAGCTAAGGCGTGACAGACAACTTGTGCACAGCACCTGAAAGGATTTTGTGGTCTCACAGCCACATAAATTGCCACTAGCAGCTTATAAAAGCCAAGGATTGATCTACAAGGCTCTCCGAATTTCATTTTAAAATCACAAATTTCATCCAAGTAAAGACATGGGCCTTAGCTCTATTTTTATTAATATTAATAACAGTAAGAAAAAACTGTAGTATTAAAAAGCAACAACTACTTATAAATGAACAGATCTTTTCTAAATCGGGGTCATTTCTCCTGGCAATTACAAGACCCTGTCAGGTAATCATAATCCTTACAGAAAAATGCGTTGCCTTCACTGCTAAGATAGTAAATCTGAGACAATCTGTCTGGTTCTTAAAATATAATTCCTCTTTACTAGAACTGATCTTCTAAAATGGGCTGGAGGACTTGTCTTCTCATTCCTTTTTCTCCGCGTTTTCATTGGCGAAGCCTCAAATCTGCTTAGGGTTGTTTTGTTCATCACCCAGTATGCATGTTTTTGCAGGAAGGGAAAGTCTTCAAACAGAAAAATATCATAAGCATCAGCCAGGGACTGCAAAATCCCAAGCTCCAACTTGAATTCTGCCAAAGAGACAATGTGTGGCCTTGGGAAAAATCACCTCTCCTCCCTGCAGGCTCTCCATCTGCTTCTCGCTAATAAAATGGGATTATAAAACTGCCCCATCCCAAAGGGCAGGTAAAACTTGGAAGGTGAAAATTATGTTACAAACATGATACATTAGTAGAACACAACAAAAACGCTTTCAGGCCTCTTTTCTATTCAGTGCGAAGCAGCCACATTTCAAACTGAAAGCTGTGGACCAGCTTTTCCATTTGCACAGACTTCTTTCAGCAGGCGGCAGATTAAAGCTGAGAGAATAATCCATAGCAATTAATTTATTCAATGAATTTAGGCTCATTTTCTGTTCACAAAATGTCTGCAAGCCATTTACCATTTTTTTCGTGGTTTACTCATTATTCACAATTATTGCAGCGTAACTCTTGGTCTGTAAATTACTCTTGAACAATTAGCTGAGCGTATTTTAGAAGCTATTTGGGTTAGTTTCAATTTAATACACAGGGCACATTGTCTCTTCGTTCTCTACTTATCATTAAGAATAAGAAGAAAGGGAACAGATGTGGCTGGGATCCAAACAGCCATATTCACCTCCTGCACCCAAAACCACCCTGGTCGCTCTCCTAAGACTGGTTGGCTTCTGCAACAGAGAAAATGGAGCCCACTAGATAGTTACTCATACACTGCTTCCCAACACAGGGCTATTTCTACCCCTTGATGGGTCAGGACTTCCTCTTTAGAAACATGCCCCCAGAAAAAAATGCATTTTTTGAGAAATTGAGCATTTTTTTGTGTCCCTGAATATTTTCTTATATTGGTTTAACTATATGTTTTCACAAGCATTTCCATCAGCATAGAGAATTACTGCAACGTTAACAAATTTCCTTCAATTTTAACCAAAAAAAGGAAGAATCCTTCAAGGTTGTTACCAGACAGAACACCGAGAAATGGTATTTTAACAAAAAATGGATGGGGTTACTGATGGGTAAAGGGGGTGCTGGCAAAGTCCATGCAAGTTACTGCCAGGCTGGCTTCATATAGGTTCAGAGACATTTTAGCATTTTAATGTGCTATTGGCTTAGCAAATAAATAAATTACAAAGTGCAAAAAGAGCTTCTGGAAAATACATTAAGGCAATTTGCAAATAATTGCAGTGAGCTGGGCTATTACGACTTTGACTTCTGAAGTATAAAATCTCCCAGAGATAATGATGATAATCACATTGAAAATAGTTGCCACCCTTTAATCTTCTAAGACAAAACAGAGATCTTTGGGAATTTGGGACCCTGTCATTCTAATTGAACATCTGACAGGAAAGTAATTAGAGTGGAAAGCAAAAGGGTCACCTGATTGCCTGTGCAGAATTCATCAGCTTCCGTTTGCCATCACATGGGGCAGCTAGTTCATCTCCTGCACAGGTTTCTCATTTAAATAGCTTCGTAGCCAATAAAAAGACTGTCAGACAGACTATTTCCAGAACAGATTTGGATCTCAGTAACTCGCACTGGGCATGTAAAGATTCACCATTCATTATAAAGGCAGCCCAGGAAAAATGGCACCAAAACATTGGAACAAAAGTCATTTGCTGACAATTCTGTTAAGATGCAGCATCACCACCTGGAGTTTCATTTTTCTAAAGACAACAGAAATACATCAAAAATCGGCTGTGCAGAGGAAACACCACTATTTCCAGCAGAAATATCTTTCTGCCTGACCCCCAGCCCCCTTTTCTCCAAGCGCAGTCTGCTTTTATTGCCCATTTATTTCACCGGTTCAGGCGGGCAGCCAGGACGCTGCCTGGCCTGGTGACTGCTGCCAGCGAGGGGGGCGATGCTCGGACACCTGCATCGCATCCTCCAGGACACCCCCGGCCACTTCTGGAGGGACGGCATCGCTCGGAGTGGGGTCTCTGCACCAGTGATGGCCTGGACATATGAGAAGGGTCCATGGGAAAACTGCAGCAAGGCTCCTCCGTGAGCAGGAAAGAGATTTAAGAAAAGAGAGAGGGAAAAATCGCAAACTGCTGCTGTTGTGTTAAGGGAGGCTCTCAGAGCAGGTTTAATTCAAGAGCCTTGGAATTCAATGGAAAAATTGCATGAGCTTCAGAAAAAAAAATCAGACTAAATCCACTCAACCTTTCAGAGCTCAGTGGATATCTGTCAGTATGACACGTGACACGGACATGCAAAGAAATCAAAAGATCATCTATTTAGTTAATTCAGCAGCCACTATCAGATGGCTGAAGAGAAAAGTGAATACCAACTGAAAGTCACAACATAGTTCATAGACTTTAATTAGTATGAATTATGAAGGTGATTTCATCCAYGATGCCTATCTTTGGGAAATAATTTGATTTTTTTTTTAGTTGAAATGCCTATATCCCATTATGTGTTCTCAACACATAACTATATTCCAACCTGGCTATTTAGTAAGGATATTTCCTCTGCTTTTCATACATWCTTTTCAGGATTTATTTCAGGATGTATTAGAGAAGCTCCTAGAGGCTACTACATATTTTTCTTGTTTAATGTATGAACCTAATTCCCGTAGAGAGCAACAAAATATTCTCTGCCTCAGGATACAGGACTCTAAGCAACTTGATCTAGTGGAAGATGTGCCTGCCCGCCGCAGAGGGGTTGGACTAGATGATCTTTGAAGGTCCCTTCCAACCCAAAGCACTCTGTGATTCTATACTTCATTGGGATATGGTGATTTGGCAAAACTGTCTCTCATTTCAGTTTAAACCTTTGGGAAAATAAAGGACAGATCCCAGGTCCCACCTCATGCTTTGTGCTGGAGATGCAGGATAGGAACATCTTAGCACTCTGCGCCGGTGTGACGGACCCCAGCGGGGACACAGTGGGAGAGTGCCAGTCCAAAGAAAACAAACTGTTGTGCCCAGGGGTGAGGAAGGGCTGGAGCAGCCRTGTCGGGACACCCGTCCCAGCTGTGCTCCATCCCGCTGTAACTCACCCTGGCAGTCTTCAGAATCTTCTTGTTGTCAGCCAGCTTGCAGACATTCAGCTGACACTGTTTAACTTCAAGTCATTGCTCAAGGCTAACAATAAAAAAGGCTCCCTGCATTTTCAGAGCTCTGGATGAGGTATAAAAACAAATTACCTAGAAAAAGMAGCACTTTGAGAAAGTGAACTAAGGTAATTGAAAAATAAGTTTGGTGCTCAGCCAGTATAACATTTGGATTTTGAAATGAAAATGATTCCTAATATGAGGGTTAAGTTCATATCAAAAAACTATTTTTCTCCTTCAGATCATCTAAGAAGAAGAGTGAAAAAAACAAAAGAAAACCCAAGCCACACAGTGCGGGGGGAATGCAATACAGTATGGATTATCATTTCCCAAGTCTGTTTTCCATAACTGATTTAATAATATACAGGTCTCCATTAGCAAAACAATGAGACTTTCTATCTTTACTCATGACAAGGTATTTTTCAGTCAAGTATTCTAAAAGTCTCTCCGTCTTGCAACCAGTGTGTAGGGCTACACATTCCTTAGTGCAGGCAATAAAACTCCTGTGATTATAATATGAAATAAATATGAAGACAGTGACAATGATAAGCACTTCATCATGCAGGTACTTCTCTGAATGTTCCCTAGAGCCTTCCAGACTGCCCTTGCTATAGTATGGTCTGTAGTTAATTCCTAGAGTTAATTCCTTTTATTTCTACCCTGGTTAATCTGGAAAATTGATCTAGCTCATCTAGTCCCCAGCCTGGAAACCTGCCAAGGTCTATAACTTGGAYCCAAGGACAGACTAATTCTTCCATCCTGTCCGCCTCCCATCCAGCATCTACCACTTTCACATGCAGTGAAAATTCCCACYTTCCACCCTAGAAATTGATTCTTAACCATGTCTCAAGACCAAGGAGGACCACAGAACCCCACAACCTGTTCTCTTGATGAGACACCAGGACTATGAGAGGCAGAYAATTCAGCCTTGTCTCCACTTGCTAGAGTTCTTGTTCAAGTGGATCTAACACAGACTTTCCTTGCCGGTGGGTGGGAAGTGTCGCTGGGCGCTGCCTCTCTGGGAGTAGTGCAAGGACTCTATGGAGAGCCTCTGGGAAAAAAAACGRAAGAGCTCTCCACAGATCTAAGGCATTCCTGTCATCTCCGTGCAGTTAGATTTTGGTTTTCCCTTACACCTAAACCTGATCACGTGGTATCACCAGCATTTGAAATTTCACTTTTTCTTAGTATCATCTCATTACTCTTAGCAATTCTGCCTGTGACATGCTGAATGGTTCTTCCAGTCCTTGACATTTGTAACCTTGAAACACTCATAAAGAGTTATACTTCCCCTTAAGTCATCGTTTAGCCAGACTATACATATTTAATTCTTAAATCTTTCCTCATAAATCCTATCCTAGCTTTAATCATTTTAGCTGCTCTTAGAATCATCTCCATCTCCGCAGAACTGGTGCGATGAGCAGAGCCCCCAGYAGAGGCTGACAAGAGATGTACATTGAGAGACAACTGCAATTGCTCTGCAGCTTAATACCTGTAATCCATAATTATGTTGTACTTTCATTCAACCATCAGTCTTAGAACTAGAATTTAACCTACCATTAAAATCTCTTTTGAAGTCTGTGTTTCCCGTGTGATGCTCCTCCATTATATGGATTTGATTTATGTCCTCAATACTTCAGCTCTAGGAAATACCAGCGAGACACCTCTTCCCCTCTTTGCATCTTAGAGGACAAATAGCTGATTGGAGAGCTTGTCTGTAGGGGTGGCAAACGCTTCCCTGCAAGAGTCAGGTCAAGATGATGAATTTTAATTCACTTCTACTAAATATCTTCAGGTTATTTTCCCCAAAAGTGGGCTGACAAACTTCATCTGCTTCAGTTCTTTGGCAGTAAAGTCACGGTATCAAATTTGTCGTGCCTTTCCTAATACCTACCAGCTTACGATTGCAAGGGACCAGCCAAAGTTTACAAAACGTTGGCGTCGAAAGCACTGACGAGCCTTATGCTGTTCTAGAGGAAGGAAAGGCTGCAGGTTTTGAAAGACAGATAGATAGATGGATACAGTCATAAACATGTTTAATTATGYAATGTCACATTTCTGAGTTTTTCATTCTGTTCTCCTCCCTTTTTGGAATAACAAAGACAAATTTGAAAACTCGAGTTAAATTACAATATAGAACCAAATCTATTCATTTGGACTATTCAAATGGATGATATATTCTTCAGCAGATGTGGTCTTAATTATGCAGTACAGCTCAAGTGAGGCTATTAAAATCCTACACCAATCACTGGTGTGTTGAAAATTAGCCAGCATAGAGCCAATAGCTGCACAGTATTATTACTTARTATATATGATTGATACAGCAGCTCACTGTTATCTGTGGTTAAACACAATACCTAATACAAGTATTGTGTGGCGTARTTTTGCTTTTAAAAAAAGTACTTAGGAGTTTGCTTTTAAGCTTTATTTTTATGGGGATTTTCTTAATAAACAAGTCAGACATTATGCTGGTTCATGAGGAAAGCCATTAAACTTTGCATCTGAAACTCAAATAGAACTGATAAATGTTCCTCTCAAAGTCAGCTTATCTTATCAGACCCAAGGCAGAAAACTTGAAAATGCAAAAAGCTRATAAGCTGCAAGAGAAACTAAGTCAAGAAATAGTTTTTGTCTAAAAGAATACATGATCGGAAGAAAAAGGTGTTATTTGTTTACTAATGTTTGTTTTTACAACCAGGAGATTAGGCAGGATAGTCTTTCTCAACCAAGGCCTTGAAGACCCACAGTCAGTGAGTTAGACTTGCCAAATGTARTCTAGTACTGACTAATACTTACATTTATACTCATTAAAATAAATGTACCAATGGTAGCAGTCACTTCTGATTTCACAGCACAAGCAAAAATCAACAGATCAATAATACTGTCAAGAAGGATTCYGACCTGAGCTGGGTGTGAAGGTGGTCCCACCTTGAAGGCAGTGCTCACAAGGAATTGCTCTGGGGGGACAGATGCGTTTCAAAAGGGTGTGGAGAACTTGGACGCGGTAACGATCAGGTCAAAACTGTGCTGAACCAGATTTCCTAGCAATATACAATGATCTGTGTGCCATTATTAAACTTGTGAAGGACTCATTGTCGCCAGTGACAATATACTAATATTCATTGAGATGCTTTTCTTTCATCATGTCTTTGCCAGAAGAGTTTTACCTATAGCYATAAACTACAACAGGACACTTGTAAGGTGAGGAAGGGAGATCTACCACCCGCTGTTCAAACCAGAGGARTAATACCTATCGCAGCAGAATTTGAAGGACCAAAAGGCTCCATCTAAATAACTCAGTACAGTTAAAAATCACCAGTACCCTTAAGGGAATTTTAAAAGCATTCCCACTCAACATCCTGCTGCAGACCAGAGGCTCTGAGGGCAGCAGACAATTTTTACGGGTTTCTAAACCTTCACGCGCTTAATTATTGCATGCATCTGCCGACGTCTGAACACCCCAGCTACCACCCCACTGGAGTGTCTGGCCCAAACACAGAGTCACTCCTGCAAACCCAGGTCCAGATCTTACCCCAGCACTCAACAGCAGTGGGTTCACCTCGCCACTGGTGAATATTCCTTGGAGCCACGAGTTCAACACAGCTGCCTGTCCTCTGCCCCAGGAGGAGATGGAGGAGTACTGAGGGGTAAGTAAGGGTCGAGTTGGAGTGCATGGGCTGGGTCCACCCACCGGCGACCGGCTCAATGCAAGCCGTCTGGGATTGAGCTGTCTATCAGTTGCACCAGGACTTAACAGATCTTTCCTGGGCTTAACCTCCACGAGCAAGAGAACAAGTCTCTGCACCTTCACCTCTCACTAGGAGAGACTTTTACCTCATTTTTAAAAAAATAACACAGATGTTATTAAGCAGAATTAAAGAAGACTCACTTTACGCATCTTCATGTATCTCATTAATCTTTTATACCAAGTCTACTGGAAAATGAATAAAGGTTTTTAATAAGAAGGTGCTAAGATCTTGTGAAGYGATAGCTCTTATGAATTGCTGCTGTTGTCTCTAGCACGGAACTTTGACACTGGCAAAGCAGAAGAATACACACGGTGAAGAACATTGATTTTACAAACGTGCAATTTATCAAATGACACAAATCAGCTAAATGRCATGAAAATATATCTGGAGACTTCATTATGTCACCTTATGTTCCTGATAGGATTTGACAGATACTGGCTGCAGAGAGCTGCTTTAAGCTGCAYAGAATACTATTATGGAGTAAGATTATTCTATCACTTTAATACCAGCTATTTTCTCATCTCTTCGGGGTTTTCTTTCCTTCTAATTTTACAACTGTTAAACTATTGACATGCTTTCTACTATTCTAGTTAAAATTGCRTCCCATTCTCAAATCAAAGTACATCTTTGTTACGCACTGAGGGAGGAGATGGAAGGATTCCTGTTCAATCACATCCGACGAAAGGATGGGAAGGAAAATAATGTGAAGCAACCTTTCAGTATTTGGCTGTCTTTGATTAGGAGATACTGAGCATGAAACTTGTCTTCTGCTTCACTTTCAACCCTTTCTGAATCTTGTCTCCTATCCCGCCTCCTTCATGGGATCCCCTTCTCTCAGGTCAAACTCCTAGGAGTGAGTTGGGGTTTTAGCACTATTAGTCCGTGTATCTCCTGAGTACTCACACTCCTGCTGAAACCACCAGGCTTTTCAGCAGCTCCTCAGAACGTTCCAGTATTTTCCCATAGCATCTGAGACATTTAGGACCTCATCAGATAAGCACAGAAAAGAGCCCTGGTCCTGCTCCCAGGAGTAAACCTGCTGTCGCTTTTGCTGACTTCAGATGCAGAGAGCAGGAGCAGTAAGCGATGCAGACTGCCCAACACATTCTCTCTTCAGGGCTTTACTCAGGGCTTAACACAGCAGAATTGAAAAGGCTTTTGAAAAAAATACTACACTGATGCAAAAATGTTCTGATGGAGGATATTGCTGCAACTAAAAACCACTTTAAGTGATCCTCCAAATAGCAACATTTCAGGAGTGGTTTTGGGRGTCTAGTATTTTTCTGATCTTTTTTTCTCTTCTCTTTCTGCATTATCTATTGTTTACTATTTTGCTAGTCAGCAGCAGCTTCTCCATATTCCTTGGAGAAGAACATCCACAAGCTACATTTCCATGCTTCAGCCAAATGTACTAATTACATCTAATTTACTAATTTGGATACGCCAACTGCTATTAGGCAGGTATATAAGTAACTGTAGAATCAGGGCATTTAGCTGCATCTCCTTTCTCTCCTACCCTGTGTATATTTATCACATTSCAAGACACAATCCAGGTACTGTGCCTTTCTATAACACACATAAGCCATGCACTTGAAAAGGGCCAAGACCAGTTGGGCCCCAGCAGAACTGGTATTTCACTAAAGTGAAGACTCAACGAGCATCCCGCAATGTGATAATATCTGAGCTCAGTGTGAAGCAGCAGAACACAAACTATTAGGGAAAAATAATCCCAAATATTAACAGTTATCATGCTAGACTAAACTCATCCACTTGTTTTTCCACTTTTTTGAAGCCGCAGATTAAGCAGTTCTGCACGTGGTGGGCTGAAAGCTGATCTTCATGGCACTGGGCAGAGGGGGATACGCACACCAAGGCGGTTCTGCCTTCTGCTGGGACCCACAAAGACCACCTTGTCCCGTCTCCAAAACACGGAAAGGCTGTTCATGTGCATGTGATGAGCTCTGAGACAAGACTGCACTTTGGTTTCAAGAGATAATAGAATTATTAAAATTATTCCAATTTAGATCAGAAAAAAAAAATCCAAATTTTTCTCTTGTCACTTTTGTTCCATTTCATTGCACAGCAAGACCTCAATATTTTTAAAAGCTTGACCTATTTTTTATCATTAGTATTAAACTTGATCTGCAGCAAATGAAGTCAAATGAAAGAAATTTACACTAATTTCTGATTTGCTTAACAGCACATTCAGCTCACCCCAAATGTCATCAGCCTAATTTTCCTAATAGTACTTTTTCTGCAAATTGCTTTAAAATAATGAGGAGCTGAAATAAAACTTTTCCCATGAAGAGAAAAATTGGTATAAATAGAGATTTAATTGTGCATGCTAATTGTTTTTAGCAGTGCACTTAATGTCAAAGCAACTATTAGTTGATAAAATCTAAAATTTGGAAAAGGGAGTCAGCGAAAACAAAAAACTTAAAAAACTCAAGAAGCATTATAAAGCTTATTCTCTACGCTCTAGACTAAGCTAAACTAAACTAAAGGGAAAAAAGCCAGGGCTGGATTCTTCTGTGTTCACATTGCGTTTCTCCTTACTTAAGTTGCTTTGGGAGAAAATGAAACTTCATATAATATAATTCTAAATGGTAACCATTGAGATGATTAAATGAAGTTTCCAAAAAGCTGCTGTAGTCTGGAACAGCTCAAGACTTCATTAGATAAACTGTGTTTCTCACGCAGTATTCCTAATACCCACTACCCAAGGAGAACTCCCCTTTTGAAAGGCTAGCCGTACACTTCAAGGCTTCAAATCGCATAGGAATAAATTTGAATATCTGTTGAATATATTGGAAGGACAAAGAAAACCGGGAAGAACAAGGGACAGACAGTGCTGTGCCTCTGGCTATCCATCATTCCTGACACAGGACCGGTCACTTAACCTCTTAGGAGGGCTTGCTTCCTCCAGCTTCAGTGCCTGCAATGTTGAAAGGAAGATGCTAACGGCGAATAACACGCCGCTTTCCACAGAGACAGCATCTGCCGTGCTGAGCTCTCACAGATCCCCGGGGCTGCCTGGGCTCCCGGGGGCTGCCTGGGGCTGCCGACCATCCAGCTGTGCAGCGCTGCAAACCCAACCCACCGGCTCCAGCTGCGGAAGGTGTTTTCCGTAGGGAAGGCTCCTCGGTCCACGGCTTTGGTGGCCCTTTGCTGTGCTCGTTACTTGGCTTGAGCTCGCTCCCCTAATGAATGCTTCCACACCAGCTACGAGTACACCTCATGACAAGTGCTGCTTGAGACTTGACAAATAACTTGCCTTCCAGCTACTCACTCCCTTATCCCACCTACTACGCGAAGCAGAAGAGATGGTTTTGGCATGTTTTGAAGCAAATGAATAACCAGCATGGATCCTATTTGTATCTTCTAAGTTTAACACAATTTGATGTAAGGCTGATCTGGGTTAACATAAAACTAAAAATAGCTGCTCCTGTTATCAGAATTGTTCACTAATTTTGACACAAGCTAACATCTGTTTTTATTAGGGACTCATAGGAGTAATTTATCTAAATGAAATTGCAACACAAAATTAGTATTATGCAGCTGGGCCTGTTGCTTTTGCTGTTTTGAATCTTTACACAGCTTTCAAAGCCAAATAAAGAAATGCCAAATGCATCCTGAACTTTCCTGCTATCACTTGCTGAATGTGTCAAACATTGTTAGGTGAACAGAGTCTGCCTTTTTTGTCCAGGCAGAGGAAGGACAAGCAGCACCCTGGTCCTCTTTAACCCTTGGTACCTGCACCGCATCAGGCAAGCCTTGACTGATGAAACCCAMCAAAAAGGATGGGGCATCTTCCCAWAGCCATCATCCAACAGCTGCATTTTGATCTTTGGTTCAAAAAAAACAGTAACTAGAAAAGAGATGTAAACACCCCAGATGAAGGGTTTGGAGAGAAGGTGTGTTTGTCCCACACAAAAGGCTTTTCAGAACCAGTTAAGTCACCTCTCCCTTTCCCGTGGAACTGTGTTTGTACGCCAGCAGCACGTTACACCAGGCTTGTGTGTGTTAGCTGGTGGATTTGAGATTCTAGCTGTGTGGCTCCCTACACAGGATGAGCTGTCCATGGGGCACATACCGGGTGATTTTAACTCCAGCTGTCCAGGATGGGAGAGCCCCACGTTTAGCTCTGCCACAGAGGTTCCTCCCGTGTCCCATTCCCAAACGAGAGCCCTCTGCGGGGAGAGCTGACGGGGCTAAGGGGGTTCCCCCCTCCATCATTTTACAGAGGGGAGGTTTGKAGAGATTTCACCCAGATTAAAAGGGTGGGGAGCACTGTAAAATGAACAAAAACATTTCATACCTTGGCATACTTTGMAAATTGTATTCCAATTCCCAAGCCATCCCTATCAGCCACACTATGCCAAAAAACGWAGTCTACCTTCTCGTATTTCCAGGGTCCGGCTCTTCCCATCTCTCGCTCCAGCTGGACACAGTGAAGTCACCCTGCTGCTTCCTGCTTCACACTCAAGTGATTGCTCGAYCAGAAACAGATGTGCAGTTGCTGGATAGAACAACACACAAATAGAGGTTGCAGGGGAGAATATGTTTATTCAGTCATAAATATCGCCAGCAGCACCCTGGGGAAAGCAAGAACAACTGAAAATCACTTTGCTTTTCTGGGAAAAATGGAAGGCAACTGAAGCAGCATAGCGTTATGGGACTGAGGGGCTTTCCCCCCCTGTTTTCTTCGCACAAGTTCTCTTTTTCAAATTGCATCATGCCTGTCATTTAGGTTTCCTGCGTTATCAATCACAGGCTGCAGTCTGTCTTTTTGAGAAAGCATCTCTGGGTCACCCGGCTGCCGCCGGATCCATCATCCTCGCAGTGACATCGCCYCTCGAGAGGAATGAGCCGCTGGCTCAGGATTCACGGTCCTGCAGCTCTGCTGCCGGCTGTCCGGCAGCCGCCCGCCCGGGGTGCCRTGGAGGGGCTGCGTCTCGGGAAGGTGCCGGGCTCAGCTGAAGCCTGCGGGTGTGCGCGCTCTCACCTGCCTTTCAGAGGAGACCAACTCTGAGCCAAGTGACCACACGCTCCGTTTGTCCCGTGGCAATAGAGCCATCGCCCAAGGAGCTTTTATTAAGTACTCGGGGGAAAAAAAAAAAAAAAATCTAACTTAACAAAGTGCCCTTTCCTCCCTTCTAGATCTGATATGCCACTCAAAGACAGCGCTAACGTAACAGCGGAGACAGGCCTGAGCTGCACAGCGTCAGAGCTGCTCTCAGAGGTCCCCAGAGCTGGTGGCATTGGTTTGTACTGCACCGGTGACCACAAAGCTCAGGCTTACATCTGGGTCTGAAGTTTTACTCAAACCTGAGCACATATGTAACTCAGTAAAGGCACTGCTGTCTGGGAGTACTTAAATATAAAATACATCTCCTTTTAGTCAAGAATTGAAGCATTGCTCACATTTTACATATGTGCTGAAGTCCCAGGGGAGGAAGAACTTTGTACTCACCTTTATTTGAAGCCTGACCTCAATTTGCATGCTTTTCAGAGAAGGGCTAGAGAATCGGGGCAGGTTTAGGAGTTCTGCCTAACAAAGACCTGTAAAGGTTTAGTCCCTCAGTCCTAAAGGAGCCCTCATCTCAGCTCTTTCCCTGCGCTCCTCCTTTCCCGAAAGCTGCTGCCCAGCCCCGGAGAGCAGCTGGCAGAGCCCCCGCATCCTCCCACAGCAGCGCCGCACACCCGCCCCCAGTCCGAGTGTTCAAGAGGTGCACGTCCCCAACCTCTGCAGCTGAGGATTGGCATCTCCAGCATATTCTTAATCTCCTCAGGGAGTGTTCGGGGGAAAGGCTGCAGCTTTCTTCTAAAGGACAGAAAAAAAGCACAAGCACTTTATCTGCATCAGTTACTGGCACAGGGGCTTTTCCTTGCCRCTGTCCCAAAGCAATACAGTAACTCAGGTGTCATTTAATTAAATTAATCCGTCTGAAATATTAACTTGCAACAATTAGGTAAAACAACCTATAAAACCTCCTCCAAACAAGATAATTTGCTGTTTCAAGTCTGAATCACGCTGCCCTGAGAATACAGTAACTACAACAGGTACACTAGAGACATGTGAAGGGATTTTAATTGCCTGAAACTCCAGTACTGTCAAACTCTAGGACAGGGAGGAAGAAGCCTTTCTAGTTATCTCACTGTTACAGATGAGTAGGGTGTTTGAGCTTGAAATGCTTCTACATGATAAGGGCCTTAAAATAGTAATCAACTTTTCTTATTCAAAKAGATATCTGTTTTTCACTCCCGTGGCTTTCTGCATGTACTCTGAGTCAGAAACTAGGTCACGGAGAGAGGAGAAGCCATGGGAAGAAAAATAACTTTTGTATTCTGGGGATAATTCATGCAGCCAGTTTCTCTGCTGCGAGGCGGTACGGGGCTGGGGGACTGTGAGCGTAAAGGTTCCTCCGTCTGCAGGAGGTGCCGGCAGCAGGCACTGGCGGCAGCTGCCTGCGTCTTAGCTGATGTCCACCAAAGACAACTGCTCTCAGAGGAGCAGCTCCCACCCAGAAATACCCCCTGCGTTGCATCTACCCTCCACACATCATCACTCTAGTTCTGCCCTTGGCGGCCGCAGTCTCTGACAAGGTGGGTCAGGGCTGTGCCCGTCGGGAAGCAATCGCTGCCAGGGGAGATCCAACCAGAGCATCACGGCTCGCTCGTGCTCCCCTGGGATGCACCGCGGTCTGCTGCATCAGGCTTCCAACAGCAGGCGATTGGGAGGAGCTGTGGGGCAGATAGGTTCTATAGCCTAAACATAAGTATTGCTCTGCTACCCAGTGGAGACTAGGGTAACTGAGCACTTAAGGCAAGTTGCTTTCCTAATTGCTGAACTATTTGTATGGGAAATAGCCTCTAGATCATCCACGAAATGTGTCTAATTGTGTGTGACTACCCTCAAAGCTGGGGAAGGTCCCCAGCCATCAGAGCGCGCTGCCCGAGGGAGGCTGGGAGGGCTGGGGCCAGGCTGGCACCCCAGGGTGCTGGGGCAGTGCCGTGGGTCCAGCCTGGCAGGACTCACCTGCTCATCGCCCACAGACGTGGCCAGTCACGCCAGCGCCTGAATCCGGGGTTTCGCCTCTCAGCTGGCAAAGCTGCCAGGGACAAGCAACAGACACCTCTGAACATTTTGCTTTCTGAAAATGAGATTTCAAATACATTGCCTAGGAACAATACTGAATACATCTATTTTCATGTATAAGGATAATCATTTTATACTTACAAATGCTTTTACAAAATATGTGTTTGCATTCATACGCTTATGTGTATATACACATATACGTATTTCTTTCCTAAAGCTGACCATGTGTAGGCAGTCTGTACATACGAATGTCTCTCTCAAGGAGGGATTGCTCACTGTCAAAGGTGCTACAGTACCTGGTCCCTCATCCACCTCACCATAACAGCCCAAATACTGCAATTTGTGTTAGTGGTGCTACAGTGATAAGATGGGGTAGTAGTTTTATAAGCTACATCAACCATTAACTAATATATACCCAAACAGTAATACACACATATAAAAGGTATAGTCTCTATTTAATCAACACGTTTTCTAAACAGAGCTTCATTTTTCATATTAGCTAACAAACATAATTTATTCTACCCCTCTGTTGCTGACTACATGTGAAAGCGCACACCCTGCACACGGCAGGTTGTGGATGTTGCCCGCCCCAGCCCAAGTGCCCCAGCGGAGCTGAGCTTGCCCGCTGGCTCGGCTCACCCCGCTGGCAGGATGCTCTCTTGGTCCCCTGGAGCATCCTCCCACCTCCTCGGCACGCCTCCGCTTCCCAGGGCTGAAACCAAGAGGCTGAATTCCTCTGAGCCGGAATACATATTACACCTTTAGAAAGCAACAAAATGAAGATGTTAATTATGAAAAGAGAAGCTGCCAGGATTATTAGAGATGTGTCGAGCAAATTAGAAACTGTTATTCATGTGGAGAATAGTTTAGCATATGCTTCGAATTTTTTTCATCTATTCAAACCCAAGACTCTAATATATTGAACTGCTTCTTGTCCTCATGCTACCTACCTGTGGCAGGCATATCACAATGAATCCCCACACTTCCAATTTATTTCTATCTTCCAAAGGCACCTTTTTGGCATAGTAATGCACTGAAATGCTGCCAATAATTCCCTCCAGTGTACGGTGACGGCTGGGCTGTGGTTCTGAAAGAGAAAGTTCTACAGATGGTTCTTTCAGATCAAGTTAGCATCTCCTCACTGCTAGCCGACTATGCCATATTGTAGCTTAATTAATAATAGCCTTCTCTGGAATTTATTCATTAAAACAACAAAAAAAAATGCATAATGCAATGTGGCAGATCCTCAGCAATTCACACTAACCTCACATGGTAGCAGTCACATTCCTGCTAAAGCAATGGAGAATTTAGATTATGCAAATGGTGAGATTGTTAGTTTAGAACTGAAAATGCAACCAAGGGATATTTATCTTCACAATTCTTGCAGAGCTGATTAGGTGGCTTGTGTATATGCCTGTGTAAGAAAAAGCACACATGGCCTCCTCAACTGTTTTCAGACTGCAAAGCATTTTGAGCTCAGGCATTTGCATACTTTCTCAAGCATTTAATTTCCAGTTCTTCTTTCCTGAAACAAGCATGTTGTAGCTGTCACAAATTTGTGGGCACACATAATCATACAATCAACTTGTATGTACAACCAAGCAACTGAATCTGTACAAGTAAGTGCATGTATAATGACAATACGCCCACATTAGTTATATTAATACCTGTTTATTTGAAGGTATGATGTTCCGAATAATTTGCAGTAAAACTGCAAAATAGTATGATTTTATTCTTCATGGTGCCTACAGCCGGTTAAGTGTAATGATATACAGATATACTGAATATTGAATGTAGATATCTTATTAAATGCAAAAAATTTGCTCTGTGATGTGCTGGAGAAAGAGGCACTGTGAGACAGTGATTAGGGACTCATTCAGGCACCAGAAGTTCATAGGTCCAGAGAACTTGGGACTCCGTGATCTCCCCAAGACACAAGAATCTGGCTGGCACCTGCCTGTCAAAACATAAATAAATATTACAGACCACAACCTTGACAACACTGTTCCTGAAGTGAAGCTTTTAAAGACAGGAGATCAGCTCTGAATCACAAAATGCCTGCAAGGTTGGCAATGTGTCAAACAGTTCTTACGTGATGTTACCTTAACTATCCAGCTGCAATCCTGTGCATGTATATTGAATACTAATATGATGCAATCATTATACAGAGGCACAAAAATTTGCTTCCCCAAAACGCAAGTGAAGCTGGAGGCACATCAACCAGAAATGTCAAAGTCATAAACAAAATGAGGGGAAAAAAAGAAGGTTATCTTGAGGTAATTGTAGGCTTTTAATGAAAGCAGTCCTGCTAGACTCAAAGCCATGTCACATCACACAGATATGTAAATAATACTGACAGACTAATGCTGAATCCATAAAAGAAATCAGACTCACTCATTCAGAAGCTTTTAACACGCAGCTGTGGATAAACATTTGGTACATCACCTTTGGACCAAACCAAAGCACAGATGGATTGCACTGAGTTGCAGGACTGACCTTGCAGGACATCGCTGRCCTTTATGTCATTTAATCTTTGAGTAAATAAGTCACTGTTACCCACAGCAAAGAACCTGAGCCGGTGGTCAGCAGTTTTCTGCTAACTAGAGGTGGCAGCAGGACAAGCCCCACAAATACAGACGTGGTCAGCAGCATCGGAAGCGCACTGCTCCTGGTACAGAGGTAGCAAGAAGAAATCTTAATCCTTGCCTGGCGTTTATTTAGGGTGCCTAATACAAAGGAAATTGGGATATTTGTTTTATCAATGCCTGGGTTTCTTCACTTAGAGAAATCCTAGGTCATAAGTAACTGTTGAAAGTGCAAATGCCTTCCTGCGTAGGAACAGCCGTCCTGACCTGGTGCACAAAGAAACCTCTGAAGCAGATGGACAGATAAAATAATTACGTCTGACAGCTGACAACAAAACTAAGGTGTCAGTCCCATAGAAAAATCTTGTACTTTGAAAAACACATTTAAAACTTAAGCTTAAAAATCCACATGTACACTCAAAACCCCATACTGTTTTAACTATGTTTGTTTTCCTTCCCTTTCCTGCTCTTCCTATTTTCTTGATACTCTGTCCTCCCGGTTTCTAATGAGAAACTGTCCAAATTTGAGTTATAAATGCTAAACCTTAGGTCTGCACCAAAACCAGAATTTTTTAATCTGGTGCCTCTCTTACTTGGCAGTCTAAATATAAAAATAAAACATACATTTTTTCAACTTTAACTGCACATTCTTGCTTTCTACCAACTATTTGCCTGCATTAATTCAGCAGTGAGGTTCTCAGAGAAGAGCTCTGCCCTCAAGCTCTGGTGGTAGCTTTCCATCTATTCCAACAACATACATCAAATTTTTATAAAAGCCGTAAAATATGCTGCAGACTAGTTTTATCTTCTCCCTTTGAACATGCAAATAATTTGACTCCATCTTTTCCAAACACTCAATAACCAGTAATAGGAAAGAGCAGGATAATTTACTGGCTGGTGTTGGCAGAGGAAAGGGGAGAAGGGGCAGGGGGAGAGGAAAGTTGCTGCTGCTTTTGTGTCTAAGGCACTTTGTGTGAACAGTGCTGCTGCTGCTGGAGTAGCCTCACTTCTTCTCAGTCTTTTATCACTGTGCACCTCTAATCTTTTCCATTTCTGAGAGAAAGAAAAACCTGAACGCGAGCTCCCGCTTGCCACCACGCTGCYGTTCCCAGCTCCCTGCCCTCAGTATCAGCATTCCCTCCCCTTTTCCATTCACTCATTAAACAGYCTCTCCTCCCAAGTTCAAACCCCACCTCACAGCATGCGTCTTGCTCAAGGACTTCTAGCGACAATCCAGACATGGAGAACATTACGGATCAGAAACCGGTGTGCGCTGTGAAAGCCAGCAGCCTCGGCTTCTGCCCGACACCCCGGGGAAGCCGGGCCGGGTGGTTTGCTGGCTTGAGGGAGCATTTGTGGCTGTAGCCTTYGAGCGGGATGCTCTCCCCACCGAGAGCATGAGCACCGACCAAAACCTCTGCAGCCTGGCTTTGGAAACACCAAGGTAAGCGAGACACCCGAAAGGCTGGGGACGTGCRGAGCTCCCCGGAGAGGGCTCAGCCATACCCTCCATGTCTGCCTTCGGTCCGGCCGGTAAACAGGCTGAGCACTGTCTCCAAAACCAGCAAGCAAGACTGGGCAGCCATGGGCAAAGCCAGAGAGCGCAGGGTGGTAGATGGTCTTCATTCAGTCTTGCTGCCCGTAACTGCAATAATCGATCAGGGAACGATAATTAACATGGCACTGGAAAAGGACTTCAATGAGGAATGGGACTGGCTGCAGCCTGCTGCTTGCCAGGTGATACAGGACAGCGTTTTGGTGGGCAGAGCCTTCACCCAACAGGTCTGCCGAGGTCGGAGGGCTGTTAGCACGTGTCCTTGGTGAATCGACAGCGGGGCAGCCGGAGCYGATGTGGGTGCCCACCTCCAGTACACCAGCCACCCCGGCCAGGTCTCCCTACAGGGAGGGTCAGGCAGCTCCCTGCGAGCTCCCCAACCCAACGCCTTCCCGGCGCTGTGTGTGCACAGGCAGCCCGCGGCCGCCCAGAGAGCCCAGGCTCAGCTTAATCTGCACACAGACAGCTATCCAAGAGCTAGTTAATCTTTTGGTTCTGTTGTCCTCTCTGAGAATCAGGCAAGGGAAACAGAGGAAAGCATACGGCGAGAAGGAGACGGGCTAGCAGGCCAGAATACAAGTAGCAGATCCAGACGCTCCATGGGCTTCRTTTTCCAGAACTACTTTCACTGGTTTTAATTAAGCTTTCCCCAGACTCACCAGCTTGGAGAGATTAAAGCAAGAGAGATCGCGCCAAAGAACTTGTGTASCATGTAGCTTTCCCTATAAGCTCTTACAGTCCTGTAATTGAATTCACATACAAATGCATCACAATTGCGCTATGTGAAAAGCCACGCTGACCTACTTTCAAGCCAATTTATACGTACCCCATGGATGCTTTAAGTCACTTTATAAACAGAATAACTTTTTTGTCTTTGTTAGACAAATGTAACCTTTATTGGCAAAATCAGAAATCCCTCTCATCCTGTAAAAGAGCCATTCTATTGAGAAATATTGCACGAGGTTTACTTACAAGAAATTATCTTGTATTTCCACATAATCTTAATCATTTGCTATTACGATGTACATAGCAGGTGTTTTTTTTTAATTGCAGCAGCAACAACGGAGTCCGGCAGACCGGCTCCGAGTGCCGCAGGAGGCAGAGCCAGCTGGGTGCCTACCTCCGACACCAGCTCCTCGCCGTGAGCGATGGGCAGCGGGACCCGCACCGCACCACGGGTCACAGCCGAAAGGCTGCTCTGCACCGCCTTCCCACCCCAGGGCCAGCCACAGCCTCCTACAAATACATGCCTAACCAGCCTTCAGCTCTAAATCACCAGAGCTAGGAGAGCTTTTCTGGTAATACTTAGTGTTTTCTTTACAGTCCTAAATAGTGGAGCTTTGGAATTGCACCTGAACCTCAGCTTCTTTCTTTTCCTAATGAAGGATGCAGCCTTGTTAGCTGAAGGAGCAGAGAACCCTCTTCTCTYCCCTGCTAAATGCATTCTTTTCAAAACATCCATGAAGTATATATATACGAATGTCCTAATTTTGAAAGTCTGATACACAGCATTTGAATAATTTGGTAATGTTGTGTTCCCTCGTAGCCATGGAGAAGTGCATTAGCAGGCTGAAGGAAGGACACTGCCACTCTGAGCAGGCAGAAGCCTGCGTAGCAGGGYGGGATGCAATAAACAGAGGTGGGAAGAAAACGTTCAAGCAGATTTCCAGACAAGAAAGACACTACGATAGAACTTAAACTGCTTGCAAAATTGTATTGTTTTGATTCAATTACCCGCAAAAAAATTTTACCCAACACATCTAAGAAACAAACTGAAGAAAATACACATTCTGGGAAAAACAAAAATAACAAAAACCTTCCAGATCAGATGTTCACTTTGAATGTGTGTTTTCCTATTTCCACTTTTATATTATCTTTATAATTGTACAATGTTCCATTTCAAGACCAGAGCTCTCTACCAGCATACCTCATCCAGGCTCTGCAAATGCTCTTCTCCGATCTCTCCTGCTCTCCAAACATGTGCAGAAGGAGAGGAAAGGGGAACAGAACAGTTCATACCTCTCTTATGTRGGTGTCCAAGAGCAGCGGTGTGAGCAGAGGTGAAGACAAACCGTGCCACAGGACAGGAGGGACACAGGAGCCCAGCCAGGTGCTGCCAGAGCCGCAGCAGAGCCAGACTGGGCTATTTGCAATAAAGAGTAGGACCCTTCTGCAGCACCCCACAGTTCACCGCCCATTTTGCCAATATAAATTAGGAGCTTCCTTTTATGCTTAAACTCGAAAACCTGCCTACAGCAGCTGGAGCTCTTTGACAGCAATTAGATAAGGTGTGTTCAATAGCAAGTTATATTCACTCACACACCAACCCTCCCCTCTCCTTCCCACCCTCTACTTCAATTTTAACAGGTGAGCTTTGTTATGACATTTAAAAAGTTATAGACAGCTGCCTTTTTAATCTTCTGTCTCAAATAAGTCAAAGCAAATCATAATTCTGTTACCAAATGAATAAAATATTGAGACATGAAATAATTTTSAAGAACCCAAGGAACAAGCTCTCTGTAAACAACTCATGCAGAGCAGAAACRCAATATGCTTAGCTCCTAGAAGGCTAAACTTGCAAACTAATTACTACATGTAGATACCCGTTTTGAAGGCTTTTGTTAGATGCACATGTGTGTCCTTCTAGAACAACAAGACAGCTAAGCCAGGAGAGAAACAAGAGTCCTGCCATCCAGTCCTCAGTGGGTTTCATTTTTTGCTCCACTTCACAAGCAATAACTGTGGGATGATAAGGATTTGCAAAACAAACAGAAAGCCGCGCAGTGCTGGCGTTTGGAAGCTCTGAGCCTGAAAATCCATTTCAGGGCCTATCTCCCCCCTCGCTGAGATAAACCCCTCCTGAGCATGCTGCATAAATCTCCTACCAGAAA
Source organism: Oceanodroma leucorhoa (assembly GCA_030449065.1). Classification (NCBI taxonomy): domain Eukaryota; kingdom Metazoa; phylum Chordata; class Aves; order Procellariiformes; genus Oceanodroma; species Oceanodroma leucorhoa. Next base: position 3,985,835 of record JASVER010000039.1, read on the forward strand.
CACAAACAGCCCCAAAACTTGTTATTTTCTTGGCACAATTAGCACTCAGAGCATGRGACCTGGGCACCCCATCCATCCACAGTTTGCATTTGCACAACTTCTCCTCCTTGTAGTTGAAAGAGGATGAAAATGGATGTTCCCTTCCATGAAGCACAAAACCGAGCTGGTTTCATCGACCAGCCTTTCCCAGAGGGATGCCGCCAAGGGATCCTGCTTCCACTCCCTTCTTTTGCCCCCCCTTTGAAGGTAAATCATTTCCAGCCTGCAAGGCGAGCTGAGGGTCCCGCGGGAGCRGGGTGGGGACCGGCCCCTTCACACCCCCCACACGGCTTCGGGGGGGACGCAGGGCAGAGCCTGGAGCCAGGGCTGGGTCTGGACTCCACATGGGGCAGGACRAAGAGCCAGGCTTACTGCTCAGCCCAGGCAGCTAAAGTGACGATGCTGACTTTAATCTCAGCCAAAATGAAAAATGTTRTGTCACAAGTAGAAATATTTTGGCAAAGCTATACCATTTTTCAGGGGGCAGGGTTTTCCTCAGGAAAAGGAAAATGGAAACCCATCACCACCACTTCCATCAGAGAGCAGATTTTTCACTAATCGATGTTGATGGGAAATTCACCAGCAGCAGCATTTTTTAATATTTTGTTGAGCATTTTTCTTCAGGAACATACGCTATGTCACAGATACATATGCTTTAAAAATAATTATGAATAATATTTTTCACTATTTTCCCAACACTCTTCATGGATGAGCAAAAGCACAGCACTCTTTCATTATTAAGGYAAAACATTCTTCTCTGCGTCTAAAACTACTCCAAATTACATTTTCCGTGACCCTGGAAAGACACGTTCTTCACCCTTTGCTGTCCCGGATGGGAGGCACCTTAGCATTAGCAACAGATTGARAAGCACCAGCAGTAATGATGCCTGAGATGAATCATTCRCTTCCAGGGCACACTGAGCCTCACGGTGGTTATCTTCCTCCCCAACTGCATRCAGGACGAGTTTCATTTCTAATAGACACCACTGTGCTGGGATTTATACCAGCAAAAACGTAGCATGTTTTCTTATGGGCTGCTTCATAGCAAACACTATTAAATTTCATCCTTATCAAATACGATGTATCCCAGGTATCCCAGACAAACTACTCCCAGGTGCGCAGCTGCCACACACACTGTAAGAAAGAAAACGGAATGAGAAAATAGTAAATATCAGCCATCTTTTTTTGCCAAGAAAGGTGCTGTTTTCCTGTGGAGCAGGTACCCGGTGCACACAGACCATGCCAGTCCCCAGAGCCGCTCCACTGCTGGGCTTCCTCTGCCCTCCTCCTCCTCCTCCTCCTCCTCCGAGTGCAAGTGCACTGTGGTACAGTCTGCTGTCAGCCCGAAGAAGCCAGCATAAAACCCACAGCAAGTGGAATTGCACTTACTCGCCACACCACTGTCCACTTGGTAATAAAATATGTTTTAATAAGAAGCAGCAGAAGCAGCTGCGGGAGGGTTTGCTGAGCAACTCAAGCGGTGGCCCCATCAGCTTCTGTCCTCAGAAACACTTCTGCCTTTGGAGAACAAAGTTTAGATTTCTTCTCCCATTTCTTTTGAACTGATACTCAGCGACACAGGGAGAGGWCTCACAAAGCCCCTGCAATAGGCATCCCGGAGAGTGGAGTGACCACCCCACCACGGTGACCATGCCAGCACCCCTGCTACCCCACCACGGTGACCAGCTCTAGGGGGGTCTGCGGTGGTGCCCGCCGTACCAGGTGCCAGGGTGGGATTTCTGCAGTGTGGACACACGCACACAGGACTAACACCCACCACCCCAYGGCCACCAAGCAAGCATCCCTGCTTGGTTGCTGCACGTCTGGGGTGGATTTGAGCTGGCACCCCAGGGCAGCAGGAAACGGGTGAGATCCCGGCAGCCCAGCGTGCCGGGTGCTGCTTTGTTTCGCTCCGCTCTTGGCAAAGCCCAAACCCCAGTGTCCATCGCTTCACCCAGGGAGCGATGGAGCAGCGTCTGCCCAGGCTGCTGCTACCAGCTCAGACTGGCGTGCTGACGGCCTCGCTCAGCAAAGCACCTACGCGTTTGCTTGCAGAGGAGTTTAGMCATGATTGATATAGCCCTGGTCAGCACAGCGCTTAAGTGTCAGCATTTACACTTAAGTGTTTTGCTGAGTGATTACTTCTCCATCCAAAAGCAGAAAATACATTCTGTTTTACAGGTGGAGGAACTGGGGTACAGCTGCCATAGGGAAAGGGTCTCCTACGCCAGCGATTGCTGCGGCCGTTGCCATTCCTGGCAGGCTGTGGTCACTTCCAGCAGCAGACAGCGAGAGCACCCTCCCGCACAAAACCTTACAGGACTGCACAGCCCGCAGCCGAAAGTGCTGGTGGCCCACCAACGTTGCAGTTTCCAAGGCTGAAGCAAATTTAACAAATATTTGTAAAATTTCTCTATCATCAGCAAGACTTGCTAGCTAAGCACACCCTGGGGCAATAACGCTGCTCCTGCCTGGATGAGAAACCACACTCATTTAGACACTAAGCTCGTTATCTAACACCACAACAAATTGCTTTATTCCAATACAGCCATCTAAAAGCACAGTTAGATTTTATATTAATAAAAAGTAAAGGAGACTGGACAAATACAATCCATTAAGAGACACTAAATACGAAAGATTGTCTTGCTCTGCAAGTTTCARGAGCTGAAACCAGTCAGAGGTGGGTGAGTATTTGGGGRAATGTCWGAGAGATCTGCCTTGTTTCTCCTCCCTGCATCTGCTCACRGCCACTGCTGGAGCTGGGTCCCACGAGAGGACGGTGCACATCCCAGAAAGTCAGCAGGGCAGCACACGAGTCGCCTGCATCTCCATGTACACGCACCTTGTTCAGGAGAGGAGAATAAAGCTGTTTGCCTTAAGAAACTTCAACATAGACTTTTATTTTCAGACCAATAAAGCCCCAAAGGAGAAAGAAGCAATTTTGTTAACATAAAATTAGCCCTTTCAGTCAGAGGCTTTACAATTTTTTAAAAAGCTTATTGCTCTGTCTCTGCCCTGCCAATCTTCAGCTCTCCCTCTGTATATTTAATAGGTCTCAACTAATTAAATTAATTTCCCAGAATAATAACCTCCCAGGGACGTACAGCTAGATAATCCTTAACTCCTCATGAAGTTAGTTTCCTGTAGGGTTGGGGAGCAATTACAACTCATTAGTCGTCTGTCGTACGAGGAGACAACGGAGTTTTATAWTGATCGTTTTTCCAAGAACACCATGAGAGAAAGCAAGAGTGCGTGGGTGTCCGTGTTAACAAAAACTTTATGGGGAGATAGCATCATGTGAGATCCTTGATGTGCAAGAACATACACAGCTCTTTAATCTTAATTTACAAAAGGCAAATCCTCCCTCCCAAGCAGCAGCGGRTGAACAGCCTGCCCGCAGTGCAGCTGCTGAGATCCTCTTGGGGCAGGAGGCTGGGGAGATGCCTCCACACCAGGACCAAAGGCAGGTCCCCTCTAACCCAGCGGGTCAGGGGATGCCATCGCCCTAGATCCTTGTGTATCCCAGGTATCAGCTGCTGCTAAAGCTCCTGCACATCCCGACTGCAGGAATAGCTGCTAAAACCAGAAGGGTAGCTCTGTCACCACAATRCCAGGTGGTACCATGTAATATCTACCCAGAACTTTCCCAGAGCAGAGACACCACTGAGTTTCCTTGGGAAACTCAACAAAAACCTCGGGGGACTGTGAAAGCCACAGCTGGCCATCCCCAGGAGCAAAACACCACTGGAGGTTCCCACTGCTGGCTGGTTCTGCAAATCATACGTCAGGTAATCACCTCATAAATCTACATATTAATACAGGTAAAAATATTAATGTCATGCAGTATTATCACACTATGTATATTATACACGTGTACTAATACCAGCATAATATATGCTCTGCAAAATTATACAGTGTTATGTTAATACTGACAAGCTATTTTTGCCAGCTCCCTGTATAACTCTCAAGCTTTGCTTGCAATAGAGCAGGGTGGAATGGTTTAAATAAAATCCAAATTAGGYAGAAATTAGCCTTTTCTGGATAAACAGCATAATGACAAGAACAGCAGAGGCTAAATGGTTTTCACCTCAGTGAAAGATATTGACTGTATTTCCTGAAGCAGAAGTTCAAAATACTGATCCAGATACCTGGAAAGCAGAGTACRTACCCACGAAACTTCAAACTGTAAGAGAGAGATAACCTAGGTTTTCTGTACAATRGTTATAATAGCATTATTTCAAATTGTGTTCCTTATGCTAGATGGTGAATGCAGAATTATGTATAGAATCATTCATTAAACTATCAACAGCAATAACCAGTTAGACATTAGACTACCAATAACAAGTTTCCTGCTGCATCTCCAGCTCAAGCAGGTAAAGGAAGCACCATGTTTAACTGGATGCACAGGCAGGTTTCCAGCCGAAAAATACATTCGGAAAAACATTGCTSAGGGTGGAGCCCGAGACTCTGGGACTGCAGCACACACAGCCAGGAACCCAGCGACATTTGGGGGGCACAGAGTACATTTGAAATAAAGTAGTCATTTGGCTTAACTTAGACAATTTATTTTTCCTCTCTGATGTCCAGCTACCAYCTTCAAAATTTACGTCTGCAGACTTGCTTGGAGCCTTTCATGTTCTATTTTTGAACTATATGTTGTATATGTTACAGTGCAATAAATTTGACATTTCAAATGCCAACAAATGACTACAAAATTGGCCCCTTGTGAATAATAGCCCAGCAGCATTTACGTGTAATTATTTTGCCCAGAAATTTAATTTGCTAGACATAAAAGTTATGCYGAATGAAAGAGCACTGGATAATGATCTTTAAGCACAGGAAAGAGACAGCYGTTACTATAGGCACTGAAATACGTRCCACTCTTCTCAAGCCATAAAGCAAATTCCCTGCGGCTAGGAGCATTTCTGCTACAAATTTAGATAATGCTTTATGATGAACGGCAATACTTATTTTGCAAAGGCTGTAAGTATGCAAATCAGTCACCACACTGCCAGTTGCACATTATTTGAGTTACCCCTGTATTAGTGCAAACCTGTGTCCCCCAGGGCCGTGGAGRAGGAAGAGGAGGAGGAGGAGGGTGGTGCTGTGGCCGCAGAGGTCAGTGGGTGCGCGTCGGAGTTGAGGGTCCACACTAACACCACAAACAGCTACAACAATGACAGCAAAAGGAAGATTTTAGTCCRTTATTAGTGCAAGTTGATGTCTGATGAAACGGTGTTTATTCCATCAGGGTGATCTCTCTGGCTGCTACTGGTGGGGTTGAGAAAAGCACGTTGCTTTTGGCAATACACAYTTGCCAGTGCGCTTGCTTTTAAAAAAGTATCCTTCTGCTTTCTGGAGTGCTGTGTCGTAAGCGACTTTTCTAAGAGTAGTGTGTTGTGAGCAGTTCTACATACACAGTTCAGATGCAAGCAACTACCGAGGGGTGTCTGGCAACTATATTAGTCAAAATGTACTTACTGTTAAATATAACTACTGTTAGGAAAGGAAAGATTGTCTTATCATCTTAAAAGCTAAAAAAACCCAAAATGAAATGAAACAAAGCAATACAAAATAAAACCCAAGGAGAATCTAATGCAGGGGAAACAGTGTTAATCCCATATCTGGGAAGAATATAGAATATCTGTTATATTTGTATGGATTTGCAGAATACCTGTTTCACCAAATGTGAAATATCGAGCTGGGCTCAGGACAAAATCAAACAAATCAATAAAGTAAAACAAAAAAAAGTTCTTCAGGTAGGAAAATTCTCAGAATTTTTTTAATCATCAGTCAAAGTAAAAAGTTAATCTTCACCATTCGTGTAATACTCTGACACATCCTACCCTCATGAAGCAAGCCCCGCTGTCCCATGGGGCTCCCCCAGCGACACCAACACCGAGCCTGGAGAAGGATTCACGGGCGCGTTGGGTTGTCCAAGCCCGCGAGGACACCCCGCAGAGGGTACCGCGTCCCCAGCCCTAACCCTGTTCCCTAACTCATCGCTTACAGTTTCAAAACACATGTAAAAACACTATTTTCCTCAGCGTATATGCATATTTAAGGACACATTCTGGCACATTGAGGACTTGCACAGCAAGTACACTGTTAAATTAAAACTCTTAAAAGCTAATAACAGAGCTACGGAAAATCCCTGAATCACAGGATATCAGCCAACAGASTTACACACAACTCCCCAGACTTCCGTCCCAAGGACCATACAATAATCTGAAATACATAACCTGCAGCGAGAGGTTGCAGCTTTTGTGAATCACGCTCAAAGCAGATTTCGGATGTGGTGTTATTTTTTACATTTATTTGCATTGTGCAGTTTCAAGAAGATTAAAATCTAAATGCATTGCAGGAATATTGGATGTGCATGTCAGTACACACATGCAAAACTGTGCCGGGGCAGAAATAGGCACATTACTAAAGGAAGATTCAGCAAAAATTGGATACAGCATCTTGTCCCACTTTTGACACTAAAAACAATACATTGAAGTTGGATTTGAGTGAAAATTTCCAAAATTTTAAGGCTAAATAGATTATTTATATCCCATACCTGTACTTAAGGCTGTGACATAAATGTCTAGATCCTGAATTGCACAGTATTGCGCTGACTTGTACAGGGTGCCCAGTGGCTAAGCGGGACTTATTAAACTCCAGCCCATCCTCTCCAGACTGATAACTAGCTCTATTTAATAACAAACCAATGTATTTTGAGTACCTGGGCTGCCCAGAATTACTAGCTTTGGATGACAGTAAGCACTGACTGAATTTAAAGCAGATGGCATTTGAGAAATTCCGTATCATTTTCATCTTGATTTACTCCAGATAAAGCTCTTACATAACTTTGACATTTAGCTGCTTAATCTAGGGAGAAATTTCCCATTCCTTATCCTGTACTCTCTCTCTCTCTTATTTTTTTCTTTTTTAAGATTTACAGTTAAATGTTGATCATGTCGCTGTTGAAACAGATTAACTCTTCTAGTCATCAGRGAAAAGTAATCAACGGAGCATAATGTGAGCTGTTCGGTAATCATATTTTAGTTCAGACCTGGTTCTGAAGACGCCAAGCACCTCCAGGAAGGGAGGCCGTGGCTAGCGGTGCTGTCTGCCGTTCTGGTTGAATGCCTGTTCATTATCACGGAGCCAAGGACAAGCCTGGAGCAGCTGGGGACTGGCAGGGAAAGTTATTTTAGCTAAGCAATACGAACCAAGTCGTTAGCCATCTCTGAAATGCCTTTCATCTCCTAGGAAACCTGGGATTTGGACAAACTGCCTACCCTCCGCAGGTTTTTTTCTGCATTTGGATTGATCATGGGTGTTGGTTGCTCAGTCTTGACTTTCATAAGCTATCTGGCCTTTTATTTACCTACCTCCCTGTTTCAGTGCCTTCCTTAATCGTCCACATAAGGGAGTTTGAGTCTTGAGGGGCAGCTAGAGCAATGGTGCTACAGAGCCAAACAGGAGCTGTTTGTGCTTGCTCTAGTCCAGAAATCATACCAAACTAATCAGCTGACAATGCGGTTCATGTCATTTCATACAACATAAAAGTCTACCGTGAGTCAGAGTATGAGATTGGATGTAGTATGGTGTCCCTATATAGCTTCTGGATTAAAGTTTACTCAGACACGACCAGCCAAACGCATGGGTGGACTGGTCTGCACCCACTCACAAACCATGGCCACGGCGACACCAAGCTCAGACCAATTTTTGTTTATGAGGCACAACTATAAAAGAACTTATGAAACAGCTCAGGCTTAGAGAGAAGCAATAAAAGCGATGTTCCTTGGGACACTGTTCAAAATCGTGCGTTCAAGCCCATGAATCTCCGTGTCCATGGAAGCCTCATTGCTGGCCTACAGCTGTGCCAGCAGAGCCCGGCCCCCAGCCCCTTCCCAGCGGGACTTTGTGAAAGAGTTAATACAGCCCTCGGTAAGATAATTTTTAGTAGGTAAAAAAAMCCCACCATAATCATCCTTGAATCTCCTTAACTTATTCTCAACCTCTCCAGCTCCTTGCTTTAAATAATAAAAATGGCAAAACTCAGTGTCATTAGGGTCARGGTTTTACCCTTAATTGCTTGAAGTAGGAGGCTGATATCATTAGGGTCTCTACTGGGTCAGTAGAGAGGGAGCAGATGCCTAATTTAGGTAATCTAAATCACCCTAAGTTACAGTACCTCATCAGGASAGCCAAGACAATTAGCATCCTAACTCAGTCACATAACCCAGCTTTAAGTAGCCACCTACTTTAACCTCATCAGCTTCCTACCACAGACTCCTCCAATGTGTAGAATCTCTGCTTTGATTATCCAGTCTCTTTCCAGGAAAGACTTTCTCCTTTTGAAAGGAAAAAGTCAGCCAAGATGAAAATATTTGGATAAAAAAAMCACTGAAGAATATGTATACATTTCTAGTGGCTATCAGACCCTGAAAAGAGAATTGTTGTAATAAATTATCTTCTTGGGTTTTGAACAGGGATACATTTCTACCCAGAACAAATTTTATTTAATAAAGATTGTTCTAGTTAAACTAAGCTTAGCAAAGTACTTTCTCTAAAAATCCACAAAAGCTGTAGAAAGATAGAAGCAAAGACAAATCATGGGATTATGCACGATATGTAGAAATAGGACACTGACAAGTATTCGGTTAGTAAGATTGTACTGGGTCTTGTGGGATCTTAAACCTTCTSACTTTGTCAAAAGGACTAAATCCTGATGAACCCAGTTATAAGGTATCAGAAATGAAAGCTTAATACTGTGCTTAATTTTGACATTTTTACCTTAGAAATCTTCCCACGTAYGTTGCATAGCCAGCACCAACAGCCTCAGAAAAGTTGTGAGCCTCCATTAGATCTTTGTCAACAAACCTAGATGCATAAGTCTCTCAAATCATTAGAGGAAATGAAAGAAAAATTCTTTACGGGTATTTTAAGTACTTCTCTGCAGCAGGGTAACTAACTCCTCTCTCTCTCTCTCTGCAGGTACACGACAGGTTGTTCGTTATCTCCTTGGTGATTTTTAACTAAAAAGAAGCCTCTCTAATTAGTTTTTTTCCATACTGTAGGTTGTGAATTCCCCGTTACCTTTCTTATTTGCAACTGATGATAAAATAAGTAGCAAGGCCCAGTTTCAGCTGGGTAGCTGCAGGAAGGACAACCCCCACCGTAGCTGCTTGTGTGTTGGACGTGAAGTTCTGTTTCAATGAATACATGCACATACCCTTTAGACCAGGCTTTCAGCCAATGTTTGTCCTTAGAGAACCACACTGCTGACAAGTTTCTGGAGATCTCAGATGTAAAAGAAAAAATAGATGAAAAAAATAATTTCAAAATAGAGTGAACACTTGCAGGTTTTTCCCATAAAACTCACATTTTCCTTTGAATAGTGTATTTTRCAATTTTTACCCCTCCCCATTATTCAAAATAATAAAGAAATATATGAGCTAATCTGCATGCCCATGAGAAATCAAAGCTACGGACATCAATCATGTTACAGAAGATATTAGACCTTGAGTTGTTTGCTAGAACAATATCCCGTATGTTGGCAGATTTGTGGCAATACCTGCCTGGTGGAGAGGGGMCTCAGTCACAATCAAGGCCTCTGAACAAATCACCCCAAACCATTTGCTKGTTTTTTCAAGCCATATTATTTGATTAACAGTGAACACGTACAAACTCTGACTCTCCATCTCCTCTCCTTGGCAGAACCACTGCCGTCAGTCAACCGCAGTCCACGAGTCTGAAAACCCGGGAGCTCGTGCTCTCCGAGGGGCACCGGAGCACAGCAATGCGCTGAAGAGGAAACGATGCAGAAAAACCAGCCTGTTTATTTCAGGCTTTTGGGGTGGATTGTTAATGTTCTCTGTATTAATTCCAACAGTTTTCTAGGATCCAGTCCCGCCAACCCCTCCTGACCCATGGAAGTGCACAATCCCAYCTTTTCTGAGCGTGCTTATTCCCCAATTTGGCACACCGGACAAATGCGTGGCTGTCCTGTTTTATCCTGTAGGAGGAATGTAGGTAGGCTTTTCAAAACATCCAAAAGCAATCTATTTCTCAAAGTAATGACAGGCATCCTACTGAAATCAATAGAACATTAATTAAAGTCAACGTTGGCCAGGTCTGCAAATCCAGCCCCAGTGCAACTTTTCTGCAGGCRATAGGGATTATGGAAATAAAATCCCTTATCATAGCCAAAACATTTTCAGATCAAAACTTTGTAAAACTATTTAAATGTAGTTATGCTCGTTTACACCAGGACATAGCTGATCATCCTAGAACATTAAAGCTTCAAATTAAATCTGTTAATTAAGGATATTAATTCCGTTCTACATCCTAGACTAGCAAATTAACATCCTTTATGGCGTCCAGAAATTATCTTCTAAAAATATAAGAGAGATTATAAACGAAATTGATGTTACCTCCCTACCTCATCTGCTGGTTAATTTTTCTCCAGACATATTGCACTAYAGAAGCCTCTCACACATAACTGCCCATTAGCTGTAGGCTCGGAACACTTTCAGGGAGCAATCCTGCAATCCCAGTAGTCTCCTGCTGAAAACCTCCTACACTGCGAGCTGTTGGGATGACAGGGACACCTGTACACTCCTGGTACGTCTCCTGTCTGAATGCATGTGTGCTCCTTTAAACTCAATGAGATAAAACATTAATGACTGCAGGAAAAGGAGACACTGTTTTTCCATGTTGTCTGGTCTAGAGGACTACTTTTTGTGGCACCGATCTGCAAGGGAGACATCTGCATTTTCAATGTCATCCTCAACACCAGGGATCACCGTGCTGGGCGAGAGCAACATGCTCTGTGTTACTTCCAGCCCTGCCTTCAAGTCCTGCTCTCTACTCCTGTTGTGAGCAAAACATTCAAATTGCTATTCTTAGTAATGCTTTTCAGCACTTTACTTAAATACTATAGGGAATATGTACGTGTATTACACCAAGATAGGATAGGAAACAGCCTTGTTTCAGTAGTATGTAGGCAGTAAGGAAAACGTAAGCTATACATTGTATATGACTCCGGGAGCCCTGCCTGGGGACAGAGCCTGGGTCCAGCCGCAGCCCCGGCTCTGCCACCTCTTCCCTCGCTGCCCACGGTGCCAACCCGCAGCCACAAAGCACAATGGAAGCAGTAAAACGGATATTTTAATCRCTATCCAACCATCTTTTTATTTCTAATGTATTATCGTGTGAATTCTGCACAGTATATTACAAAAGATTACTGAGGCAATTAGATCTTATGCAAATTATTCAGTGAAMCATTTATTCAAATAATTTTAACCCCTTTTCCTTTTTTAATTACCCAGTAATAGAATTTGATTGCTGTGGGTGCATGTGGCTAATTCTTTTTAGTGAACATTTCATGAGATTTCTTCTCAGGTGAGATGTTCATAGCCAATTCATCTTAACTGCAAATTATGTGTGGCATGTGGCCACTCAAAATACCACCTCAGAGTATTTCTATTCCAGGATTGGAAGAGTGGAGCTTTTACAAGTAAAAGGAGTAAAATAGTGATGTTACAAAAGCATGACAGTTGCGCTTCCAAGCACTTGAAAGAAAACACAATTCACATGAAAAAAAAAAAAAGGAAAGATCATATGCAAGTAAAACCAATTTATGATTTCAATTTGATCAAATAACTGTGAATACATTTTAAACAATATTCATCCATCTCTGCTGYTAAATGCTTTGTCCTCATTGCGTGTTATATAGAATCAAAGTAAATTTTTTCAAAAACAATTTCCTGCCCATTTGAAATACGACTCGTGTGGCCATACGGGCAGTTGTGGTACGTGGCCGTGCAGCCGGCTGTTAGCGCTGTAGAAAAGTGGCTGCCGTTTTTGCTAATACGTGGAACTCTTGAACTGTCCTTTGCAAGTTGCAGATAACTCACAGTGAACTAGCAAGTGCCGTGCAGAGTCTGGATTCTTGGCTCCCACTTGTTCAATGATCTCACTTTGCGGTGGCAGAACCACGCGCGACGCCTGCTCACGCTCCCGCGGGCTCCAGGCTGGGGGAGCGGGYCGTGAAACGCTTTTACAAAGCTGCATACATGGCTTGGCAGCAATTATAGCTGAAGGGCTCTTCTTTTCAGGGAAAGGGATAACACACTGCTATGTCATTCAGTTTTTAAATCAGGCACTTCTGCTTCCATTTGTGACAGCTAACCATGCTAAAAATAGCGTTTTTCTATCAGATAGGCTGATTACATCTCATTACAGCAGGTGCCGCCAGGATTTGTGTGTGTGATATTGCTGGACTCCTAAAAGCTGACGGTTCATCCAAATGCTTTTGTGACGGTTTGTTACAGCCTTCTGCAAGTGGGGCTTCGCTGCTGCTCTAAGAGCTCGCTGCTAGAATATATTTTATAGGCAGATGAAAACTAATTAGAAAAGAAAATAGATTGATATTGAGGGAACAGAAGGCTCTCATTATCCCAAGAAATATCAAGCTGGTGAATTAAACACATTTTGTCCTCCCACTGCTTGTGCTTCACCATCTACTTTTAATGTGCTCCTGGGTCTGAGCTGTGGAGGGGCACAGGACAAGTCTAACAAGTGCAGCGTATTTGTTCCAGATGACTGGAAAATAAATAATTTGTCATTCAGGGCTCAATACAACAAGAGTGCCAACAGCTTCTTCTTGCCGAAGATGAGCCGGCAGCTCTCATCCCCCTTTCCAGCCCCCCAGCATGAACCACCTGAATCGCTCTCCTTCCCGTTCTCCCGGGGGACTTCCGCGGGAGCAGGACGTCCTCACCTTCCACACGGGAAAGGTGCACGGGGCATAGCTGGAAGGGTCTGACTGTGCATTTGCACATCCAAAAAACTGTAAGACGTGAAATCTTGTAAGTACGGATGACTTCATTTTCTGTTATTTGTTTTGTTTTAAGTAACAGCGTGGTTATTCCCAAAATGAGTTTAGGCTAAAAAGAAAAAAAAAAAAGAAAAGAAGAAAAAAAAGAAAAAAGAAGTGGTGTTTGTGTTAAAAACATGTTCTCTTTCCTTGAGACACTCTAGCAGCTGTGCTTTGGGGCAGAGAATTGAAATATTAGTCTCCATGAAACTAGTTATGGGCTATTAGTTATTGGTTAATGGGCTAAATTAGTCTCCATGAAAAATTACCCCCATTTGACTTTATCATAAGCCTTTTGCCACATAAGCATGCTTAGAGGAGATAGAGATCCATTAATTAATACTTGTTATTGTTGCTTCAGGCGGCATTAATTTTGACTGAGCTCAGGCAGTTGGTTTTCCGATGTAATTATTCCCCATGGAATASGTGCACATCCATGCCCAGGGGCTCCCAGAGACACCCAAGTCCCCAGGCAGATCTTCTGCTGTCACCCAATAGTCATTAATGGCCAGTCTGGGCCTTTTTAGGGCMGGATCCTTCATTTTCCCTGCAGCCCCGTTGCCCATGGCACGCAGGCTCTCTGCCGGTCGCAGCCCCCTCCCAAGCAGTTTGGCTCGACGGGTCCCATCCCACCCTTTCTTTACCCTGTCCCCCCTCCCCTCGGGCAGTGACAAGGCACAGCAATGCCAGCGCACGGTTTTACGCCTTCCCCTTTCCCAATCTCACCCTGCCATGAAACCGCCCGGTCCCGAGCCAGCCCTTCACCTGCGACCGCGGCTCATCGCGCCGGGTCAGCCCCCGCCTGCTCGGGGATCTTACCATCTCCTTCGCRCAGCGCTAGGTAAGTTCTCCAGGATAGGCACGTCTGTATCGACAGCACCAGGGTATCCCTATCTGCCACCAAAATTAACCGTATTTCCCTGGCGCTTGGGTAGGTGACATWAAAAAAAAAAAAAAAAWAATGAAGTGCCCCTTGAAGATAACGACTGTAACTGCCACCCGTTAAAGCTGCTGGGGAGGGAGTGAATCTTAAGGCTTGGCAATAAAAGGCATCTTTAGAAGTTCATGGATATTTTCAGGGAAAAAAAATGAATATTAATACTAAGCATTGAGATAAACAGCTATGCTACATTTAAAAGGATGCTCTATTTATTCTAGGGATTTTTTAATTATAAAATCAATGAAGTGTTAATCATTTTAAGCATTACTTCAGCTCACTGGGAGTTCCAAAACAACTTTTTTTAGTCTCTGGCATAAATTCATAAGTTGCTTAGTTTGACCAATTTGTCAAGACAATTTCCATTAGTAAACATGAATATTTAATGAAAGGGAAAACTGGCATGAGCAACTTCACTTAAGCGACTAATGACTTACTGGAAAACAAGTAAGATACATTAATATGCCACTTCTTTCAGTATTTGCAGARCATAACAACCCAACTATTTCAGTAAAACCCTTATTTCATTCTGTCTTTATTTATCTATGTATCTACCATTGCCATTGCAGATAGATGTCAGCAAATCAGCTCAAAAATAAACACTTTTCTGGTTTAAACTGATCACTGCTGCTTGTTTACACATGGCTTCCACAAGAAGACCTAAAAGTGTCTTCAACTCTTTCATTGCTAAATTAGCTAATTTGTTTGCTTGTTTGTTTAAAGACAAATACAAARGCCTTATGACTATAAAGCACTTATTGTTAATGTGCATGGAAGGAGAGAAATATACTGCAAGGCACTGAAAATCCAACTTAAAACCCAGGAGTCGTTCCAGAAGATCTTAAACCACAACAGGCTACTGAAAGCAGCTAGCAGATACCAGGSTCTCTGCTCTCCAACCATCCTTTGATGCAACATTCCCCTATGAAAACAACATCAAAATCAGCCTTACTAAATACACCTTGGGGCATTTTAGGGAAAAATACCAGCAGCRACAGAAATCGAGGCACTGAAGCAAGACTGTCTAATGATGGAGCCTTTTATATGAGGAGACGAGCAGTGAATGGTGTCAGACTTTCTGCACATGTTGCTGTTTACCGTCAGCCATGAACTTAACTGAGACCACACCAAAGAGGCTTTGACTTTCCCATTTACTCTTTCTCCTGTTGCTGGATACCTGGGCGGACCATGCTGCCGTTCCTCAGCCTCTTAACGCTGCGGTAAATCCCCCTTTGCTTCAGCCCACAGGCTTCTCTGCCCGTGCTTCCAGGAGGTGGAGATTTGTTCTCACACAAAGTGTAAGAACTGGTATCAAAACTTCTGGTTCTGCATGACCTGCTGACACTCTGCCTCTCTTCGGAAAGGTCTGTGGGCTTTGGTTTTAGGGGTTTTTTGGTCTCAGATTGCAGCGCAGGCAGTGCATGCCCTGAGAGAGCCAAGCCCATCCATAYGCATAGCATCTGTAAAAAGTCATAATTCTGATGAAGACAATTATATCCATTCGAGAAGGAAGTCAGCGTTTCTCCAGAAACAGCTCTCTTCCCAACTGACCTCCCTTTGCCACAAATCTCTTTTGACAGGCACTCACAATTACTAAAGTGAAGAGCTGCTTCCTTTAGTCACTATCCCCGTAAAATATACTGACTCTCTTAATTACATGCTTAGTTTTTTTTCCAAAGGCTCTACCCACGCATGTAGGCAATAATTCAAGCTCAGAGGCAAGGGACCATGTAAYAGAGCAAGAGCAGCACAGTTGGGTGGAAAACAAGCCACCCCAGAGCCCGCAGGAGCCAGGGGACTCTGGTGGGGCCAGGCACCAGCTCCCCAGGACATCTCCTGCACACCCCAGCTGAAGTTTGCTGCACAGGGAGCTGTTTGCCACCCTGTCGCTGGAGCTGCAGACTCACATTTTGGAGGCCCCCAGCCAGCATGGTCACACGCAGCTTGTGTTTTCATACGGCTACAAGCCCATGGGCTGGCCAGCCAGATTGAGGACCTGGGAACCTAAATGCCAGCTTCATCTGCGATTCRCGGTACGGAGCATCTCCTTTCTGCAGGTGCAGGTCCCAGAGGCACGGAGACATTGCTGAAGCTCCCCAATGGTCAGAGACACCCAGGGCTCAGCACAGCTTTGCACTGGTGTGCGCCAAGTTAGGGCAATACTTAAGGTAGGAGACTATGTCCAGTGGTGGACATTATCTATTAAATATGGGCATAAAAAAATAAATATGGCTCACAAAATCAAGGGATTCCCAGTCCCACRTGTGCTTTCTCTGGACTCTTCCCCAGTGTTATCAGCAGTAAAGACAGTAGGACCAGGAGTAGCCAGTGGAGCCTGCGTAGTGCCTTCATCTCGCCCCATGAAGAGGTCCTCTCCAGCAGCACCTCCACATCTGTCTGCTGGAAAGTAAAAAATTAATTCAGCGACTTTTACAGCCCCATCTGCTGGATCTGTGTGTCCTTGGCTCCCCGAGAGGTGGTGAACCTGGTAAAAACCAAGCCACCTTCCTCAYCAACATTTGGGAACACCTGAGGACAACTGCTTTACCAGAAAGCTGAAGGTGATCTGAATGTTATTGACAAGAAAGGCACCAATCTATCCATTTTATATCAGAAGGAAGAGATAACTGCTATTAGCTAGGGCTYACTGAAGATGAAATATTTTTGTTTGTTTAAAGAAATGCCTGACTGAACTGAAAATCTTAATAGATAATCTCTGTTGAGCATTTTTGTGCAGTAATTCAAGAACATCAAAAGCATGCTAGCCAACCCAATTTAATGTGAATTTGATATGGATTTACTCATGGCAGAGTTTGTCTGAAGTCTGCAACAAGACACCTTTATGCTCTTTCACCCCAAAGCATCCTTCTTCCATATTTCAAGGTAGATTAGCAAAAGTAAAAGAAAAGATGGCTTATTWTCCATATACTGCCTATGGTCTACCCAAGCCATTTATGTACTCTGGTGATAATACTTAATTATGATAGTCATCAGGAAACAGAAAATATATAAAACATTTTAAATCTCTGTATAGCAGCTGAAACACTGKTTTTGGAGCAAAACATTAGCTGGGACTGTCTCTGATGCCAGGAGACAGCGACAAACTAAAGAGCAAAGGACAAGACGACCTATGAAATATCAGAGCTGTAAACTTTGATGGCTTTTCTGAAGAATGTTTGAAAGATGGCAGAGCCAGTTTGAGTGCTTTCCCAGCCTTTAAAGAGGACTTTGAGGCAAAAGCTTTCACACCAACTGGTTCTCTGGGGTTCTCAGGCAGGTTTTCAGTCAACACACTCTTTTAAAAGTATCTTACTAAAAACCTTTCCACTTCCAAACACTCAGGCTTGAATACCTTTTCCTGCGGTGCCTCAGCCCTACTAATTAGCTATGCACCAATGGTAACAAGATGAGCCCTCAGTTTTCCTAACAGGGAGAGGCACCTCCCCGTCATCAGCATCTGCCTCATCCTGCCGGAGACCCTGCCAAAATCAGGGAAAAATGGACACACACAAAACATTCCTCAGTTACGTGCAGAAGATGAAASTGAAGAAATATTTTTCCCATGTTATTTCACTAAGACCCATGCCCATATTACCTAGAGATCCAGTGACCTTCCATGATATTTTCTTCCTTATCRCTCAACACTCAGCATGGAAAGGGTTTATTCTACATACATTGCACTAAGGGGATCAACTTAAACCTTTCACCCTCCTGAAGGCATGGCTAGGAGCAGGGAGAAAGCACATACAGACATCCACATATATACAGAGAAAAAAAAAATCAGWAGTTTTCCTTCTGCTGCCAATGCAACTCCAGAGTCTTGATACCGTTCTCCTCTCTCTGCTWAAATTAATTTGAGGATAGTTAGGGRGGGAGCAAGGAAAGAAACAGAAGCAGATTCYCTGGAGCACAGAATCACCTCGTCTGGTCGGTGATCACAGGTCACCAAAATCAYCACTCTTCTGAGAGAAATCTGGGTCAGTTTAGGATTGTCGTGGGGTGAGTGAGCCTGCCTGGGTATACAGCAGCCGGCACGTTTCCCGGGTAGGGAGGGCTTGCTGCTGGACYGGGGTTCTCCAGAGAGCAATTTCAGTCCTCGTTGTAAACCTCCACCTAGAAGTCAATAAAAATRAAACAAAACAAAAACCCTCTTGCAAGTCAATACTGTTCACTTCAGTGTGGCCAGAAAATCACTCAAAAAGGGCAGACTCCCTGAATTTCACTATGGTTTGTTGGGAGGTTTTTTCCTGCTGAGAAATCAATACAAAATAATCCATTGGGCAAGTCACCAAAAAATGACGCTCCTTGTCAGGTAGTATTTGATGGTTTTCAGCAGCTGGAAGATGCCTTCGCTCACATCTGCAGCCTCTCCATCGGCAGTCCGACAGTGACGTTCCTCACACAAAAGAAGAGCTGTCAACAGAAGGAGAAGAAATTAATTGACTCCAGGTCTTGAGTAGTTATTTGCTGTTGGATGATGTTAATGTGCCTATTGGGAGTTCTTTGGTTGTTTCACCAAACAGCAGGAAACTTGCAAAATCAAATTGTTCTTTTCATGAGGTTGTTGGAGACTCAGGACAACTCCACAGGTATTTCTTGCGTTTCCTTTCATGCCACACATCGCATTCCTCAGGCATGCAACATACCCCACGGCCACTTTCTTCATTTCTAGGTTTTGTGTTGGGGCAGTGGCGCAGGGGCGATGGAGGGAGCGGGGCACTGCCAGACCGACGCTCCGCGAGCCCCCGGAGCAGGGTGTGAAATGCTGCCTGTTGGACGGCATGTCCCCGTTGTACCAGCTAGTGCTGTGCTTATAAACCYCCTAATACCCAAAAATAACATGTTGGCACAAACGCAGACTCCTTATATTTCAGCCTGATCACCAGAAGTTTAAACAGTACTGTGTGGAAATATTACTTAACTGAACTTCAAATAAATTCAACCCTTTTTTTATTGACCCTAGTTACTGGGAACTARCGATCTATTTTTCATCTTCAGCCTAGAGAGAAATCAGTTCATCCCACGTTGAAAGAGAGCGGAGGGTAAAAATAATTTCTATTTCTTTGCCTTGGGCAGAAACTTCAGTGAGAGGTAAGAGAACCGCTGAGGGGAGGCAGGCAGTCCTCCTCGGCACCGCTCTGCCTGCGACGCTGGAGGGGACTGGGCAGCCCGAGCCCCTCCACCAGCAGAAACCTCCACCTGCCCAGTGCGCCCTAGAGAGGCTCCATGGAGCCACCCCAAGCCCTGGCCCTGCAGACCGATGTCCCACTTCTAACATCAGCTTTTCGCTCTCGCAGCGTTTCACCAAAGGACCACAAAGCATCAGCCAACCCAAATGAATTTTAACTTTGCTCCTCTGAGAATTCAGAAACAACCCTATTTTACGAATGCTAGAAATAAAGAGAAATTTCATGGCTCTTCCAAGACCACCTCCCAGCGCATGTGAGGACCTTGTGCAGAACCACCAGGCCTCATCAACGGCACTATCCACTTCCACAGTTAACTCACGTGTGTTTAAATCTCATGTCAAACTGGAAGGAYACAACTTCTTTGAACCATAAAACAAGGTCTTGATTAATAAACCCAGTTGCAGAGTAGTTTTTAATATCAGTTCTCACCTCCTTCATAGCAAGATGGTTATGAGAGGGATGGAAGAAAGGAAAAAAACAAACAAAMAAAAATGCATCCTCAGAACGGCACTCAGCAGACCAAGACTGCATCCCAGGTCTGACTTCGCAGCAGAGTATCTTCCCTGTCATATATCACACAGTATTCATAAACTCAGGTCATTGATTTCTTAATAGAAAGCTCTGGTACCAAAAAAGGCAGCGTGATGTGGACAACACACTTCAGTCATGAGTGGTGCAGCACAAACGGGAATGAAAGCAGGGCTTTGGTTAGCAGCCAGCTGAAGGGCAGATGGGTAGAGCAGACACAATAGCAAAAAAATCTCATGTAAGACATGAAAACTATATTTATAGTTTCAGAGAACACAGAGCYGGGGAGAAAGCATGTGTGACCACATAACCCACTGCTGAAATTAGCCCCTTCTGCAGATGAGTGATGGAGCGAACTGGAGCTGCTATTTCCAATTTTTTTTAATAAGAAAATGCTCATTCTCTTGGGAATCATGCAAGGAAAGACATTTTAGGCTGGAGAACTGATAAATAAACCCAGGTTTCTGCAAGGCAACGACAGCCTCACTCAGTGTTTTTGTAAGTCGGCATGCATGGATGGACACCAGTGAATCAATGTGCCTACAGCACATAGTTAGCAGTCACCTTGTGCCATGCCTCCTACAGCAGTCATTTGTGCAGCTGCAATATTAAAAAGATGTCTTTCCTGGACCTGCTTACCATGAATGCCCTGGAGACAACTGAATTAGTGGAAATGCASGCTGCTGTTGTCATACCGTAAGTAGTTCAAGATGGAGTTGCCTGCCTGCATTTCCCCAGCGAGCTCTTTACATCTATCTGAGCTGATTGATTTTCAGTCAGTTTTCTGCAGGATGCGTTCAGATTCCCCAGCCTCAGGTATGCAGAAAAAGCGTGTGAGTTAATTCACTAAACTGCACAGTGACCCTTCCACAGGCTCTTCAGGAAATGTAATCTATGACAATGAAGACTAAGTTGACCTTGTTCTGCTTACTAAAATTGTTTTTAAAGAGGTACCCTATCTACAAATTCGGATTTATGAGCGATTGCTGGGTGCCAAGCACAGCAGTTACTGTGAAACCAAGGAAGCCGGAGACAAAACGAAAGGAAATAAGGGTGCAGATCGAGAAGGACTGAGGCATCTTGGGAGGRGAAGGAAGAAAGAAAAAAGGTCAGTAGGAAGTAAACCAGACTAACGACTTTAGAATTCCGTACCTAACTCTGCCCAAAGGTTTTTTTTAGAGTTATTTATCTAACTCTGCCACCATGTTTTCCTCCAAGCCCATTCCCCCTAAAATCAACAGAAATAGATACGTCCTTACAACTTTTCATAGAGTTCCCTGCAGTTCCCTGAGTCACAGTCAAAATTCTGTTTGGAGCAGTTATTTGGGGTATAACTTTATTACCAGGGAATGATAGAGTTAAAAAATAACTTCTTTTCTGGTCAGAGAGTTTATTGCTGTTTCTCTTAAATTTCATTCTGAATGTCATTTTTTCAGTATATTCTTTTTCTGCAGCAATCGTTCGCAGAGAGGATATAAGCAGGGTGCTTGGACAACAGCTTTCCAGTACAGGGACTTTATTTGGAAGGGTATAAAAGCCTGAGAACTAATAAAATATTCTAGACTCCCCAAGGCAAAGCATGTGCAAGATAAGGAGGGTCACCCCCTGAATGGATTATAAATACACACCGTGCATCRAGTTTCTCCAAATTCCCTTCCTCCACCCCATCCACTTTTTGACGCAAAATAAGATAAAATACAAAAATAGCTCTGAGCATACTTGAAAGTTTAATCTAGTAATGGAAGAGCTGAAGAGCGCTGCTCTCCTTACAATTTAGCCAGCTGCAGTACGGATTAGGAAAAGCTCGCTCCTCCTCGGCTGGCGGGCGCCTTATCACGGCGCCGGAGCAGGTGTGAAGCCAGGTTAGAGCAGAAGCTGCGAGGAGCAGGGGGAGATGTGAACGAGCCTCGTGGGATGCAAAGCAGGACCGTAATAATAATATCACCAGAAAACAGATGTTGGAAATTCTAATGCCATTTCATCACGGCGACAACCAGCTCCAAATCCACATCAGCATGGGAAAGATGYGTATTTGCACTGAAGGGCAGGCAGGAAAAAACACTGAAATTCATTGCACATATATACCCACACAAACACTTCAATTTAATGTGCACAAGTAAAGCTTTCGTTTCCATTAATTTGCACAGTAAACATCTTCACTAATTATACACTGTGCTTACACTAATCACTTGCCTGAAGCCATCAGATTTTATGCGGGGTTCCTGTCAGATCTCATAAACCAAATAGGGCTGGGGATGAAAAGCCTCCTTACGATACACCCTGGTGCTAAGGTAATGTAATCGGTTGCAATTCTTCCTTCTAAATGGGCAGAATAGCAGCTAATTCTCAGCTGAGTCTGCCTCTTTGATACTGTCCATTCATTGTCTTCAGAGATTCCACGATAAGGCTATTGGGTTTTCCTCTTTTTTTTTTTTACCCCCCATTGGGATGCTTATTTTTGCTGTTTACCAAAATTCCAGTTCCCTGCTGATTTCATCCTTCCTCCCTACATTCCTGTCCAAGATGCTTTCTCATTCAGAAATGGCTACACTTCAGGAGCAGATGCACTTTTCTTCTGTGCTTTTTATAGATACTGGAGAGAGAATTAATACAAAAAACTCTGAGCTAAAGTACCTTAATAATCACTCAAGTCTATTGTATATAGCCACCAGTATGATTGCYACCAAAGAGGGATTCATATGCAAACCAGAGTACCCAGCAGCAYCCTGTCCCTCCTTTGCCCTCTCTTTCCCCAGTGCCCCAGCTGCAGCAGCACACCCGGGGGCTCTCCTGCAGTTTTGGGGCTGTTTGCTCCGGGTCCGACAGCATGCACGGACCTCCCRGCTGCTGCCCTCACGGCGGGACTCCCACAAGAGAAGTGGTGCTTTACAGCACCCCGCTTCAAAAGGTGTGTAGGGACACGGGGAACGTCACCAGCAGGCCACCAAACCTTGTCCTCTGCCCTCCTGGTTTTGCTCACAGATGCTGTGAGCATCACTCCCGTAAAAGTCACCTGCCGCAGGGCACG
The DNA here is from genome assembly GCA_030449065.1 of Oceanodroma leucorhoa. Lineage (NCBI taxonomy): Eukaryota > Metazoa > Chordata > Aves > Procellariiformes > Oceanodroma > Oceanodroma leucorhoa. Next base: position 4,008,430 of record JASVER010000039.1, read on the forward strand.
GTCCCTCTGGCCCCGCTGCGGTGGCGGAACGGGGCTTCAGGCGGAGCCGTGGACAACCTGAGGTTCGTCTTGGTCAGCAGGTAACCCAGATTCAAGGACATGGCCAGGGATCCGGCCTGTCTGTGAGTTTCTATTTAGTTTGTAGACAGAATAGAGAAGGGAAGTCAAAAGAAAGAGAAAGAAAGCAACCACCAAATTTGAAAAAGTTCATAGACTTTGTCCCGCTACTTTATTTTGGTACACTCAGAGAAAATCTGTAGTATCTTGCCACTTCCACGCAAAGAGCTGCACCGCATCCCCAGCACAACATTCACACATGGTACACCAAGTAGCTAACATGAAGACAGGCTCTTGAAACCCAGACGGCCTCCTCCTCCTGTCACTCTCCCCAGTTGCCCTGAAGCAATCATTTATTTCAAGATGATTAACTTTGTGCCATGGTAGCAGCCGCATACAATTCTGAATGCTCTGTGCAAATGTTTCTTTATTAATGAAATTAAACATCAGAGACACGTGCTGTCAGGACAAATTGATACAGTAAGCTCTTCTTTAGCCTGAGTCTGATAAATCACGTGCAACACTTAGAACAAGATTTGTAAGGGTTTATTAAAAAGCTCGGCTACTTTTCTATTCCCAGGCTCTGATCCAATGAGGTTGAAACTAGTATCCCATTAAAATTAATTGGAAGTGCTGAACCAGTTCATGATGAATTCATTTCATACTTAAATATACATAAAAACAACCAGACTGGAATGACCTCTAGCCATACATATWAAAAAAATAATAATAATCAAAATTACTCTGAAAACATATGGAATAAAATTATTTTTATCATTGACTATCACCTACAGTGATGGCTACAGCAACCTCATACACCTAAAAATTTAACATGAAATAGTTTTGGAAGGGACGCAGGCAGCAGCAATTAAAAGTTTAGTTTTACTGGTCTGGAGGAGTTTGGTTTACTTTGTAATAGCCAGCCTTCTCTGTTCTCTGCTGTATCCTCTTCTTAAGAAAAGCACAAAAAATCTTTTATTTTTAAAATTTTGTTTTAAAAACTTTTTCTCCTGATTAAAATAGCTTCCCTTTAAGCACCTTTTTTGGGGGAAGGGAAGATAACAATTTTTTTTTACTTCTCAAGAAAATGAATCAAAGCAGAAAAGCAAATTACTTGTGTTCTAGAGTTTCTAAAATGGACTTTAACAAATGGACTGTAAAACTTTCACAGTATGCATCAGTATCTAGAGGTGGAATTTGGTTTTTCAACGCTGACCACCTGTGAAGATTAGCCCAGCAGTAGCCAAAGCAGTTATCTTTGTTTTCAGAGCAAGTCATTTGTCACCAGACCAGAGAAGAAGAGAAAACAGGCACTAATATCTAGGCAATAAATTCACCTACTTAGTTCATTACAGAGCACCTTTGCCTGATCCAAAACATTCAGCTAAAGACCCATCTTCCATAAACACTTCATTGCATATCATTAGTGTTCTTTCCTGGACTCGGGAGATTTCATGTATTTTAAATATTTTAGAAAGTAGCATTACAAGGATTTTATAAATGCGGCACTTATGCATGCAGTTCAACTATACAGAAAGCAACAAATGTGAGTGCAGGTACTTTAGACGTCTGCACTGGCATTTCAGATACAGAAAGAAAAAAGAGCCCAGAGACTTTCAGTCTTTTGCTCAAACACTCTCCTTGAGGGTTCCCACACACATCCATTGATGTGTTCAGGATCGCTTCCCTTTGGAAAGTGCTGGTGCATTAAGGGCACAATTCCCCAGAAACGCTCATTAGAGCGGAGAAGGTTCAGAGATGAAGATCTGGATATTATTGTCATTCCCTCGCAGGAGCTCCAAAGCAGCTCCGCATTCCTCACCAGCACTGGGAGAAGTTCAGGAGCTGACCTCTGAGCACTGTTGCTGCTCCGTTACAAGAAGGCTCAACCATTAATAAAATACAAAACCTGAGGCAGACTGGAGAGGAATACTGCCAGAGGAGCAGGAGCAAGTCCTGAGGAGGGAGAGGAGGGCAGATAACCAGAGAGGCAGAACACGTCTCTGAGGCACTATTAAATGAGTGTAACTAAGTGTGGAAATGGGCCTTTTGCAGCTTCAGGGTTTACCTGCAACAGGAGGGCTTCTGGGTTTGTCTGTGATGGMAAATTCGTTCCCCAAAAACTGTATGATCATCAAAAGCCTCCAAACCCCAAAACTCAGCTTGCAGGAGACATCACACCTCAGTCTAAACAYGGTCCAAGGCATAAATGTGATTTGCCACCTCTTTGAGACAGAGCTTCCTTCAGTGACCCATTTCATTGTGATTTACTTTCCCCCAGAGTTCACCGGAGAAGCGCAAAAGGGGTTAAACACCCCTTGTCCTTTTTTRAGAGAATATCAGGCTTTCCATACAGGATGAGCTGTAGGACTCCTCGAAGCCAGGCTCCCGGCTGGCCAGGAGAGGCTGGGAGCACGTAGGTGTGCCCCGCACCATGGACATGCTTTGATGGTGGGTGCAAACCCCTTTGAGGCTCCACCTAAAGCCACCTGAYGGAACCCACTGACCAGGTCTCCACTTTCCTCTGCCCCACCACAGGCGATACAGCGCATCAAGACAGCACCTGCAATGCCATCCCTGGAGCAAGGTCCGGGGTGCTTGGCACCCACTCACCTCTGCTCTCCACCAGCCCACTCACCAGATGCTTTTTCCCCAGCCCGGAGCGTTCCCTTCACCCAGGGCTGCCGTGCATTGGCAGTACGTGCACGGATGTTTAACATCCAGACCAGCTGCCTGYACAGACCACGCTCCTCTACCAGCCCACCTAACAGACCTGCACATCGCTCAGAGAAGCTGGGTGTGCCCTGGGAGGTCATCCCTGGCCCCAAGTTTATTAGGGTTTCAGAGTCATGTGCTTCTTTTAAAAAGCCTAACTTCATCATCTGTGAGTTCATTACAGTCTCCTTGGCAACATATTTGCCCAATTTTCAATGAAATCCATGAGAAGTTCTGCAAATAATGACTTTTTTTCCTTCTTACAGCACACAAGTGCAGCACACAGTCCCCCTCTAGGATGGATCTATTCTGGATCCGGTCCAGACTAACAGCTCAAGTTAATTGCAAGGCTGCACTTCACTCCAGATCTCCTTCCACAAAGCCCTTAACAGGCACACCGCTACAGTCTGAAATCACTGTCACSCCATGGCCACTGGCCAGGAGCTGAGGGCACTCAAGCATCAGGACAGACCCTCAGCTGCACAGACCACRGCAGCCAGGACATCTCAGATACCTACATCAGCAGAGGAGGAGCAAAGGAGTTCACCACAAAMGAGTTCCCCTCTCATCTCCAGAATAAAACAAGGGTCACTCTCAAGCAGCTTGATAAACTGCCGCAGCAGTTAACGCACGCCATGGCCAAGGGTAAAAGAGAGACTGCTAAAATTGTGACGAGAGAAATAACACTGATGGGTTTCAGCTGAAGGTCCGTATCCACCTACAAGATATGGTATGGAGGTGTACGAACAAGACCAGGCTGTTCTCCARGGATGGCTGTCGTCTAAAGCCTTTTGCTTACGCATGCACAGAAAAGGAAACGCACAGTTCTCGTGAGGACGGGGCAGCCAGTGCCACCCTCGGGGAAGGCAACGGTGTCTTCCTCCACCCCAGAGAAGCTCACCTCCCTCTGCAGCCATCTGGAGAGCCCTGGCCCACGAGGGGAAACTGCAGCAGGGTCAAACCCCAGCACCAGGGTGGGAAATGCTGTGGGACGGGGAGCCGCTCCCTAGCCCAGCATGGGAATTGTCCTAAATGGAAGAATCTGGGACTCAGCAGTTGCACACTGCTAACACTTCCTATACCTGAACTCTTAAATTACAGGCTGAAAARTATTTTAAAATGGTTTAACAGATGTAAAGTAAGGAATGGATTTGACAGGACAAAAGATCYTTAAAGTTATGCAAATGCTGTTTTCTCTAGTGTAAAATCTAACAGGAAAATATTGTATCATTATAAAACCTCCAAGGAACAGAACATGATGCACCTCAGGTAGAACTGAAATTCCCTTTCTTCCCCAGACAGCTGGCAAGTTTATTCACAGAAGGTGACATTCACACTCTGCAAAGGACCACCAAAATAGAGGATAAGTGGCATGAAGCAATGTTAATGGTTCCCACAGACCCCAAATTTTCACCCAAACAAAAGAAATAGCAAACAAAACACAGCCATAGTTGGTACAATGGCTCCACATGATTATCCGCTTGCTAACTGTAGTGACTGATAGTTATTTCTGCAGGGAGCAAATGTGTTCATGACATTGAAAGCCTGGATATTGGCGTGCCATGATTCATTCTTCCTCCATTGCACCTGCAGTATTTGGACTTTCACCAAAAGCTGTGCTTTTGTAGGAGTTTGGAAGAGGGTTAATTTCACTTTTTCCCATTGAAAGTCACGTTCCCCTCCTCCCCTTCTCAAAAACAAAATATTAATTAAAGCAGCATTGATTTTTCCATTCCCATGGAAAGCTTAATAAACTATTTCTGGCATACAATGAAATATTGTGAGTTAAATTCAGATGAGAGTTTGCAAGCAGTGTCTGTCTTAATTATAATCAAAATGCTTACACAGGAAAACACTAGAGTCGGCATATAATTTCAGTATTAGTGAAGAGTCCGTGGAAATAAAAGTAAGAGAGGCTACCTTAATTGCAAGTTTGTCAACCCACTCGTCCAGCAGTGATTCTTCACTGGTGTGGAAATGCCATCGCTACATGGAGCCCATAAAAAAGGTGATGTCCTGCATTTAACCAGATGCCTCCTAAGATGAGGCATCTCCTTTCATCTGAAATACCCCGTTTTTCACCTTTTCTGTCAAGGGCCAACAATAGCAGATCTGAGGGGACATCGCACGAAGTGCCTTGCTCCCTCACCGCAGACTCCTCCGCTTCCCCCTCCCACTGTCCACAGCACCACCGAAAGCCCTTAYGGTTAATCACTGCAGTTAATCACAATGGATTGGTTCCAAAATAAAAAAGAATTCAAGGTTTGTACCTCATTATAATGCTTAGATTCGGCCATATCTGAGTTGTAACCTGAAAGCAACTGATGTAGAAAGAAATCCCTATCAGGAAAGTATCAGAAACACAACATATACCTAAATGTGTGCTGTAGCTAAAGAAACATTAAAAAATAGAAAATTCCAATTCAAGATATATTTATAATTCATTTTCAGTGGGAAAAAATAATAATTCTTTAATCTATATTTGAGCCCTAAATGTTTTTTGAAAGTGCACACAAAAGAAACAGGAATATAGTGAAGCTGAAACTTGATTTTCAATTTGAAAGTACTTCAGGGAACAATTTTCCTGCTATCTACTGCAGCTTTCGGTGTGTTATTTTGTTATTAGTTCAGGAACTTCTTTTTTTTTTTTTAAAAAACATTTGACTGTTCAGCAAATTACAGTATTTTAAGTTGTCATCCAAAGCTACCGGTATGCTGATTTCTGGTACGCTGAATCTAAAATTCCTTTCATACACCACAGAGACCCATTCTGGAGCTACTCTACAATGCGAGTGAAACGCTATCAGCACACCATACAGATTTAAATGACTYGCAGCTCATGCAGCCAGTCACGACAGTCGGCCCGACGCTGAACCCCGCTGGAGGCAGCGTAAGGAGAACGGGGGGTTCTCAGACTCCCTGAGCGAAGGTCAGTGCCTGCAGGCAACGCAGCTCCTGTGGCTGGAGGTTTATCCTCCTCAGCACGGTTTGCACATGATGATGTGTCTCTACTCGAGCTGTCTCATTTCCCTTTATGAATGTCCTATTTCCCTTATTTATGAGTCCCTTCACTTTTCCACATTAAAAACAGGCTCTCAAGCCTTTCTTGCTTGCCACACTGCGCTATCTTCAATCGTCATGAAAGTTTTTGAAGCTTCGTACAGGATATCCAAGATGAATATTATGATCTCACCTTTTTATACTTGCTGAATATTTAAAGGTTTTTAGCTCCCTWAAAAGAAATCTTTTCCAATTGGAAGGACAGAGGGCTACTGTTTCCATAACAACCATTCCTCAGAAAATTTTCTTTTGGTAAATACAGCAGAATTAACTGCATAGTTTTAATGTTTAATCATATTCTGTTAGACATGCATGAAAAAAGGTAAACTTTAGTTCACCTTGCTTCTCTGCCATCTGTCTCATTGACCAAAATATAGCTCCTTTCAAACAACCGAAAGATAGTAAAAGAAAAGCACCTGCGAACTCATTCATTATGCTGTTAAGCAAGCTGATAGGCACCACTGGAAAAGAAATAAGATTGAAAATTRCTGATGCATCTTCCATCACTGCAATTTCCACAAGGTTAGAAAAAGTCACATTGGATAAAATCTTGGGAGTGCTAAGGCAATGGCCTGGGTAATAAATGCAAAAAGGCATTCTCCATTTTATATTAGGTGCAGAGAAACTAGAATTGAGTGCTCCTGGCAGACAACCTAAAATCAAGGTACRATTTCCCTCATTTGGATACGAGAGGCAGTTCGAGGGGCCTTTCACCCCGTACAACCCATCTAGCGGGCGTGAAAAACATTTGTACCCTTCTCCTCAGATAAATGAAATCCTCTCACCCCTTCAGTCATTCTTCCAACAAGGTACCTTACTCAGTATTCACAGGAAKTGAACTAAAATCTGTGCAATGCAGCAGACTCGTGGAGTTTGGAAAGGCGCCATGGAAGTTCCGAGCCGCTGGAGCTCGGGGACTTTCCCAGCACTGACTCTGCAAGGTCCTGAAGAAAWAAGGCTGTGGTGAGCTATCACCTCTGCTGCTTACAGTCACCATCACAGAGCTGTCACCCCAGATTCCRTATTTGATACAGCAGCAAAAAAATRTTTCTTTAATATTCTTTTTAAATCAGTCCAGTTCATTTCTAGGATGTTTCTGTGTCTTTGCACATTCACTCCCATGCATACTCCATTGAACAGTTCATTGCCAGAAAAGCCTACATACGAGAAAAGTATTTACTACGGATTACCTAGAGAAACCAATGCCAAATTCCTGCGTGAGCGTTCACACGTACTGAAACCCAGCTCACAGATCTCAGTTTCTCCAGTCAGAAATGGAAGAGCACCTCACCTGCTAATCAGATCAAAACTGCTCAGATTTCAAATTAAGCTCCCACGTATGAATGAACTATGAAATTGGAATTTGCAGGTTAAAAGTTTTCACACAAAACTCAGTAAAAAGTTTTCACCAACTACAGTTGAAAAAACCCTTTAAATTGATCTTAAGCTAACTAACATATTAGACCTTATACATTTCTGCCCATTTTTAATAAGAAGAGCTCAGCACAAATTGTAGTATGTGGAGCAGGTAGAATATATTTAGCATATGTAAATACATTTGTATGGGCTTTTAATAAAATTCACTGCCATGGTATTCTGACTATTTTTCTACTACAAAAAAAGCCTTTGGCTTTAGCCTCAGAAAAGATAAAAAAGCATCTCTCTCCTTACCAAGTAGAGAGAGTACTGCATAATGACCTGAGAAGAAAGAATATTACGTTTAATCTATTTTTTAACCTCTCAGAATAATAAATTTGAAGATCTGACTTGCAACCTCAACTAAAAAGCTTCTTTGAAGCTCTTGATAAAGAAAACATTTCATAAAGGCCATTTCTTCCTCAAGATGGTTCAGCACCACTTAAGCAACCTAAGACACAATTCAGGTTGTGCCAGAACATCACTGAACATTACCCTGGGCCACTCAACTTSAGCGGCTCATAATCTACACACAGACGCCCATCCTGCTGTATTATCGCATAGAAAAGGGAGCAGAGAAAAAAGAAATCAAGAGGCAGGTACCCAGTGAAAGAAATGCAGTAAAGCAATTAGGAGGTCTGAAGTTAAAAGCAATAGAAATATTGTTATGGCAAACACTGATAAACCATAAAACAAGATCAAAGGATGTGTCCATCATGTTGAAAGCAGTCAAAAGGAAGAATAAAAACTTCTGTAAGAGCAGGTTCCTTCATGCTGCTTTTGGAGTACATCACTGAAGACTAACAAACTTGTTCTAGGACATGCTGTTAAATCCTGGTTTAAAAGGACCTGGCCTTACSTAGCCATTGCTTTATGAAACACAAMTCACGTAGCTGAAGGCAGTTATTTTCCTAGAAGTTTTCATCGAGAGAAATCTTGCCAGGAGGTCTTACTCTGATATCAACAGGTTCCCATGCTGCTTGGAGGCAGCTCTGCCACGGGCAGACGCCAAAGTGCATAGCAGAGATTTTGGCAGCAGGGAAACAGGTCCCTGAAAAGCACAGGACCTTGGGCATCTTCCAGCTGTATCCCCTCAGAGGTACCTCAGCAGCTAATTAAGCTATCAACTTTTCAGCATTTGAATGAGCTCATACATCTCTGTACAGCATCACCATATGTTGTTTAGACAGACCATTACTGTTATTTCATTCGGGGCCAAAAAGCTGAAATTAAAAGGTATCCCTCTGGAAACACTTAAGCAATTTGGTTCCCTTGCAAATGTGGACGGGTTGTCTCAAGGCCATCAAGCTTCAGGAACTTTCCATTCCCCCTGAAAAGCGACTCTCCTGTTGGCCGCCTCCTGCCGTGCTCGGCGCTGTGCCCATCCCCGCTTCCCAAGCGAGCGGTGCTCAGCACCCAGGCAGAAAACAGCCCACGTTTGACCCCGCACAGCTCGGACCACTGCAACGGACATCAGTCCCACCCTCATGACGGCATCTGAATCTGTAGGACATCAGGCGCCAGGACTCCCAAAACTCTGTTGACTGAGGTTTTCCTTCCTCCACCCTGACTCCAGCACAGATGCTCTCAAATCACTATTCATCAAACATCTTATTCCTGCCCTGACCTTTCCATAACTTTGTGTCATCACCTCATACCTGCATCCCAAACTGATGAATCCTTTATCCTCCACACACCTGTGTTTACCAAAGATCACTTCAAAGTCTTATTCATTTAGTTCACATTTTATATGATTAAATTTCCCAGTTCACACCACAACAGCATTGCAAAACCTCCTACARCCTAAAAGAGTGTCCACATTCAACTGACACCCAAAGCTCACGGAAACTTCTGCTGGTGGCAGCCCAGTGGTGACAATGAGAGGGGCACGCTCAGCCCTGCCTGGGAGAAGGGACCGGCTCTGTCCCCTCGCCCGGCAGCTGCCAATGGTCCCTTCAAAGGAGTGCTATCGTTTACCRAATAACCCCTTTCTCGTGATGGACGTTGGCCGAGCAAACAGCCACGGACGGAGCGAAGGGGCAGAAAGCGCACCCGCCATCGGCTGCATGACGGTCTCCCGCCGTGTCCCAGCTCCCCTGGCCGGCTCGTAAGAGGTGGAGAAAATCCATCCTGGAATTAGGTGAAAACAAAAAACTGTGCTTTTCTCTCCGGCAGCACCTTTTTGCTGCAGCTTTTCCTTCAAAGCATTAAGTGCACTTTCCATATCAAAGGCAAGAGGCCGACGTGGCTGCATTTGACACCCAAAGGGCTTTTTTCTTTTAACAGGTAGTGCAAGAGGGTTCAGAGGATAGTGTAATCAAGGAAATACCAACGCAATACCCCTCCGTGAAAGCTGCCTGTGTGTAGTGATACCTCGTGGTGTCTGCAAAGTAATAAGCAGTGGAAAGAGTTGTTCAAGCTAAGAGAAATGTAAATTGCTGAATTTGGAATTATTGTGCAATAAAGCAAACCTCAGCACAGTAGACGAGCAGGGAAGAAAAAGCCATATCAAAMGTTACCAGACACGCAAGAGTAAGCCGTGCTATTTCATGCTCCTGAAGGCTGACGCGTTTACCAGCCAGCAGTAGCTTTTCACTCTATGTTTAGTTATCAATACGTGCAATATTTTTCTGTCACTTGAGCACCTTTAAACACCTCTTGGCAATTTTAAGAAAGAAGAAGTCTCATGCAAGGAAAGCATCCAGCTTTTCTAGAGGATTCCAGCACTCCCTTTGCGTAAACACGGTCCGAGCAGCCTTTCAAAGCCTCAGGTGCTGGCACCAGGGTGAAAGAGAAACCTGCTCCAGTGATGGGACCGAACCTCTGCCTGCATGCAGCAGTGTCCTGCTCCCACCTCGTACCTCTGCAGCGTGCAGTAATCTCAGCCCTGTAAGCACTAAGACCATTCCTGTTTTCCTTCCCAAGCCCTGGTCACAAGCAGTCCCGCAGGGATATAACCCCCACGGGCACRACATGAGCCAGTGCCCGGTGACCTGGGTTAAGCCCTCGGTTGGAGTAGCGACAACGAGAGGGTGGAGGTGACAGAGGGCGAGAGAAGCGGGAGCATCCAGAAGAGCAGTTCCTTCTCCAGATTCACTTTGCCAAGATGAATTWGACAAAACACATCAATACGCATCAAAAGAAACAAACCATTTCACGGGTGTTTGGCAATCCTATTTACATGTCTCGGTAACTGAAGAAAATGTGAATTAAGAGGGCTATGCAGAGGGCAGGGGAACGTGTCCTACCCCGGTCCCATGTCATTGCATCACATTGGATCRTTCATTCGAATTCCCATCGCAAAAAAAAACGTATTCGTAAGGCCCTTTAAACAGTAACTTCCAAAAACCTGGGCTCCACAGCCACTCTCCAGGACTGCAGYGTGACACAAAAAACAACTAAGATTTTACCTGCGTGTGATGTTACAGATGAATTATGAGATTCACATCAGTTAGGAGTTGTTTGTTTTGGAAGCAAAAAGCGAAGGAAATAACAGCAGAAACAATCTAGTGGCTTTTAGCTACCCCAAAATTACCTGTATAATTCAGCCAATGCTCTGAGGAAGCCAATACAAAGTGTGCCACTAAAAAGGTCAGACAGGGGCACCGTAGGTCAAAAGGAAAGGAATCAGAGCCTGGTTTCTGGCTGGGAAGAGGGAAACATTTAAGGAATAACTATCAGAACCATTAAGGAGTTACAAGAAAAAAATACTTTTTAAAAGGCACCAGTGTAATGACTCCCTGGCACAACTCAGGTGGCACCGGGGCTTCTCACAAGGCGACATTTGGAGGAAAAAAAAGGAAAGGGTTAGCGCCAAGGATGGGAGCCTGAATTCTGCAAAATAGACAAACTAATCTCTTGGGAAGTGCTGCCATCCCTTGAGGAACTGAATTCCTCCCACTTCTCATAACACGGATGCAAAGTAAAAACAACTAAAAGTGGGTAAAGAGCTTGATTTATCAARGGTCTAGGAAGCGAGGAATAACAGTGAATCAGAGACGTTGTAAATCAACTGTTGCAAACTTGGCTCAAACCATCTATGGGAAATTCAATTCCAGTTTGCTAATGCCGTTATTAAGTAGTTTGGCAACATGATGTTACAGGGATCGAAAACGCGTTGTGTAATTGATGATTTTACACCAACAATACATCAAAGCAGCAGGGATGGGGAATGCTTCGCAGCAGGGTTTGCCCCTTCACTTTGCAAACACGCAGGGATCCATGCCAGCAATGAGTGCCAATGATAGCGCTGCAAGGCATCTTCTTAAAACTGTTTGATCAAAAGGAAGCAATACAACTTTTATACAAAGACAATTGCAGTAATRAGAAACCAAAAGCACATCCACCAACCTAATGGCTTCGTTAAACTGGARGGTTGTGTATCTATTCCCTACTGATACACCTGTGTGTAAGAAAGTCTTAAATTTTACTTGTGTTTCATTGCATACATCCTATTACAGGCTACATTTTGTGTCTGTTCAGTTACRCACCCAGCTGAAAGGAGAGGGCTCGGGACTTTCTAATTTTATTTTGGGAGAGRATCCAGCTGTAGTGCTTTGTATCTCCATTTTGTTTTTTTCTGTCACACACATGAATCATTTCCCAGGAATGCCATCACTTTCAGCAATATCCATGGAGAAAGTCACATCAAGATAAGAATCTGGGATAGCGAATGTCTTTTGAGTGCTCCAGTGATTGAGACGTGTTTTGTTTGAGCTTTGTTATTCCAGCATAACCAGCAGGGTGGATGATATCATTTTGATATCAAATGGTCTGTCAGCAAGGAAAGGTTGTTGGATCTCCGTGAAAAATGCCTTGTACTCTCAGCATCTCTAAACCTGGCATAAGTAAAAGCTGTCCTGTACCATGGGTGAGGACTAGGATATTTTTCCATTCTCTTCAAAATTTTTCCTGCTTGTGTAGCGAGATTAGGACAGGCCACAAGTTCAGAAGGATTTTTCACACGTGGGCAGAGAGGGTCAGTTATTCCTTGGGGATGGACCCATGCCTTGGACACACTTCTCAACCAGSCTCATCAAGCCAAGTACCAGTGGTGGAACAGAACTGGCTTTCAATGCAACGAGGAAAATTTTGTTATTGACCAAGGCACTGTTTGAGCTGCTCACGCGGGACTTTCCCGCGGCACGTGCTGCCAGCACCGGCCCTCGCTGCAGTGACCCAGGGCCCTTCTGCCCGGCCACAGGGCAATGGAAGTCTGCACCCGGGAAAGCCCAGTTCCCTCTGAGTGTCTCAGGGGATGAACTGGAGCAGCTCTCCTCCTCAACTGGTGCCATTTACCCTGGGCTTTCTGCAACAATGAATTTCCAATTTAAAAGATTAAGAAGAATTGGGCTGTGAGGAGATCTGCCTAAAGGGCTTTTTTCTGTGACTCACTCATTCCTTTTCCTGACAAGATCACTGAAGGCTGGGAGATGTCAAATCTGAAGAATTCAAAACAATATTGAAAATGGCTCAAAATTGGGGGTAGCGGAAGTATGAGTATGGGCAGGAATTCTGCAATTTCAGCAGGTTGATATTTAACTAAAATTATTCACAGATAATTTTAGAAGCCAAAATGTCATCCTGGCACTGCGGTTCCACGTTTTCATTCTCTCCCAAAGACACAGAGAGAAAGAAAATGCACATCATGGAGGAAAGTTTTGCAGCACAAACCACCCACTGGTGCTTTAGACAGTCCATTAAAGGCGAGCCTTGCTGAATGGTGTCAGCAGTTCATGCATAACGTTAATAACTATATGGAAAAATGTGCTGTCAGTTGTATGTTCTACATTCAAACTGTTGGCCCATATTAAGAGTTTTGGAATCTGATTAAATGTCCATACATAGAAAATKAATACAGACTTAATGTCACATTGTAAAGTCATTTGCAATATTTTCTGTTAAACAAGTACGTGCTTTCAAAATCTTTATTTAGACTGTTTTCAAGTTTTAGTATATACTAAGTTCAAGAGACTTCTGTCATAAAATTCATTGCAACTAATTTGACTTAATTTTCTGTATGCTGCAGTCCTTAAGACAGGCAACATCTTTGGTTTAGAAARTCATTAAATGCTATTGAGCATGATTACAGGCTAACAAACACGGTGACCAGTTGCCTATCAATATCTTGCAATTACRTATAATACGTAAACAGGAATATGCTTAAATTAAACTCAAAATTATTATTATATTATTATGGCATAGAAGGCATAGAAATAATGCAGATGATATCATGCTGCATTAAGCAGTTAAGGTCATACTAATGGCAACAGTTTCATAGGAGCCATGGAATACTTGACACGAAACAGAATGATCCAGTAAGAGAAGAAATTGTGCCTTATGGATGTGGGAAATTGCATGCTCCGTTTATTTTTTTTTCTTTATTTGTTCTCTTTTATGGGAGGATTTTGTAGTCTGCTGTTCACTTGACTGACAAGTATATATGCACAGTTAACCTTCTTATTAGTTAAACATCTCCTCGGGGAAGTCTAAAATCCTTCAATAATGACCAGTATGTATACTTTCTGATGCAGTTGATGGGTTTTGCCTTAAGAAAGGCTCAGGGCTAAAATGAGCTCAAGTAGTATATTACTTAGAAATCCTCCTTTGCTTTACAAGCACAGACTTAAAAAAAGGTTTTAGTGAGCTCAGACTTAACCCTCTCACTGCTAACAATGGGCACATTCACTGTGATGTCATCAATGGCAAACAGGTGAATATTGCATATTAAAAATACAAATATAGGGTATTTATGTAGGTGTCTAAATTTGTACTCTGAGCTAATTTGGCTTCCTAAGTTACAAATGTACCATTAAGTGAAAGCCATTTGATAACATATGTTTCAAATACATTCAGGATACAGTTTCCAGATCTTCTTTTTCAAACAAATGAAGAAACCAAGAGGCAATGAGGTTTGAAGACTTCACACATCTTGAATTGCCATGGGAAATAAGGCCATTCTTCCAGAGAGCTGCAAGATGACTCTCATGAAAACTTCAAAATACAGTGCATTTAGAAAATAGACTCTAGTATACATCTTTTGTATTTGGTTTTCATTGCTTTCATTATAATTATTACTTTGACTGAAAACAGAGGACCAGCCTTCGGATTCAGCATCAAGAAATAGGTGTATGATGTATATGTATTTAAGTATCTGTGAGAACCGAGTGAAGACGAAATATGTTGATGAAATACGTAGAAATTGGTCCTGGTTTAGATCCAAACTGGAAGGTTGTTACATGAGAGGTGAAGGTAGGTTTTAATTTTGTTTTCTGGGAAATCCATTTATACTATTTCAGACAAAAAAGGATGAAATTTTTATATGTGAAGAAGGGAGAATCTCTCTAGTTAGTGACTGTGGAAAGCAAAGTGATACCACAAGCAAAGGTACAGTTTCAGATAAGAAACCAGCACAAGATGAAGGTTTCAGGGAAAAAAAGAAAAAGTATCAGTGATTTATCAAATGTAGACAAGGTCAAGACTTTATAGCACTTGCCCTCGGTATAAACAGGGAGCTGTTTTCTCTGGTTGACACATGCAGTGATTCCCTCACTTGATCTTAAGTTGTACATACTCAAATTTAAGATTTCTGTTTAAGGATTGTTTACTTGCGCCACATACAAAAGAATAAAAGCTAGTTATATCTAGAAGGGAACGGGAAGATGACAGATAGTTCAGGTGATTTCCAACTTTGCCATATAGCATTGGGAATAGAAGATGATAGACGAATTAGTGACAGGTCTGTATACCAGGGGAACAAAGGGTTTCTTCCAGTCTGACTACCGAAGAAACTTTGGGGTTTTGTGCATGTTGCAGAATATACAGGGGGGAAAAAAGTGGAGGTTACACAATTAGGGTCAAGCACGCAAAAAACTATTTTAATTTTGCTATCTCTTATGTAGGTCAATTCAAGGTCCAAGATATGGTAGGAGGATGATGCTACCAAATACAGTGCCTAATATAATCAAAGGAACTCACTCTCCATCCTTTTAAGAGTCCATAAGAATAAGTTTTCTTCACAATTAATTGCACTGGGCTGTGCTTATATTTACAACCCAGTTGGGAGGAAAAATGTTGAGAAGAATGAAGGTGTCTTTGACCTTCATCTTCTCAGAAGGATGGAGATGGCTCAGCTGTCTATTTCCTGTTCCATCCTAATTTCCGTGGCATTGCACTGCTCATTTGGGAAACATGAAAAATACGTTTGAGTCAATCCCTCTGAGTTATTCTGGAGGAGTCAGACTCTTGGTAAGATGGAAGGTGATTGAAATTCTATGGCTCCACTGTTTAAGATATTGAAAACAGAAAACTGTCAGCTGCATAGTACTGAAAACAGTGGAGTGTCTTGGCAGAATATATTAGACCCCATTATTTTTCTGCTATTATTTATTGTACATTTTTAACCCTTCATATTCATGCAGGAGATGGTTCCACAGTCAGAGCTTATGTGAGTGCACACGCACAAAGCCAGCTCTGCAGAGCCATCCCACCCCTCCAACAGCACCGACCTCACCACATTTCACTTCACCTTGGTGTTCCTCAAAATCAAAACTACAGAGAGGAAACTGTGAAAGTTTGGGGCATTCAGGCCCTACAGATGTTATCATACTTGCCAAGCTGCCTTGGTGACCCCTTACAGAAACAATCTGACGTGATTTCAGATTATTTCACATACTACGCAGCTCATATCTAGGAGGAAAAGCCAGCAAGGGGGAGGGTTCAGTACTCCATGTTTGGAAAAGTTTCAAAACACACAAATCCTGGAACATGGTAACAAGACAGAAGACAGCAATCCAGGCTGAGATCAGAGGACTGGGACGTGTCCACCATGCAGGGTAGTCTCTGGATGACGTTATTACACCCGAACATCACCTCACCCAAGGACACTCAGGATCCTGGTTTCACACCCCCACTCCAGCTCACCATCCCTGCACAGGATGATGCATTCGGCGCCTCAGCTTGTTCAAGCCTATCATGGCAGGGATCGAATCTTTTGGCCATAAAACGTACTAGAGGAAGCCTCCCCAGCCTCCAGCGAAACCGAGCTCAGACCCAAGAGGGCACCAGCACCCGGTTTCCCCGCTTTACTGAGCGATTGCACCATGTCTGGTGCAGTGCCCCATCTTCTTAAGTATTCATTCACTTTCAGGAATCGAAATAACACCCTGATTATTTCCAGAGCTCTGAGTCATCTGGGGTTGGCTTATTCATTATACACGAGGGCTATAAAATCCTGACAGGTATTGTCATCCATCTCTACTCACTGCCCCTCTTATTACCCTCAAAGCTCCATTCCCTGCCCACTCCAAGCCATGCATCATTAATAACTAAGAGCCAACACTTTAAAACTTCAGTTAAAGGATTTTGTTTTCCTATGAACTTTTTCTGTTCTTACAGCCAGGATTGCAAACCTCAATATGTAGTTTTGCATGTAGTTGAAAATGCCCCATTGTTTATTAACTTCATTTTAATATACTTCCAATACGAACCTTGCCTTGTTCCTGAGGACTAATCAGAGCACCTGAGCTGCTACAGCTGAAAGTATGTAAGTGAAATTAAGTTAAATTATAGCTGCAGCATGGATTTGTGTTCCTCCAACTAACTTCAATTAGGAAATTAGTAGTCATGATGTAGTGAAAAAAAAAAAAAAAAAGCAATATTTTATAACACAAAGTCCAAAAGAAGCTATGTTAAGGCATCAGCCTAGGATCTGGGAAAGCTGTGGTCAAGTTTTAGCTCTCCCACAGTCTTTCGTAAGACTATGCAAGTCACTTTGCCTCTCCATGCCTCAGTTCTCCATCCATAAGATGGAGATAACAGATCCATCCTCCTTGGGCATGTTGTGGGAGCCTCCAGGAAGGCCAAAGCAAGGAGCTACAGAAACAGCAAATTAAATACAAAAAGCTAGAGCTTTCATTTGCTATGTTATTTAGATTAAAAGTGGTTTACAAGTTTTCATCTGAGAGATGAAAAGAAGTCAATCAGCAGCAATTTGACTACTATATTAAATCTCATCTCATGTTCCATTTCTGTGGCTCTTTTTCCTCTCCCTCTAAGACTGGCAGTACACTCAAAATATTAATCCATACTATATGAAGAATTTACAGCTATCCAGTCAACTATAACAGAACAAAATTATCTGTCAGGAAGTAGAGGTGGCAGCAATATATTTTGTCAAGTTTCCAAGCTATTTGAAGTTCACAGAGATTTAAAACATGTGGTATTTGTTCTTAAATGAATGTGAACATGGAGATCTGATTCTGCCTCTGATCGCAACTCTCACATTGAGTCATTTCAGGACTGGGGCCCTGCTGCTCCTGAAGGCAAAGAGCAGCTCTGATGACAGGGACCTCACTTTGTAAGGGAAGACGTTTTGCAAGCTCCCCACACAGAGAAAGCAAGATTTCACTGTTGGAAATAACTCACATTCCATCTAGCACACTCTTCCTTTAGGGCTGACGGGTGGGAGACAGTCTCATCRTCGTCTTCCCTCAAGCTAGGCAGTCAATCAACTTCCAGGGAGCTGGCCAAGTAGCCGTACAGCTGGAAAAATAAAGTGATGTTGTCAGATATATGAACTCTCATACACCTTTTAAATACCTACTGCCAATTATGACTAATACGAAAACCTCTTCCCCAGCGCCTGGGAAAGCCGCGCTGTGCCGCAGTCTCAGAGCTCTGCAGGATGAGATCTCCCCCAGTGTTCACCACCAAGACCCCTCTGGTGCAGGAGGAGGCCAGGAGAACCAAAGGTCCTGCTACAGTTGTGTTTACCAGCACGCTTTGAAATGATTACCTATTTTTAGGGGTACATTCACTTACATTTGCAGTCTGGGTTGAGCCCAGTCTGCCAGCCCAGCTTGCCCAAGTCAACTTTCCACCCTGTCCCAATTTCTGAGCCAGGACCAAAACTGCCCATTTTGTGCTTCCCATCTCTTAAGTCTGCTACAGCATCCTGTGCTGTGATGGTTGGAAACCACCTAGAAACTGCTCTGAGTAACTTGGCCTTCTCTGGCTTTGACTTTAGTTTTGGGAAGACCCTGCGCGGGAGGTAAAGGGACAGGACCACTAAGTCAGGAATGAGAAACRTGGGGAATGGCGTTGGAGCTCTGGTGTCCAAAGCCTTCAGTGCCACAGCAACTGTCAAACATTGCAGAAAGTAGCTGGAAAACAGGGACAGATTTGGTCCATCCCAAAGTTCAGCAAAGTGTCAGGCAGAACTCATGGAAGATGACTTGGTGCTGAAAAACTCAAGCCCACCCCAGTTTTATAATTAAATGTTATCAAGGCAAACAACCCACGACACAGGTTTCATTCATTTCCCTGTATTTAAAGGAAACTGATTGTCCTGTCCATGATGCCAGTGAGAAGATAGAACAAAGATAGATGCATTTACATAAAAAAGCACACTGACCGAAAGAGACAAATCAATTAATTACATCTTGGAATTAAGACAAGCTTTTTAGCATTTCTTTCATAAGCAAAAAACCCAGCTCTGAAGCAATCCTCCCAAAACACGCAAGGCATACAATTACTGCAACCCATTTTAGCAACCAGCTTTTTGAGATATTCACATTATACCGTGCACACATTTCTGCCTGTAGCTCTCCTATTCCCCACGCAGGCACTTACTGTTTGTTCAAGTAAAACCTGAATCTGACCTTGAAAACTGCAAGCAAAAGTGAAACGTTATGTAACTAGTGACAGCCAAAATTAAACAAATATTAGAGAAGTAGAAGTAAGACATGCATCACAGAAAGAAAAGAAAGGTCTTCCACTAAACACGAATTTGAAGCGGCAGCACTCCCCGGGTAAGGTCTACTGTTGACTGTACATATTTGCAATTACAAATACCAGTGATATTAACAGTGAATTAAAAAAATAAATTAAAAAAACTATTTACTCAATTATTGGGCTACCCAAACCTCATTCAGACAAACAAAAGTTAATGTTAAAACACCAGGAACCAAACTTAGGCAGATAGGATTATTAATATTGCTAGATTTTGATGAGCACAATTGTTTGAATCTGATTTTGCAAGGGCTGAACTGTGCCACGATTTGTCATTCGTAACCGTATAAAGACAACAATGTGAAAATAAACGTATTCGCGATGCTCTTTTGGGGAGGTGGAGGTGTTGCATTTTGCGAGTAAGTCAGCAGTTTTCTCAGAGGCTGTAAGATCCTGTTTACTACCACTCTGCTTCGACAGCACTCGCCTCACTGGTCTGACTCATAAATAATTATGAAGCCTTGGAAATACCGACTTTTGTTGCAGCCAGCTGGTTTTATTTATGAGCAATTCAGGCACCGGTCGCTGTGTGCACGCTGAAACGAGCTTATCACTATGAGGAGGCACCAGGGTCCCTGGGAAAGCGGAGGGGCAATGTGTTACACCACCCCGGYGCTGGTCCTTACCAGCTCACCTGGCACATGTTTCACCCTTGCCACCAGAAAGAGACACGGCATTTTCCATCCCCGTGGCATTTTGCCATGACATCTTTCAGTACTTCTGTTTGCAGACACACAACGCACCCCGGCAATGGCGGGGGACGGGGGAAGCTCTTTCCGGGAGAGGCGAGCGGCACTGCTGGGCTGGCATCAAACAGCATCGCTCCCCATCATGTCCCACGTCGTGAATCACAACACGGGTGAATAARAGGGGGAGAGAAGGGGAAAGCAACAGCGAAAAAAGCAGCTGCTGCTGAGGAGTAGCAGCCCCTATTCAACGCATTGTGCTGCAAACAAGGCAGGCTTTCTGAAGTTGCCATAAGACAGGTTTCTAGATGAAGCAGAGTTTGTTAATAAAGGAAATGGCTTTTTATCATTTGGAAACCTCACGTGCAGTTTGGGTTTGGTTTTTTGTTTGTTGGTCGGTTCTTAAATACTTAAGGTTTCTGCTCTATGGGGAGAAGCAGGCCTGGGTTGCACAGCCTCGCCCACCCACGTCCAAAAGCCTTACACCAGGGCTGCGATCCAGTTCACGTACCCGCACACACCTACTGAAAATGAAACCCCGTAGGGGTTTAAGTGACCCACACATCATATCCTGGGACTCATCTCCTGAAAAAGCAATTACAAGGTAGGAGAAAAAGCCACCCAGAGTAACAAGCTCTTTGTTTCCAGGCATGAAGCAGTCCACGGGCTGAGATCTCAAGACCATGACCAGGCACGGTGACTGGGTGGTGCTGTCCAAGAGAGACTGGGAACCAGTCAACTTGGCTGGTCAACTGGGGCATGGGGAAGCCCTCAAACCAACACTGCTCTGGCATCGAGGCCACCTCCTCGGGGCCAGGAGCCTGGCAGGAGCTCGGCGATGGAGAAATCCCTCCTGCCTCAGTCCACCTCTGAAACTCTCAGCTATGATAGCAACGATCTGAAGAATTACAGTCATACAAATAAAAGATGCACACAATCTTTAATCAATCAATTTGTCTTTTTTTAAGCTTGTAACTCTCCTGAACCAATGCCTGCAAACCAGGCTGCTCACCCAGAAGAGGAACGCACAGACGCTTGCACACTTAAAAGTAAGGTGCCAAAAACTGAACATTACAGCCAAAGTGGCCTGCTTTTCTGTTACAAGGTCTCACATTTGTCTGCGCTTTATCATCCCTCTAATAACCAACATTTGATATTCACAGAGCTTTTGCTAGGCCTCTGAAGTGTGATTATATATGACAAAGTGCACTGAGATTCTTGTTTAACTTGGTTAATTCACCATTTCAGACCTTACAGGGGAGGCTGCACGGAGACAGACCATGAATAGCCAGCGATAAGGAACTAATTACACCAGAGAGAAAAACTGTACCCTAGGGAAGCTCTACCGACCATTAGAGGAAATACCCACGCAGCTGAATGGGTTTCCTTTTCTCATTTTTAAACCTGGAAGAGAGATGCATACATCACGCTAATATGTTTTCCACCCTCGCACACCCATTTCTGTAGAAATATGGATGGGCCCAAGGAAGGGCTACCATTTTAAGAGCTATATCAAGCTTTCCTTCTTTCAGAAGGCTGTATATAAAGAGAGATCATTGTACACTGAAGTACAAAATGAAGAGCCTGTTGCTGCAACAGAAAGGCCAGATTCATTTGTTCCCTCGCTGCCAAGCATGCAGAAGCGCATAAGGGCACTGCAGGACTCAGCAAAGTCTTGGCAGCACACAAAGCTCAAAGTTTTACAACTCTTTCCATTACCCAAATGGAAATACACCACAAGCAGCACAGGTGCAGATGATGTTTGGGGTTTGTGCAGTTTTTTGACAAGCCAATACCATCATTACAGTCCCTTGGGTGAGCATATCCCTTTCCAACATTACTGGCTGATAAGGGTTGCTGGCTTTGCATTAATGTTGTTCCTAGAATCCTTCAAAATCCTTATGCTATAAGGAGCTGTAGTACCTTAGGACTGATTGCCTTCACTTCCAAATGACTGGCTTGGGGTCTCTAGCACTATTCATTAATGACTTTACAAGCTTTCAGCCTTCTGAGCACACAGTCTGATTCCCTTCAAAATCTTAGTCTTCAGTGGCTTCCAGTTTACAATTCCATTCATGTCCAAGGGAAGAACCCTTCCAGCTTGCCCATACACAGCCTGATAGTCCACTTCCAACACGTGCTTAGCATATTCAGCACTGAATGGATGCAAACCATCTCCAGGAGTAGAGGATGCAGCACTCACAGCCGAGGGCTGGGTCTTGCGGTCCTGTACAGGGTGGTACATCAAGTGGTGGACTATCTGGATTTCACCATGTGCATCTCACACTTGTAGCTTACCTGTGTGACCAGGTCTACATAGCAACTTTC